>CM076577.1:405822157-406342653 GCA_034641835.2 Pinus albicaulis
CTATTGAACCTATGTGTAACTAAAGACCATCATAATTGGGAGAATAATATCTACTAGCAACTATAAAATTTCAAACGGTCGATGCCACTCAAATGTTTCTCATTGATACATGATACTCAAGTTCTATGATTATAGTTCATAATATTTTTTGCTCTACAAAACACTGTTTTTTGCAATAAATGTAAATCTTAGCACTGCTTAATTCATAACGCTTGGTGTCCAACACCATTAATATGTCATAATGTATTTTTGGGATATCCAACAAGACATCACTAATACACCTGTGCTTAGAAGACAAGATATTTCTCTGTATATTATGTTGTAGGATTTCATTTGTGTTAATTAATCTTGATTTATGTTTAAATAATGATCATAAAAGTTTAGATTCATTTAATAATTCTTAAACACTCATTAATGAGAAAAAAGTGAGATTTATGAGTAGAAATTTGTCCAACAATTGACTTCTAATTTTGTAACATGCATCAAATTGCGGAACATCAGCAAGTTAACCTGCATATAGATCATAGGTTGAAATTTTTCTTTGTTTGTAAAGTGGGAAGGATAACTATTTCACATTTTATGCTCTCTGGGAAGAAAATAATATTACAATAGCTTATAGAAATGGGTCAAGCTCAAATGTTTTATTTGATACCATGCAATGAAATAGTTTTTACTAGCATATAAGCAATTCAATTCCCAAACATAGTACATTGTCCTAAGGTGTGCATTCTCCGTGTCTTAATTGGATAGAACTCATCTTTAATATAGACAATGAATTGAAGAAGGAAAGTCGAGTATTGATCTGTTGGATCTTCCCATATGCATTAAAGCTTGTTTCCCTAAAGGGCCCCAGTGATTGGTTATCATATTATGTGCATGATTTTCGGGACATCCCATGCGATTTTCCTATGTTGCTGCCACGATATTTACCTGATGTTCACATTTACATCATTTTCTAATTTCTTCATATTTTTTTTAAATTGATTGTTTCAATTATTCAAGTTCTTTAGTGGATAATATGTGCACAACTTTATCTTGTGCACATTTTTTCTAGATCGTTGAGTGAATACAAGATAGTGATTGCAACGAGATGTTATTTTTGACTACTTCTAGCTCTTCCCAGAACTTTTAAACTTGCAAGGCTTGATAATTTATGTGAATAAAATAAACTATTCCTTATAAGTTGTTTGGACTTATGTGGAAAAAATTATGGTATGCCTTCCACATTTTGAAGTTGAAATTTGAATTAACAAATGATTCTACATGAAAATATAATGACCTATGTGATTTCCTTCATCATTGATTAAAATGATAGGGTTTCAATTGCCTAGACTATAACTCATCTTATGCTAAATTCTAAGTTCTTGTTGGTGGTTCACGCATTGATTTCCTAGCCCTCTGGATCTTGTAATTCTTTAAAATTCATCAATGATATATATATATATATATATATATATATATATATATATATATATATATATATATATATATATATATATATATATATATATATATATATATTATTTCAGGTATCCCAAAAGGCTTTATAGTAGAAAAACTTGCATAGTTTTTTTTACACTCAAGGATTCTTTTTAGAACCGCAACGCAGTCTATGCTATCAAGTTATGTACCATAACAACTTGTCTTTATTAACCACACTAGGAAGTAGTTTCGAGCAGGTTGAACTTGCTGGGAAAAATCATTTGAAGTTGTGAGATGAGTCCATATCACAGGTTTATTCTGGGGACAAAAATTAAATATGTGTAATGATTGTTATTATGTCAAGCCTTGACTAGGAAAAATTGCTTAATTATCCATGTTGTCAAACTGTCAAAATTCTAGGCATTAGGTTTCAATCCTCGTAGCTCGTAGATAGCAAAAAAAAAAAATGTCACAACTTGATTCCTGAATGATGATTGTTACACATTGGTAACCTAGTTCATGAGTTACTAGCACTTGAAGACTGCAAAACAAACTTAAAATATCAATTAAACATATGCCATGAGAATCCAACCAATGATATATTGACAAAATCATGCCATAACCCGGGCTTTAGAACCACAATTTTCAATGAAAGTCTGCATGCTACACTTTTTCTCTATATGGATATTATTTTTTAAATGGAACCATGAATCAATACATCAGTCCCTTTTATGTGAAGTATTTCAACACTATTTGAGCTCTTTTTTGCTCCACAACCTCCATAAACATATGAAAACACCTCTCATGCTCTTGGAATCCCATTACATATGTATGTGCCAATTTTACATAATCAGGCTCCACCATCAGTTTAAGAAATTGGTATTGAAGATCAAATTATGGAGGGGGTCATCCAAATGAGGGATCATCTCCCTATGAGGTGAATGTGAACTATAGATATTTGAAGAATTAAACCGATGAATTTTCCTCTAGCCATAGAATCATATACAATCATCAGAAAAGACACTAAATTTCAAAGATATAAGAAAAATACAAGCTAGAAATTTCCCTATGAATAAAATTGGAAAACCTTCCTACCTACCCTGAATGAGATAAATGTTGATCGACTAGAAAACATGATATTTCCAATGGAGTTGAGCCAATATGTTGTTAAATGTATGGTATTGAATCATGTATTTGATTTCCAGGGAAACATGCACATGAAGATATAAAGTACATAATGAATGGAAAATCCATACATACCACTTATAAAAACTACCCCTAAAGGTCCAAAAATCACCAAACAGGATCAGTGAAAAAATGAGAGTGGTGTGGGTGAAAAAGATAAATAAAAAGTGAAGATATATTTCCCCAATATGCCTTTCTCATAATTGTATGAAAACATGTTTTCCTTTCCCTTTATTCCTACAAATGAACGCATCATAGGTATGTTGTTGTCCCAGAATAGGAGAATCCTTTTCCCCAAGTCAATTTCATGAAATTCTAAAGGAGAGGAAGATGCTACAAATTCATCGTATTCAAGAACGTCATATTTCTCATGAAAATAGAAGGATTGTGCAGTAAGATGATTTTTTTCAGATCCTTGAATCTCCTATCCAGAAAGAGGATTTGGCCCTCTAGTTCAAGCATCATTTGTATTAACTCGGACTCATGCATCTCATTCTTGAGAAAAATCAATTGAGTTGTTGTCTCCTCACATCAAGCCCCCATGTGCTCTTCTTGGTTAGGAAAGGGAAACAAGTCACACGCCACTTTTAATGGGTCTTGGTTCCAAAAATTTTGGAGTTACCATATGATAATTCCTTGGCTTAAGTCTAATGCTTTTTCTCAACACATGCAGTAGGGCGTTGTTGCATTCAACAAGACAAAGTATTTATTCCTTGATGGAGTTGACAAGGAATATTTAACTATGTTTCCTAAAAGGTATTAACGTTAGACACATAACAGGAAAAATGAATGGCATGATAATTCTCTCCTTTCCCTCAATATTATTCCATAAACATTGTTATCTTCCTAAGGAGAAAAACTCTTCGAGGCAACAATTCCAATTTAGATGGTTCTCATCTATCAATTTTCTCCAATGCTTGTTGAGGTGATTTTTAATAAAACTCTGACTCGAGAATTAAGATAATTTCTCTAGTAACGAGGGAAATCCATCTCCAAAGATTTCACATAGTTAACTATTCTATTATCTAGGAACCTAAATCTCAAGGTGGCCTTAGAATCAAGGATTCTAGCAATGGGTGCTAAACTCTTATGAAGGTTAGTGTTAGAGAAGCATACATGGTGGAAAAAAAATTTGGAGTTCCACAAAACATATTTCATAGGGGAAAGAGAGCAGAATTCAGATGATATTCTCCAAGTGAGAGGATGGTCATCCATTTAAAGACTTATGCAATCTACCATTCCAATAATAATGGATTTGTTTACCTAGATTTTAAATGGTAAAAATATCTATATATGGAAGAATAAAATCATGGGTCACTTGGAATAATAGCATAATGGGTCACCAATTTATTCACTCTAGAGATCTCACTCCTTTAAATATATGATCAGAAAGCAAGGGGAAAATTCCCTCTTTGAAATTTCTACATGGGACAAAGCCTTAGGATTATTAAGACGGTGGGATTTACGGCTCCACCTTCACACTTGCTATATTTGGTGGCCTCATTGGTCAAATATTGCATGGTTGTGCCCTTAAGAACCTTGAGGAATCATACTGTAGAGGGTGGGGTTTTACTGAGTATTCAATTAAGAAACGTTATGCCCAACAACTTTCTCAGTATTCACTTCCCCACAAAGTCTCGATCTAGAGAAAAATATGGCATTAAAATGCCATGCCAAAGATCAATATTTTCAATTGGACCTTATCTTATGACAACATATTAACCTCGGAAAATATGAAAAGGAGAGGAATCCAGGGTCTCTCTGAGTGAGTTATTTTCCTTTTCAGCTTGGAATCTTCTCATGCCTATTTTTGGATTTCCATTTCACTATGGGGGCTTGGTTAGTGGTGGTGAATGGACTTGAGGATTGGTTCAAGTAGTAAAATTCACTGAAGCAACTATTTTGGACTTGGCATATCCATTACATAAGGTCCTTCCATTGCAAGCCTCTTTTGAAAGGTCTAGCTTGCATTGTCTAAATTCCCATGTTAGGAATATGGCCGATAAAAAATCATTCCATATTCAATATATGATGAGTCAACTAGAGATGGTGGAAATTAAAGCTAAAGCACTGTTATATGAACATATTAATTCAGAAGGGATTAAAATCATTCCACATCAAGATCTAGGCAAGTAAGAACTTCAATTGTTGGATCAATTTAATTATAGATATTCTTTTTCTTATTCCCGACCCAACTAAGTTTTCCCACAACCATTTTGGCATCTTCATCTAACTCAAAAATAATTTCATCAGTGGATTCAGACTGAAAAAATAATTCATTTTTTATATTGATTGTGCCTTGAAATGAAGTCGCGGAGTGGCAGGAGTTGATGGGGTTCTCATTAGTATATGAGGGAAGATAGTATGTCCCTATGGTGTTGCAAATATCGGCATTGGGATAAAATTGACAAGGGTTGGAAAAACCAAAAATTGTAAAACTTGAGAAAATATCGGTAAAATTCGGCAAAATTAAGATACCACAAAAATATTGGTAAACATTGGCAAACATTGGCTAGGTCAAGAAATTGAGATTTCGAGATTTTTCCATGATAAAATGATATGTTTAAGGCTTGATGCTTCTATTAATATTCGGAATTTGACTATGGTGGGGGACTCAAAGAATGTCATTGGCCTTATGGTCTTAGACACAAGCTCCACATATTTGAGGTTTGCATTGGTATTTATCAAGATTCATCAAGCCATATCCCACATTTTTGGTGTGGTATTTTTTCATGTGTTTGGGAAAATAGTTGTTACACTAAAAACTGTCATCCTAACATTTTGCTATGAGTATGAGCTCATTATTACTCATACTTCCTCCCTTTGCAAGTCTAACATATCAGTTCCTCATGTCAAGCTTTCAAAATCAAAGAAAAGTTCCTAAAAATCCCCTAAACTTTGGTATCGCACTTTCTCTATTCATTTCTTGCGGTCCCGCACCTAAAGTTCAGCTTGCCTGCGAAACCATATCGCATTTTCTTTTTGTTATGGGTGCGGACCTCTGTAAAACTCAAAAAGGCGAGAAAGTAAAGATAAAAAGTTGATTTCAGATGAATTCTAGAAGATTCTAGATGGGAATTTTCGGGAATGGATGCGCTTTGAGAAGGTTCATGCATCCCCACTTGTGGAGCTAACCCTCGATGTAAGGAGCTAATCCCTTTGAAGGAGGATTCTATCCCTTCATATTTGGAATGGTAAAACCTCCTCTTTTCCACTATAAAAAGAGGCCTTGGGTAGCCTCAAAGGGAGTTCAAGCTTTAAGATATTTGAGGTTAAATGCTGTTGAGATTCAGACTCAGTTAACTAAGACTTTCTGTGAGGTTAAATCACTCATCTCTATATGTCTTGTTTCAAAGAGTGCAATGCTTGTCAAATTAGAAGAGATTCCTTCTTCGGACCCCAGGAGGACCTGCACGACATCAAGGCACAGGTTGTAAAGGTTTTCTTTATTTGAAGTTAATACAAATATACTCATTTCTCTCATTAAACTGTCTATTTATGGTTTATTTCATAAACTCCTTGATCATTATGATGAGTATGGTTTGTAATAATGTCTATACAGGTGTTGTGTAATATTTTTTCTTGTTTGTGACTGCAGATTCACGACGAACGTTCTTTCAAGTGCACGGGAAGGACTTCAACGAGATCAAGCAAGCGTTGGACATAAGGTAGGCCTTACACCTATATAGCATTTTTATGAATATTGTATGCTTAGAGAGAGATTAGTATAATTGGTTGTTTGTTGCTAGTTACTTTTAGTACTAGAGAGATCGGTCTTGTCCGCAAGACGGATTAATCTACACAACAAAATGGCGACTCCACTAGGGAAGAACTTGTTGTTTTTGGTTCTCTTTTATTTTTGATTTGAGGAAACATTTTTTCCTGGTTTTTGATTGATACATATATGTCTGGGTAATTTAGATTTTCCCTGTTTTTGAAAATTTAGAAATATTTTAAGTTTTTCTATAATTTTTCCTAGGACTGCACTCTGGCTTATTTTGACAGTGCGGGCAGGTTCGCACTTTCTGTAAAGAATACAGTGCGGGACCGCACCTATCAATATTGGTTGCCTGCGGACCCTGTTAAAATTTTAGAAAATCTCCAGATTTCTTTCTGTAGTCTTTTTTTATTTTGATTTAGATTTTTGGTTTCTGCCCAGACTAATTATTGTTTCTGTCAAGAATTTTTTGTGAATGAACTCCAACAGTATTGATGTTTTGATGATTTTCTAGAAGATTTTGCATTTTGGATTGTTTTTCCGCTTGGTCTTTGTAGTGATTCGAACCTTTGACAGTTTGAAGTATCTCAGATTACATTGATCTCTTTTTGTTTTTTGAATCCGACCTGATTGTGAAAACATCCTTTATTGAAAAATTGAGCCTTTTTGTTTCTTTGTGAATCTTCGAAAAAACTTGGTTGAAAGTTTTGAATTTCATTTTTATAAAAAAAAAAACATATTTTGAGTGTTTTTGATCTATTTGTTATTCTAAACAAATAGACTCTTAGTTTGCTGAACAACTAAGGAAAACATTCTTCAAAAAATCTTAAAGCTTTTACTCAATTTAGATTTTAGATCTCAAGATTAGATTTTGTAGTTTTGACTAGTTTTAATTTTTGTAGCTTTCTTTCGAAGGAAAATTGTTTTGTAGCTTCTAGTTTGGAAAGGAAAAGGATTTTTCTTATGAGCTTTGATCATTTATCTCATTATTGAAAAGACAAAGTAGTTTCTTTCAATTATTTTTCATGTTTAAAGAAGGAATTAAAAGGATTGCATTCTCCAACTCTTTCTTTAGATAGAAAGTTCATTGAAAGAAAAAGAATTGATTATCATTCTAGGTGCATTTTAGTGTTTTTTGGAAGTCGAGTCTTCACATCATCCAAAGTTTCATTTCCGCACCCATTGACTTAAGAAACAGCTCCTAAAAGTAACGCTTAATTAAAATTCATCTAGTAATCTTTTTATTTCTAGGGTTCTTATCACCAACATAGCTTAGGTTAGTATCTTGGGGTAGGGAGTAATTAACTCTCCAAGATAGCTAAAACAAACAAGTAGACAAATCTTGCGGTAGGAAGAATTCCAATTGTTGCATCTATGCTCTGGGAATCTCCTCCTAAAGGAGTTAAGCATGAGATCATATCTGAACCAGTGGGGTAATCAATCCTTCCTCATTGGGAATGATAGAAGATATACACGTATTAAAAACGGTAAAACTCGGATCGACCATTGTCGAGGAGCCTGGGGTCACTTGTTGGTAAACCTTGGATTATTTCAAGGAGCCTTCAAGGGGATTGAGCTTTGTTACTCTGCCCTTGCGTGTGTGTCGGATCGTAGACTGTTCCCCCAGGTATATTTGTTTCAGTTGGTAACCTTAGTGGCTATAATCTATAGGATTATTTCCTAAGGTGACGGTGGAGGGAAGATCCCACTGTACCTGGAACAGACGTCGGCTAGACTCACTTGGACTCTCCGGAGGGTTATCTTCACTCGAGATGGTATAGTGAAGAAACTTGCACCGGTCTGTTTCATTAAGCAGGTTGTCGGGGTAACTGTTCCAACCGCCCTTTTCGTATTAAAACTCTACTAAGTTGGATTTCATCACCAACTAGTGTTTTTAGTACGGAAAGTTACCTGTTTGTGTGTGGTTTGAACTCTTAGATTTTTAAGCGAATGATTCAATTGTTTGTTTCTTAGAGACTTTAGGTGTTTTCATTGAAATTTTTCTTTGTTTGCGTGTGATTAGATAATTTTTAATCGTGGCGGACTTGCCGAGACAATCCCGGAGAATACAAGGGAAACCCCCTGAATATTCACCAAGTCACCTTGAAGGGCTACGTGCTCTGGTACCATATAGCAGCCGTAGAATTAGATCAACAGAAATTGGAACATCATCTATTGTAATTCATCTTGATTATCAAACATCTACAATAGAATATATTCAAGAACCGATTTCAGTTTCCGAAGTTTCTGGAAATATTTCTCCTTCTTGTGAATTAGCTGACAAACCTGAAATCTCTGAACCTAAAACTAAATCTTCTGTGTTAGAAACATCCTCAGGATTTATTACACCAACTTCTAGCGATCCAGGTTCACCTAGGGTAAGAAATATCATTACAGACAATCTTCCCTCTGGACTTATTTCTATTGAAGAACTTACTAATCCAGACGAAGACATATCTCTTCCCGACTCCCCTCAATCTATAAATCTTAGGGAGCGTGAATCTATTTTCTACAGCCCTATTCGAACTGATGCTTGGTATCTATCCTTAACAAATTTTTTAGAAAATCCGGGACTTTATTTTCATCCACCTCGAGTTCCATTTCATCCTACACCCAGAGGTTACTATCCGCCATCCATTATGGCAGGAGAGTCGTCAATGTTTTCCGAGACTCCGGAATAATTTTTACACAGTGGTCCTTCTGTTCCTTCGGGATACCAAGCTCTATCTGGTACTTTCTCGGGAGCAGCTCCTCAACCCATTGAAAACGTGTTATCATCTGGTCTTAATGGTCTTAAAATTGAAACGTCGAACGCAGAGCAAATTTTTATGATGGCTGGTAACGTTCCCAATCCTCAAACACAAGGCAGTCAGTTACCGCTGGGGGGCAACCTCAAGGAAATCTGTTACCGCCTGGGGGGCAACCTTCAAGTGGTCAATTACCACCTGGAGGAAAACCTCAAGGTAGCTTTTTCCCAGGACAAACTGTGGAATCATATTATTTTGGGGGGCAACCCCAAGGACAGTACATACCTCAAGGGTATCAACCTTCAGGACAGTACATACCTCAGGGACAACCCCAAACTCAATATGCTCCTCAGGGTCCTCAACAACCCCAGCTTCATTACGCGCCTCAGGGTTATCAACCTCAAGGGCAGTACCCAATTCAAGGTTACCAACAGCCTTCTGGTCAAACATCTGTTCAAGGAGCCGGAAATTTACCTCTTAATTATCAACCCTACGTTCAACCAGGTTATGGTCCTTATGTTCAACCTTCTATGGGACAATACCCCGGAATGATGGTGTGGGATCTGTCCCAATTTCAATAGCCTTTACAGCCTAATGTGCAGTTGCCTTATCAACCTGGCCAGCCATTGGTTTCTGGTCCAATCCAGCAACCTATTTAGCCAGCTATTCAAACTCCTACACCTAGTTCAGTTCAGCAGACTGGGCCTAGTACACCTCAGACTCCGCCTCAAACTGCTGCAACTGCTGTGACGTCTGTTCAACCTGTCACACCTGTTTCTGGAGTATCTGTAGCACCGACTTCTTCTATCCCTGTATCCGTGAAAATCCCTCAAGTCTCTGTACCTCAGTCAAGACCCTCCATTCAGACTACAGTTCAGATGCCTGCAGGACAAGTTGGTACAAGTACAGTTGTTACAAGTCAACCTCAATTTACGTATCAACCGTACCAGGGACAGCCGCAATTCGGTCCCTATGTACAGAACCCAAGCTATCAGTATCAACCGTACCCTGGTTATACTTATCAACAACCTCAGTATGGTCCGGTTCATCCTGGTTTTCCGGGAGGTTACACAATACCTAATGCAAATCCGATTCCTAGTTATCCTGGGTATCCGCCTCCTGGATCTGCTTTGGCTTCTCAAGGTTTTCGCGACCCTAACCGTCAATTACCATTTATCGCAACTTTGGACTTACCTGATTTGATGCGCCTTACAAATGATCCCATTTTTTATTATCAGAACTGGCCGCCAATGCCTCATAAGTTGCCCAGTGATATACCAAAATTTGAAGGTAAGTCAGGAGAGGATCCATCAAATCATGTTATGACTTATCACCTTTGGTGTGCATCTAATTCAATCATTGATGATTCGATTCGCTTACGTCTTTTCCAAAGAACCCTTATAGGTCTTGCGGCTAAATGGTACATTGAGTTACCACGCAGCTTGTTTCATAATTTCAGTCAGTTAGCAACATCTTTCTTGACTCATTTTCAGTTGCCTGTCAGATACGACAATGGCACAGAATTATTAACTTCGCTAAAACAATCTACGTCCACGTATATTTCTGATCATATTCATGAATGGCGACGTAGAAGACGTTTGGTGAAAGTTTATATTCCGGATCAAATTTTGGCAGAATGGTTTGTTAAATCATTGTTACCCAAGATCACTGAAGATGTAGCTAAGGCCGGTGTTGTTACTGAAGAGCAAGTAATTTCTCAAGCTCAGTACCTTGACCTCGTTTATACGCAGTCAGGTACTCTACATGAAAAAATCCCAGACCTTCCAAAACAAGGTCAAATAGCTACAGCTCCTTCAGGGTCTCATGCCGCTGACGGTATGATTGGTACAGTTAATTCTAAAAGCAAGAAGAAATCTTCAAAGAATTCTTCTCCAATTATAACTTTACCTGATTCCCCGAAAGGAGAATCTTCTCCCGAAGTTTCCGCCGACATTCATGTCGTTGAAACATCTACGACAAAATCAAAATCCGGTGGTAAAAAGAAGGGGAGGAATAAAAAAAAAAAGAATTCGAAAGAGAAAACAGATAAAGATGAATCCAATGACGAAAAACGTAAACCTCGCTATCCTTGTTTCATTTGTGAACAAGATCATTTCACGAAAGAATGTCCATATCGAGACGAAGTTACGAAATTCGTTAAAGGATCGCAACAACCTGTTGTCTTGAAGGATCATTTTCCAATTCAAGATAGTAAAATGATTGGTTCTTCCTCGACTACTTTAGAAGAGCCTATTATGATGATGTCTCATGTAAGGATTGTGACGCGATCGCAAGATTACGGTTCTAAGAATCCTGTTGATGGCAAAGAAGCAGAGTCTTCTAATGCAAATACATCAAATACACCTCCTTCTGTTTCCGGTCCGCTACAGATCGAGAAACAAAATCCAGACTTAATAATCAAACCGCCTGCTAAAGGTGTTCTTCGTAAATCAGCTTTCAATCCACATGTGAGAGCTGCTCAGAATTACAACATTGTTGAAGACTTAGTTGTTTCTCCTTCAGCAATGTCGGCTTTGGAAGTGCTGCAATCGTGTCCAGCACAGCGTAAATTATTATTGTCTACCATAGGAGCTGTCGATGTTCAGGATTCTAACCTTATAATCTTCGATTTAGAAAATAGTACACCACGTCTTCCTCACCAAATGGCTTTCCAGATTCCAGTGTTAGTAAAAAACAGACCAATTTTTCGGACTGTGATTGTTGAGGGAGCTTCAACGTGTATTATGTCGATTCAATGTTGGAAATCACTTGGATCTCCTACACTTAACCAATCCCCGACAATTCTAAAGGCCTTTGATGGTCGAGGTTTTCAACCTTTTGGTATTTTGCAGGATTTACCCATAGGGGTCGAAGGTAAAATCGTTAATCTAGATGTGGAAGTGGTTGATGCCCCTCTAGATTACAACCTTCTACTGGGTCGTAGTTGGTCCTATGCTATGACTGCTGTTGTCTCTTCGGTCTTTCGACTTATAAAATTCCCATATCAAGGAAAGATCGTGACAATAGATCAGTTAACTTATTTCTCGTCCGACCCAGCCTCTACAGAAACAATCCAGCATGTTGGTAAAACGGCTATCCCTTATAAGGATGTTGGAGTAGGTTTGATTAAAGATTCTGGTTTACTAAGAACTTTTTCCTTTCCTCCTCCTAACTTATCGCCTTCTACTGCAAGTATTCACATGATTTCATCAGACACTATTATGTTTGATGATCCTTGGATTATACCTTCTGAATCCGAGATAGATTTATTTGATGGCGTGATGCCTTTGAGTCCATTTGAAATTGCGTACCAGGCTGTACAGCCAGGTATATTATTCTAGCAATAGATTATTTTACAAAATGGGCCGAGGCGATGCCTACATATTCAGCTGACGGCAAGAATGCTGCAACATTCGTATTTAATCACATAATTGCTAGGTTCGATGTTCCTCAAGCTATTATTACGGATCATGGAAGTCATTTTCGGAACGTCATGATGACTGAACTGACAGAACAACTTGGCTTGTGCCACGATAGTTCCACTCCGTATTATCCGCAAGCCAATGGTCTGGTTGAAGCCATTAACAAAGTTTTAGTCACCATGATTAAACAAATCATTGGTATTCACAAGACGAATTGGAATTCCATGTTATTTTTAGCGCTTTGGGCATATCGAACCTCAGTCAAAACATTAACAGGTTTCACTCCTTTTCAACTGGTTTACGGTTTGGAAGCTGTGTTACCGATTGAATGCGAAATTCCGTCACTAAAATTAGCCGTAGAATTACTTCCAGCTACGTCTGAAGAGGAGAAACGTTTCTTGTACTTAGCCCAATTAGATGAGAATCGACAAAATGCTGCAATAGCAAACGAGGCTCATGTTAAAAGGATAAAAGCTCAGTATGATAGAAGTGTGACCCCTCGAAATTTTTCAGAAGGAGACCTATTTTTACTTTATGATCAAGCTAACGACAAGCTAGGAGCTGGGAAATTCGTGCCTATGTGGCATGGTCCTTATATTGTTAAACGAAAGTTAGCAAAAGGGGCCTATGAGTTGATAGATTTTGACGGTGTCCCTTTGGATAAACCCAGAAATGGGCTTTATCTAAAGCGATATTATTCTTAAATGAGGTGTGGAGATTTTTGTTAGTTTAGATTTCTTTACTGCTAGTGTGTTTTATATTAGAAAAGTGTGCCTAGTTTAGAGAGTGTGTTTTTGTCACTATTCCTGCTTATCTGAGTTTTACTCTTGATATTGCAGATGTCGACGTCTCTTCAAACCTACATTGGTTTTGCTGATGGTGCTTGTCGTAGTACACAAAACATTTCTTCCGCAGCTTGGGTTATCTATTCACCCTCTGACGAGTTAGTATCCATGCATGGGGTAAGCCTTGGTCAAACAACAAATAACATTGCCGAGTATAGTGCAGTGATTGAGTTATTGTCTGAATCCATATCATTTGGAATTCGGAGTTTGATTGTAAGGTTGGATTATGAACTTGTTGTATTACAGCTTAACAGGGTTTATACCATTAGAAATCCAGTGTTATTACGGTTATTTTTAAGAGTTCGTCTCTTGGAACGTGAATTTGATTACATTGAATATCAGCATATTCCAAGACATTTAAATACATTAGCAGATTCAATTGCTTCTAGTATGATAAATAGACATTTTCAATAATCAAAAGCAGTAAAACAAACAACATTCACATATGTACACAGATAGCCGTCAAAATAGTGATATATCATAGTATAGGAATGTTTTCAAAAAATATACATCGTCTTCGATCATAGGTTGGAAACACCTTATGATCGGCAAAAATGATAATACAAAAGTCAAAAATATGAGTCTACACGATCATCCCATCACTGATGGTGATCACGATAAGAAACCACTGCCCGAGCTACCCTGCATAGGAACCTCCTAAAAGGTCCTGGAACTCCAATCACATATCTCTGCAACTTGAGAGGAATGTCATCTATGCTCATCTCTGGAATATCTAGAGTCAAACGCTCTAGATGATGCTCTAAATCAGTCAAAATCTCCGCTGATTGGCCTGCTGGGGCTGGTGCGGCTGCAACTGGTTGTCTTCTCTCGTAAGGTTCGACATGGGCTGGTCTTTGTGGACCCACATCTGTTTTCAAAAAACTTTTGGTTATTAGTTTTCAAAGACGATAAAAAATTAAAAAAATTAGAATTTAGCAAACGTTGAAAAATGATTGTACCTGACTCATCCCACTGTTCCCCTGCTGGGAGAGCCATCTCTCGGTCGCCGCGGAAATCTATCCCGGCATATGGAAAATCCTCTATCACAAAAAGTTGGCGATCCAGCCAACGAAAATATGAAGAAGGAAATCGCACAATCTCAGTACCCTCAATAGCATGACGAGCCATCAATGCGGACCAACGAACCATTCTCGGTTCTCGAAGTCGACCGGCATCAACAGCAATACTCTGTGGAGCTAACATGGGGATCCTCTCTAGAGCAAAAGAAACAACAATGGATCCGTATCCAAAGTTATTCAGTTTCCCATTTTTTGCTCTGGTTAGTTGGCCTTTTACATTAGCCAACACAACTTCACACCAGTTAAAGATGGTGCCGCGAAAACAGTCCACGGCAATACGCATTTGGGAACCAGTAGCTACATGAAGCGCAGCACTCCCACACAGTTTGGTAACAGTAAAAGCAATAACTTTCAATTCAGGACGGATGATGTGTTTTATGTCAATCCGTTTTTCCCGAGGATTTTCCTGGTCATTGCAGAATTCTAGTTGGAGACTAGCGACAGACTGGCCACCTGGCCTAGTCCCAAACAAAGAAACTTGTTCGCCCCTCTTGGACAAACCAGTCAAGAAATATATATCCTCCAGCTCAATTTCGAGCCGGTGGCCACCAATGAAGAAGCACTGGTCTTGCACATTCCATCTGTTCACCAACCATGTCAAGAGTTCTACTTGTGCCCTCATGCCTGAGATGGCCCAAAATTTGTACAAGCCACATGCTTTTAATGCCCGTTGTGTGGGAAAATGAAGTATTACGGCTTCATCCACTTCCTCATGCTCACGTTCTCGCCAGATCAGCATCTTGTCAATCCTACAATACAGAAAAAGGCAAGTTAGAATAATCTTATTTGAAAATTTTTGGCAAACAAATGAGAAATCAATGTTTTAAATCCAACCGCGCGGGTACCGCACCCACTCTTTGTAAACAGAGCCTAGGTCCGCACGCGTAGTGTGTGCCGGGTGCGGAACCCACGACTTTTTCTTTATAGGAAAAATTCGGGGTCCGCAGGTAGCGTGTGTTCCACATGCAGACCCCGCGGGCAAACTTTTAAACCATTTTTTGCCCCAAAAATTCAAATTAAGCCTAAAAACAAATTTGAAATGGATGAAAAACAAGATAGAGAGGTTGTGGATTACCTGGGACTGACGGTTCTCGATTCCAACGGACGAATTTTCCAAAATCTTCACAGGAACTTTCTTACCCAAAAGCTTTTTACTTTTCACTCTGGAACTGAACGGTAAAAATGAAGTTGAAAAAGTCCTTTTTATAAGTTTTTTCGAATGGATGAATTTTTAATTTATTTATTTTTCACTTTAAAAAGGGTATTTTTGAAAGCATTTTTACTTATCTTAAACAGGTAGGTGTAATGTTTCAATTTTTTGTGCAGAAACTGGATTTTTCAGGTGAACTGATCGTTTTTCAACAAAGAGCATACTTTTATCACTTTTTCGGACTCTTTCAAAAAATTTACGAAAAAGCGAAACCTTGGAGTCCTCTTTTAAGCCCTTTTCAGACTCTCTAAATATGAAAAGATTTCCGAGTACTTGATTATTCGAACTCGTTAAAGTAAATGAATGATCGTCCTTTCAGTATAAGTTTACCCCTTTTACGGACTGAAATGGACTATTTACAAAAAAGGTATACGTTGACTAATTACGGTCAATAGAGTTCTCTCCCGCATTATTTTATCCTTTTTCGGGCTCGAGAGACTAAATTTACGAAAAAGTACACCCATGGAGTTTTCTTAAGTTTTTTCTTCTAACTCCCTAAAATTGAAAAACACCGAGTTTCTCCTATACCGGACTCGTTAAAACTTAACAGTAAAGGACCTGTTTAATTTTCAACAGGAACGAACCACTCCTTCTTAGGGTTCGAATCTTAAACTAAGTTGGACTCATCCGAAGGATGAGCTTATAACCAAGAAAATGTTATCCTCCTCAAGCTTGTCAAAAATAAAGAGGTACTTGCCAGAAATGGTGGGGGAAAAAGAGAGAAAAATGGGCGTGTTTGTTGTATTTTAAATTTTTCGAAAATTCAGTCAACCACTCTTGAACACGACACTTTCATTCACATGGGTTGGGAAGTCCTTTGCCTAAAATTTAATCAAACCACATTGAAAGTCTTCAGCTGGTTTCTGGGTATTAGCTTTGGGTCAATTGTTACCAAGCCATCTGCAGTGTCGTTATGTGTTCAAGAGAACAGTTCAAATAAACCATTCATCTGCAAAATATCTGTCATCCATTTTTTACCATCCCTGAGTCAGTCCTTGCCAATATATTTTCAAAACTTGATCTATGATTTCGTGTTGTGGGCTTGCCTACGACATATCACTTTCTATCGACATCAGCACATTATCTAGGAAGTTGATCCAGAAATCGTCAGTACCTTGAAATCTGCATGCCTCAATGGCAGGTTTCTCGCCTTCGACGACAGGTTGCATCATTGACCTTCGATCGAATGATTCCGTGAGATGTTCAACTTCAGCTCATTCATTCACATTTCATGGATTGTACTGAGTACTTTGAGAGCCATTGACATTACTGGTGGTTTCTCTCACACTTGTTAACAGTTCACATCATTGACTGGTAATCAAGTGGTTTCTACCATGTTCGACTTCAACACATTTATTCACATGGATATAATCGTACTAGTTCGAGATGCGGAAATCAAGACCCTGGATCTAGTTTCCACCATCCAGGCTGTGAGGAATTTTGTTATCATCTATACAAAAGACTATTTATAAACATATGGTTGCATCCATACTGTGTCTACATATATCTGTACTATGATGTATTCAAAATCATTCCTGTATCAGAACGATTTGAGTTAGTTTCTAGTTAGTTTTAATCTGAGTATGGGAATGCCTACCTCAGTGATGACATATATATGTATATATTTTGCATTGAATGTTTTTACAGGTTCCGATTGGGGTGTCCACAGGATGATCTTTGAAATGATAAAGTACTGCACTCTTCATATATGACAGACTACAACTTCATCTATTCCAGACTTTGCACTTTAGGGGGAAATTTGTTACACTAAAATCTGTCATCCTGACATTTTACTATGAGTATGAGCTCATTATTACTCATACTTCCTCCTTTTTCAAGTCTAACATATCAGCTCCTCATGTCAAGCTTTCAAAATCAGAGAAAAGTTCCTAAAAATCCCCTAAACATTGGTATTGCACTTTCTCTATTCATTTCCTGCGGTCCCGCACCTAATGTTAAGCTTTCCTGCGGAACCATACCGCACGTTCTTTGTGTTATGGGTGCGGACCTCTGTAAAACTCAAAAAGGCGAGAAAGTAAAGATAAAAAGTGGATTTCAGATGAATTCTAGAAGATTCTAGATGGGAATTTTCGGGAATGGATACGCTTTGAGAAGGTTCATGCATCCCTCACTTGATGGAGCTAACCCCTTGATGTAAGGATCTAATCCCTTTGAAGGAGGATTCTATCCCTTCATATTTGGAACAAGAAACCTCCTCTTTTCCACTATAAAAAGAGGCCTTGGGTAGCCTCAAAGGGAGTTCAAGCTTAATATATTTGAAGTTAAATGCTGTTGAGATTCAGACTCGGTTAACTAAGACTTTCTGTGAGGTTAAATCACTCATCTCTATCTGTCTTGGTTCAAAGAGTGCAATGCTTGTCAAATTAGAAGAGATTCCTGCTTCGGACCCTAGGAGGACCTGCACAACATCAAGGCACAGGTTGTAAAGGTTTTCTTTATTTGAAGTTAATACAAATATACTCATTTCTCTCATTAAACCGTCTATTCATGGTTTATTTCATAAATTCCTTGATCATTATGATGAGTATGGTTTATAATAATGTCTATACAGGTGCTGCGTAATTTTTTTCTTGTTTGTGACTGCAGATTCACGAGGAACGTTCTTTCAAGTGCACGGGAAGGACTTCAACGAGATCAAGCAAGCGCTGGACATAAGGTAGGCCTTACACCTATATAGTATTCTTATGAATCTTGTATGCTTAGAGAGAGATTAGTATAATTGGCTGTTTGTTGCTAGTTACTTTTAGTACTAGAGAGATCGGTCTTGTCCGCAAGACGGATTAATCTACACAACACCACCATGTCCTACTGTATGAGGGTTGCAGGTCATGCAGTCAATGCCCCATTTTTCAAATGGTCCCACAACGATGACAGGATGCATTGATGTTGGTGGCATGCATAATTTACGATAAAAAACATGGCACGGATAACAACTTCTGACAACGAGAATGCAGTCATGGAATATGGTTGGCCAAAAGTAACCACCACGAAGAATCTTCTATGCGTTAGTGTACCCAGAAAAATTTCCACCACAACCACCAAAATGACCATAATTTAGAACTTTATCAACCTCCTCATGAGTGAGGCTTCTCCTTAAAATCATATCAACGCCATGACGATAAAGTGTATTGTTGGCGATCAGATAATCTCTGGCCTTGTATCAGATACGTCGTTGTTGTGAGAAAGAGGTATTGGGCCAGAAAGTTTGGGTTTGGAGATAAATGATAAAATTTGCATACCAAGGGTAAGATGACCCAATCAAAAATAGATAATCATCTGGAATTGATGGTTCTGATGTAGTTTCAGTAATATCAGAGGGGAGGTCGCAGAGAAGCTCAGCCAAAACCAAAGACTTCTTTGACTTGGATTTGATGAATTCCAAATAAAATTCCTGCAAAATGATGATCCATTTAGAATATTTTCCCCCCATCAATTGACATGATAGAATGTATGTCATAGGGTTGCAATATGAAATGAAAATGGTCTTCCTTAGTAGGATATAATGGCGAAATCTTTGGACATATTGGATAGCTGCCAAGGTGAGCTTTTTGATGTATGAGTACTTAACTTCTGTATCATTAAGATTACGACTCAAATAATATATCAAATGTTCTCTCCCATATTATTTTTGGACTAAAACCATAGCAATGGTTGTATCTACAGTGGCGAGATACGAGAAATAATCACTCTAATAATTAGGGGGATACATTAATAATGTAAGGATGAGGGTATCTTTAAGAGCATCAAAAGAAGCTTGTGCAACCTTATCCCAATTGAAGGGGATCCCATTTTTCAAGAGACGAGTAAATCCTTTAGCCATTTCAGTGTAGTTGGGTATGAACCTCCTTAGAAAGTTAGCCTTTCCTTGAAGTTTTTGTAACTGAAGTAAGTTTGATGGAACAGGAAAATAAAGAATGGCCTGGACCTTCAGTGGGTCAATTCAAATTCCATATTTTGAGACAAAGAATCCAAGAAAATGACCAGAACCAACACAAAACACACATTTGTGTGGATTGAGGCATATCTTGTAGTGTTGGATAAAATAGTTATACGAAATTATAATCTACGAATAAACTAGAGTTCCCTGATTGTTGTGTTCCTTCACTCAGAACAACAGAAGAAAGATACATATTATTTTCTCTAAGACAAATAGGTAAGCATAAGGGAAAGAGAACTACTTGTGATCCTTCACTCTCGTTCTCCTTCTTTCGTTGTTTCTGTCGCTCTCAATCCAACTAAACATGTTAGATCAATACCTGCAATAAAAGATAAATGACAAAAAACAACATACAAATATACAATATCTATCTATCTTAACCAAATCGAACTGATTAGATATGAGAATACATACACACGAGAATACATTCACAAGATATAAGCATATATATGAGAGAAAGAACATATATCTTTTTTAAGAAAGTAGGAGGAGAATATTACAACCAATATATCGATTCATTGTCAACCAAGTATCATCTCAGCAGCATAACAGTACTCCAACTCTCATCAATTGAGAATCCAACAACATAACACTACACAAAATTCTTCCTCCCTAGCACTTAGATGAGTGCTCAATTTATAGGGAAATTGTAGGTAGTTTCTCAATAAATGGAATTGAATGGCATTCTAATAATATATGAGACATGTTTCCAGGTTCAATGGTGATGGATGAACACATGTATTCAAATTATGACACCTATTAGCTCTTCTAGAAGGCATTGGACATGTGGAGGTTCCCGGAACAATGATGATTTTTCTCCCAGGAGACCAACGCAACTTTCAGTGTCTGGAAGTGATTTGCAGAGAACCCTTGCATGGGGGTAAGTGATTTGCAATGCACTTAGGCCCATTCAGAGGAGCATTGATGAGTCAATGGGTCATTTTAAATATACTTCAAACACTGAAAATATCATGAATTAAGGACATTAGTGGAATGACTTGTCTATGGAATGTAGCAACTGAATTAGGGTATGATAGACCTTGTTAGTATTGAACTAGTGGATGATAGACCCTGTTCATATTGGTCTTAGGGATGATTCCCAAATTGACCTGTAACAGTTTACCCCTAAAGCATGAAGTGAAAATAATGATAATATTTTGATGAGATGCTTTATGGTGTGATGAGTAGGATCTGAAGCGGATGGTGACCTATATAAATTTGCAATACATTACATAATGATATATTGTACGTCTTGGACATTAATTGCTGAGGGAGGCATACCCATGCTCAGCACATAAACTATCGTAACATGTACATAAATCATACAGTTGTCTACAGATATAGACATGCCTACAGATATAGGCCCATAATTGGATGATTATCTGTATGTAAATCCATCGTATGGATGATGTAGTAAAATTCTTGAAAAGCAAGCCCGGATGGATGAAACTAGATCTGTGGTCTTCTATCTCATTTACTTGATCATTCAAGTATAAGCCTAACCATGTGAATATGTGATCTAAAGTAAAACATGGGAAGACATCGTCTAATTATTATTCGTTGATGTAAGCCATTAACAGACGCGAGAGAAACTATCGTTGATGTTAATGGCTCTCAAGTTATTGTAGTACAATTTGCAAGGCGTGAATAGATGATTTGATGTTGAACGCAAAAAAAAATCTTTTGGTTGAAGATCTGATGATGTCAACTTGTTTCCGGAAGTGAGAAACTTGTTGCTGATGTAAGAAAGCTCCAAGGCACTGGAAAGATGTTTCTAAGTTAACTTCCTAGATGATGAGTTGATGTCGACAGGATGAAACTTTATCATGAAACTGGAGTAATGATTTTAGAGACAAAATGTGACTTGATGAAGCAATGTTCAGGGATGGCGGTCATGAAAATGAAGGTTTATGAATATTGGAGAAGATGAGGAATTACTGGATGACTTCTATTGAACATATCGACGACACTTAAATGAGTTGGTAGCATTAACCCAAAACCGAAGTGATGGATGGTATGATAGACCATAGGTGTGATAGACTGTCAAGAATATTACCCAACCCAAAAGTCACGGAGATGAAGTGAAAGTTTAATTTTCAAGAGCGACCTGCTACCATAAAGTGTTATGTTCTTTTTCCCAAATTTTCCCCAGTCATTGCTGACCAGTAGCTCTTTATTTTTTTAACAATCTTGTCGTACTGCAACTTACTAGTGTCTATACCATCTGAATCCAACAATTCATCGTATGTTACTTAGAGTTTGACTTTTGGAAACACATTTTGATTACATTCAATATCAACACATTTCCATAAACTTGAACACATTAACTCATTCTCTAGCGAATTATGTTTTAAAAAAACATTTGCAACACATGTAAATACACATTTTCAGTTCACATCATACAATTGAATAGGATTGTGCATTAAACATAGGGAAACACTGAAATAAAATAGATAGATAGTTTAGTTTTTTACAAATATTGTGTCTAAGACACATTGGTCATATGACCTCAAAATGTATACAAAAAAGTTAAAAGTAAAACTAGTGAAGCTCATGATAACAAGAAGCTTCTCTAGCTATCCTACGCAATAGCCTCATAAAATGACTAGGAACACCAATATTATGTCGTTGTGGCCTCATAGGTCACTGTTTGATCCGGGCATCTGGTATCCAAAGGTTCAATCCCTCAATGTGATGCTCCAACTCAGCAAGAGTCTCAGTCAAATCCAAATCCCGAAAGACTTCTCTCTCGATAGTCCTCTCTGCTGGTTCATATGTTGCCTGCTCTGGTTGACCCACTGGTCAAACACGACCCACATCTGTGTACATAAAACTTTAGTTTAGTCTTGGAAAACATAAAAAATACAAAAACATGTAGAAACCTTAAAATCAAAAGCATGGTCAAAACATTATTACCCATTTCACCCCATTGAGCACCATCTGGTAAAATCAAATATGGATCTCCATGGAAATCTATGCCTATGTACGGATACTCCTCTATGGTGATAATCTATCATTGGAACCAGGCAAATAATGTAGTAGAATATATTAAAGTCGATTGACCAACATGCCTAGCCATCAACTTGACCCATCTCTTCATCCGAGCATCTCTAGGACCAAATATGCTCGGTGTCACATGTTGTGGCTACATCAATGGAAATCGTTCTAAAATGAAGGAAATCTGGATTGAGCCTTAACTAAAATTATTTGTTCTATCATCCTTTGCTTTAGTCAGTTTTTTTTTCATCTGAAAGAGTACTGCTTCAACCCAGTTGAACAATGTCGGTTCACGACACCCAAGAGAATACTACATGTATGAATGGTTCACAATATGTAGTGTCACAGAACCAACAAGTTTTGAAATAGTGAAAAGGATAGTTCTTAAAGGAAAATCATGCACATCACAATGTTTATCTTTGTTGAACCTTTAATTAAACTGAGAGGGGGGGTGGTGAATCAGTTTAACAGATTCCTGATCTTTTAAAACTTTTCATTAAGCTTATTTACACCTTCATTTCATATCCAATCTAATGTGTGAGTAACATTAGAATGTAAGAAGAAAGTATTAATATAATATAGCAGTAGAATTAATATGAGAGCAAAGCAGTAGCTGCGTATGATACATATCGATCAATACATAAACAACATGGCCAGAGACACCGTGATATAAGTGGAAACCCATAAAGGGAGAAAACCACATCTTATTATTGTTTTGATGCAAAGGCAAGCTCCAACTCCCTCTCACCACTATTTTTCTGCAGGCACCAACCTACAGGAGGCTCCTACCTCAATTCTGCAAGCTACAACTTGCAGGGAAGCACCAACTCCCTCCAATTTTTTGCAGGCACCAACCTACAGGAGGCTCCAACCTCAGTCAGCTACAACTGATAGCTATCAAGCTACAACTTGATAGGGAAGCTCCAACTTCCTCAATTTAATAAACTGAATGTTTGCTGATTTACTTCAGATATCAGCTCTGTTCTGTAGCTTCTCTTTCTTCTCTTCTTCTCTTAATCTTCTCTGCCTCACTCTTCTATATTCTGCATTCGCTATATTTGCTCTTTCTTTCTCTCTCTCTCTCTTGAGCTTATCAAATTGATATTATATATAGAAATTCTCACATGAATGTTTGTATTTCACAAGGAATTTGAAGTGAACAGTCATGACTCTTTGGCTTCTGTCTTCTTATTCCTTTTTCCAACTCATTTTTAGAATTACTACATTATGTACAAATTTCAATCCTACAGTGGTATTTTGTATTTTCCTTAGGATACTTTCCTTTGCATCAAAAACAATAAAAACTTAATTACAACATTTACATTCACATTCTTAATTACATATTTCAATTTTACTCAGCTCCTTTTCTGGGTTTTAGCTTTACTGGATTTGTCTTTTCCTGATGCTATTAAGAACCTGTTCTGCATACTCTTTGTTCACTGTTATCTACATATTCTCTGTTTTCTGTTTAACGCCCAACATATATATGATCACGGTTTCATAACTATTTAAAGCATCAAACTATATTACATTCCCCACTTAAATATATAAATTAGTGCTAAGGTTAAAGCAGCAGCAGGTTGGCAGAGAGCTCATCGTGCGATCTAAGATCAACGAAGAGCGGGTGTTCAAACAACCCAGCAATTAATGGGAGCAATACCCCCGCAGTTGACCAGTCAAGGGCACGTTGACCACAAATCAACGGCCATAATTTACTGCAGGGCTTCACCCCAATTGTTGTGTACGGGCAGAAGGAAGCCCCCGCAACCACCAAGATGTGGTGTTTCCGCTCGCGCACCACCATTGCGCCACCACTACGATTAACCTTGGTTAAATTCTTTTTAATATAACTCACCGGGCCTTATACTAAGATTACAATATGTCGAATAACATTAATAAACCAAATTCATTATATATGACTCCACCTCGGGCCCACAATACAACCAAAGGACCAATCGAGTGCACACCGTACCTTTGTTAACCCACGCGCCCATCCGACGGTTGGTATTACATTGCCCGATCCAACGTATATTGCTCGATCAACATGCGCAAACAATAACGTGCAATGGCATTCCGTACTCGGGTTATCCTCCGCACACCTTGGTTAAACTCCGAGCATGTTCAACGTGCGATCACCGTTCGATGGCCCCTTTCCAAATCAACGGAGCGTGTCAATTTCGCTCGACATCCAACATCGGTTTTTAACGCGCGAAGGCGCAGTTTAACAAGCGGTTTTGTAATGGGTCCATAGGCCACGTGTTGATTCCTGTATGGAATCGCTCGCAACTCCTCGAATACCGCCTTCCGTATAAAAGTGGTGCGATGAATACCACCATCCCGTGCGAAACTTCCGTCACTGTTCATATGGGTCACGGTTCCGCTTCATTCCACGCAAGGTTCCATCATATAGTTCAATACACCGTTTTAACGTTAATTTCTTCGCATTAACACTAACTCTGGGCAAAATAAAACATGCGCTTGTTCCGTCTTATTTCCACAAGGTTCTGTCCGAATCTCCACGCAAATTTGATTATTCCTTCGGTTTGTTTTCTCCGTTGGTGGTATGGATACCTTCACTGTATTATCGCTCCAGTGGGGGATATGATTCTCAGACTTCGCTCCATTCAATTATCTATATATATATATATTTGGAATAAAAACGGTTTTTCTGCAATAACAGTTGTGGCTCTGCCTCTGCCGCTTCTATCACTCTGCCTCTACCTCTACTGCTGTGATAACGGCTCTATCTCCGTATTTGCTTCCTCTGCCTCTGCCTTTCTCCTTTATATTCATTTCCTCTTTGCTACCTCCATTGGCTGTCTTTGTCTCCTTGTAACTGTTCCTGTCTCTGCATCTACTACCTCCTTTGCCATCAATGACAACATTTCCAACAGTCTCCCCCTGATGGCAATACATTTTCTCTATTTGCCTGCTCTTTCTCCTGTTACTTGCTCTTCTTGCTTTCCTACTCTTCCTCCTGTTGTTTGCTCTTCCTCCCCCTTTGACATCAATGGAAAAGGGTTTCCTTTTGCATTTCCTTTCTCTGAGTTATGTTTAGGCCCTCTTCTGCTGACTTTGTACCATGCTGCTTCAGAGTGATGTATAAGACTTGTTGAGAGAACATTTTGAGGATTATCGAATTTGAATATACACTGTAAATTGATACAGTTCAAACGCATATACTTCTTTCACTTGTATAGAGCTAAAAGTGAGAATAATGATACTTCATAGAATGAGATGTATGATTGAATTCAAAAACTAAAATGTTGAGAGGCTTCAAAAGATAATCACGATTCATATTCTTAATATAATGTTTCAGAACACGATACTAATCCTTTTGCTCTGTAATTGACCTTTTCATGCTTGAATAGTGCAGATAACTCTAGGATAATAACTTGGTGTTATTTTGCCTTAATCCTTTGATCTTGAGGACCTGATTCATGTTTTCCTTGTTGGTTGTTCTCCCCCTGGAATGATGTTTTCGTTTTTGTTCTCCCCCTGAAATTGTGCTTTCTCTTTGTATCAGAGAGTAGCATCTGCAGATACTACCCCTAGTTTATTTCTCAAATATTGAAATGGTTCTCTAGCAAGAGGTTTGGTAAATATATCAGTTGTCTATTCTTTCGTTGGTACATATTCCAGCTTTACTATCTTCTGAGCCACTTGTTCTCGGAGGAAATGATACTTGATTGGAATATGTTTAGTTTTTGAGTGAAGTACAAGATTTTTAGATATACTTATAGCACTTGTATTATCACATTTGATTGAGATAGGTTCATCAATGCTTACCTTCATGTCTTGAAGAGTTTGCTTCATCCACATGACTTGTGTACAACATGCTGCTGCTGCTATATATTCTGCTTCAGCTGTAGACAGAGAGATGGATGCTTGTTTCTTGCTTAACCATGCCACCAAACTTTCTCCTAGATAGAAAGCACCTCCACTTGTACTCTTCCTGTCATCCACACAGCTGGCCCAATCTGCATCTGTGTATGCTGATAAAGTGAAGTTTTTGCTTTTAGGATACCAAAGTCCATACAGTGTTGTTCCTTGTAGATATCTGAATATTCTTTTGACTGCAAGAAGGTGATTTTGTTTAGGTGTTGCTTGATATCTAGCCACTAGTCCTACTACTAGCATGATGTCTGGTCTTGATGCAGTCAGATACAATAGACTTCCAATCATGGATCTGTAGAGTTTTTGATCTATATCAGTAGACCCATCATCAGCACACAGCTTGCAACCTGTGGTCATGGGAGTTGACACAGGTTTGCAGTCCTCCATTTTGAATTTTTTCAGCATTTCTTTTAAGTATTTTTCCTGAGAGATGAAGGTGCTTGTGTTCTTTTGTTGAATTTGCAGTCCCAAGTAGAAACTGAGCTCTCCAATCATAGACATTTCAAACTCTGTTTTCATCTCATCAGCAAACCCTTTTTCTAGTTCATCTTTGTTGCTTCCAAACATAATGTCATCAACATATACAACAACAATTAGGAGTTCATTTTCATGCGCTTTTATGTATAGATTGCTGTCTACTCCACCTCTTTTAAAACCCTATTTTTGCAAATATTTATCCAGTCTTGAGTACCAAGCACGAGGAGCCTGTTTCAGTCCATATAGGGCCTTTTTCAGTTTACATACAAAGTCCTTTTTATCTGTCAATGAGAAACCTTCTGGTTGTTCCATGTACACTTCTTCTTCTAGATCACCATTAAGAAAAGCAAACTTTACATCCATTTGATATACCTTGAAGTCTTGGTAGCATGCAAATGCCAAGAACATTCTGATAGCCTCCATTCTGGCTACAGGGGCAAATGTTTCATCATAGTCAAGTCCTTCAATTTGTGAGTATCCTTTGCAGACCAGCCTAGCTTTATTCCTGATTACTTGTCCTTGCTCATTCATTTTGTTTTTGAATACCCATTTTGAACCAATGATATTCTTCTCAATTGGTCTAGGAACTAGTTCCCAGGTATTGTTTTTCTCAATCTGGTCCAATTCTTCATTCATTGCTTTTACCCAATACTTGTCCTTGCTAGCTTCTTTAAACTGCTTTGGCTCTATTTGTGATAACATTGCTATGTATACTTCTTCTGTCTGTTCAGTTAGATGCCTTCTTGTTTGCACTCCTATACTCTTGTCTCCTATGATTTGATCTTCTGGATGGTTCTTTTGAGTGTATCTTGAGGGGGTTTTTGAGTTTTGTTCAGCATTTTCTGATGTTTTGCTTGTTTCTTCATCATCTTGGTCCTCTTCTTCATGATTTTCAGGATGGTTGCTGCAATCTATATCTCTTGTCTTGTTTGGAAGTTCTTCATCAAATCTTACATCAATACTTTCTACAATTTTTCGAAGAGTCTTGTTGTAGCATCTGTATCCTTTACTCTTGGATGCATATCCTAAGAGTATTCCTTCATCTGCTCTTGCATCAAACTTCCCTAGATTTTCATCATTATTCTTTATGTAGCACTTGCCGCCAAAGACTCTAAAGTGCTTGATTGATGCAGGTTTACCATGCCATAGCTCATAAGGTGTCTTGTCACTGTTAGGTCTTAAATGAGCTTTGTTTAGAATATGTACTGTTGTGTGTACAACTTCTGCCCAAAAGGTTTGAGTAATGTTACTCTCTTGCATCATAGCTCTGGCCATTTGTTGTACAGACCTGTTTTGTCTCTCTGCTACTCCATTCTGCTGAGGTGTCCCTGCAATGGTAAATTGTTGTTTTATTCCATGTTCATTACATAGGTCTGCAAAGTCATAATATGTGAATTCTCCTCCTCTATCTGATCTGATACATTTTAGCTTGCATCCAGTTTGATTTTCTGCTAATGCTTTGAATGTCTTAAAATTTTCTAGTGCTTCTGATTTGTTCTTGAGAAAAGAAACCCATGTCATTCTGGAGAAATCATCTATTATCAACATGAAGTAGGATTCTCCACTTGGTGTCTTAGTTCTAGCAGGTCCACATAGGTCCATGTGCACAAGCTGGAGTGGTCTTCTTGTTGATAGCTCATCTTTAGATCTAAAGGATGTGCGAGTCTGTTTCCCCAATTGACAAGATTTGCATATGGTATTTGAAGGCCTTTTTATTTATGGCATATCTCTGACAACTTTCTTCTTGCTCAGTCTGATGATATGGTCGAAGCTGAGATGTCCCAATCTCCTATGCCATAACCATGACTCCTCAAGTTTTCTAAGATGGCAGGCTTCATCCTCCTCTTTTACTATGTAAACATTACTCTCTGTTCGAACACCTTTGAGCAGAGTATTTCCTATTGTGCTTGATCTGACTTCACAATCGTGTGCTCTAAAGAGAACTTCACAGCCTTTGTCACACATCTGACTGACACTCAGTAAATTTTCTTTCAGCCCATCTACAAATAGTACATCTTGGGCCTTTCCTCTTCCATTATCTATGCTGACTGAGCCTTTTCCCTTGATCTTACTTGATTTATCATTGCCAAAAGTAACATTGCCAGATTTATTTTCATCAAGAGTTATAAACTTGCTTTTGTCTCCAGTCATATGTTTTGAGCAGCCACTGTCCAGGTACCACTGGCTTTTCAGGTCTTGAGCAGTTAGGGCCAGGTCACATTTATTCTCCTTCTTTATCCACTGGAGGCATCCTTTTGTTTGGTATCTTTTGTGAGTTGATGAATCACATCCTTTCAGAGGACATTTGGAAGGAATATGTCCAGCTTGATTGCATATAAAGCATTTGATCATAGTTTTTGTAGTATTGTGAGTATGAACAGAATTTCTTTGATTCATGAACCTCCTTGAGGTGTTGAACATCAATCTTTGTCCATACTTTCTACATTCAATAATTTTATGACCAAATTCCTTACAATAGAAACAGTAACCATAGAAACTATTTGCATACCTGATGTAAGGTTGTCTTTTCCATTTGTTTGCTTGAGGCAGTCTTTTCAATGTTTGCATCTTTTGCTGGTTTGAATTACTCCTTCTTGCATGACAATATGCAGCAATGTGTCCCAACTTGTGGCAGATATAACAGGTGGTATTCTTCATTGGAGGGAAGAATCTCCTTTGATGGTTTCCAAATTTTACATATTCAGGGGTCTTAGTATTTATTACATTCTTTGCTACTAGCGGTTTCTTCTGATCTGTGTCTTCCTTATTGCAGATTTCTTCTTTTGTAGGAATTGTTTGAGCTGCTTCATCATTCTTCTTTTCTTTTACAAAAATAATCTCTCTGTCAACCTTTTCTTTTCCTTTACTTGATTCTCCTTCATAGCCTATTCCAGTCTTTATCATAGGGGATCTTTGAGCAACCAAAATTTCATTCAACTTACTAGAGCTTATTGTTTGGGAAGAGTTTATAACCATTTTCCTTTGAGCATTTACTAATTTCTTTCTGAGACATACTACTTCTTCTTCTAACTTTTCTTGTTCTTGAGTTTTTTCTTTGATTTGCTTAAGTAACATGTCCTCTATCTTCTTGGCTTCTTCAAGCTCTATCTTTAGCTGCTTAAGGACTTCTGAACTATGTTCTTCTCGTACATACTTGAGGAGAATGTCTTTTTGTTTTCTGCATTTCAGTTTGAGTCTATCAATCCCTTCTAGAGCACTTCTTAGCTCCCCCTCAAGGTCGACTTCCCCTTCTTCTTCTTCATCTTCTAGCAGGAGTCCTTCAAGTTCTTCTATGGCCATCAACAAGAATTCGGAGGTTCCTTCCTCACTTGGGGTTTCATCTGAATATTCAGATGTATTGCTATCTTGTTGAGCGTAGAAGGATTCTCTGCTGAACTTCTTTCCTTTCTGCCAGTTCTTTGATTCATTTCTCTCTGACTCTTGAGACTGATTCCTTACTTTCTTGTGAGGACACTTAGCAGCATAGTGTCCAACTTTTCCACAGTTGGAGCATTTAAAAGGAAGTTTACCTTTGTATTTACCTGATCCTCTATCCAATTTCTTTACAAATTTTGCCTCTTCTTCATCTGAGCAAGAGCATATGTCTCCTTCTTCTTCTTTCTTCTTTTCTGCTTTAAAAGCTGCCTCCCTCGTACTTGTCTTCTTCTGTGGGAGCCTCATTTCATAGGCTGTTAGATTTCCAAGTAGCTGGTTCATGGTCAAGGTCTCCCAATCCGTTGTTTCTTCTATTGCAGACACCTTTGGATTAAACCTGGATGGAAGAGATCTTAGAATCTTTTGCACAATAATACTTTCTCGCATTTTTTCTCCAAGAGCTTTCATATTGTTAATAATTTCTGCAACTTTTAGAAAGAAACTGGCAATTTCTTCATCATCATTCATTTTTAAGTTCTCAAACTGGGCTCTATAGACTTGAAGTTTGGCAGTCTTTACTTTCTTGTCTCCCTCATGTATGTTCTCAAGAGTATCCCATATATCTTTGGCAGTGTCTTTGTGCATTACTTTAATAAATTATGCTTCACATAATCCATTCAGGATGGCATTCATGGCTTTTGCATTAGCCACAAAATCTTGTTTTGTTTCTTTTTCTGTGTCAGTTGCCTTTGGGGGCATATCCTAATTCCACAGCAGCCCAGACTTCTATTCCTAGAGACATTATGTATGTCCTCATTTTGATTTTCCAGAAAGCATAATTTTCACCAGTGAAGAAAGGGGCTTTATTGGTTGAGCATCCTTCTTTACTAGCCATCTTGGGAACCTAGGATCTCCTTTCAGTTGTTAGACTTGTACAAAGGAACCTGCTCTGATACCAATTGTTGAACCTTTAATTAAACTAAGAGGGGGGGGTGAATCAGTTTAATGCATTCCTGATCTTTTTAAAACTTTTCATTAAGCTATTTACACCTTCATTTCATATCCAATTTAATGTGCAAGTAATCTTAGAATGCAAGCAACAAGTATTAGTTTAATATAGCAGTAGACTTAATATGAGAGTTGCAGGTATTAAGCAGATGATACATATCATATTCAATACATAACTATCATGCACAGAGACACCAGATATAAGTGGAAACCCATAACGGGAGAAAACCACATCTTATTATTGTTGTGATGCAAAGGCAAGCTCCTACTCCCTCTCACCATTACTATGTGCATCTAACTCATTATTCTACCTCAATTTCCAAGCCACAACTTGCGGTGGAAGCACCAACTCCTTCAATTTTTCAGCAGAACCAACCCCAGGGAGGCTAGTATGCCTCAAATAACAGCATCTATTTACCATCAAGCCAGCAACTTGATAGGGAAGCTCCAACTCTCCTCACCCTAAGGACAAATTGAATGTCTGCTAAGGCCAATGCGTACACGCCTCCGTTCGTAGCTTTGTATTCGCTCTTCTTCTCTTAATCTTCTCCTGCCACTCTTTCTATATATTCGCATTCTCTATATTTTTCTTCTTTCTTTCTCTCTCTCTCTTTGAGCTTATAAAATTGATATTATATATAGAATTTCAACACGTTTGTATTTCACAAGAATTTGAAGTGGAAACACTATGACTTGTCATTTATTCCTTTTTCCAACTCATTTTAGAATTACTACAATATGTACAAATTTTCATGCTACAGTGGGATTTTGTCTTTTCCTTAGGATACTTGCCTTTGCATCACAAACAATAAAAACTTAATTACAACATTTACATTCACATTATTAATTACATATTTCAATTTTACTCAGCTCCTTTTATGGATTTTAGCTTTACTGGATTTGTCTTTTCCTGCTGCTGTTAAGAACCTATTCTGCATACTCTTTGTTCACTGTTATCTGCATATTCCCTGTTTTCTGTTTAACGCCCAACATATATATGATCACGGTTTCATAACTATTTAAAGCACCAAACTATATTACATTCCCCACTTAAATATATAAATCAACGCTGAGGTTAAAGCAGCAGCAGGTTGGCAGAGAGCTCATCGTGCGATCTGTGATCAACAGAGAGTGAGCATTCAAACAGCCCGGCAGTTAATGGGAGCTATACCCCCGCAGTTGACCAGCCAAGGGCATGTTAGACCACAAATCAGTGGCCATAATTTACTGCGGGGCTTCATCCCAATTGTTGTGTACGGGCAGAAGGCAGCCCCCGCAACCACCAAGATGTGGTGTTTCCGCCCGCGCACCACCATTGCACTACCACTACGATTAACCTTGGTTAAAATCTTTTTAATATAACTCACCGGGCCTTATACTAAGATTACAATGCGTCGAATAACATTAATAAACCAAATTCATTATATATGACTCCACCCCGGGCCCACAATACAACCAAAGGACCAATCGAGTGCACACCGTACCTTTGTTAACCCACGCGCCCATCCGACGGTTGGTATTACGTTGCCCGATCCAACGTATATCGCTCGATCAACATGCACAAAAAATAACGCGCGATGGCGTTCCGTACTCGGGTTATCCTCCGCACACCTTGGTTAAACTCCGGGCATGTTCAACGCGCGATCACCGTTCGATGGCCCCTTTCCAAATCAACGACGCGTGTCAATTTCGCTCGGCATCCAACATCGGTTTTTAACGCGTGAAGGCGCGGTTTAACAAGCGGTTTTGTAATGGGTCCATAGGCCACATGTCGATTCCTGTATGGAATCGCTCGCAACTCCTCGAATACTGCCTTCCGTATAAAAGTGGTGTGATGAATACCACCATCTCGTGCCAAACCGCCGTCACTGTTCATATGGGTCATGGTTCCGCTTCATTCCACGCAAGGTTCCGTCGTATAGTTCAATTCACCGTTTTAACGTTAATTTCTTCGCATTAACACTAACTCCGGGCAAAATCAAACATGCGCTTGTTCCGTCTTATTTCCACAAGGTTCCGTCCGAATCTCCACGTGAATTTGATTATTCCTTCGGTTTTTTTTCTCCATTGGTGGTATGGATAACTTCACTGTATTATAGCTCCAGTGGGGGATATGATTCTCAGACTTCGCTCCATTCAATTATATATATATATATATATATATATATATATATATATATATATATATATATATATATATATATATATATATATATATATATATATATATATATATATATATATATATATATATATATATATATATATATATATATTTAGAATAACGATGGTTTCTACTACCAATAACGGGCGTGGCTCTGCCTATGCCATGTCACTCTGCCTCTACACTCTACTATTGTGATAGCGACTCTGTCCGTATTTGCTTCCTGCGCATCTGCCTTTCTCCTTTATATTCATTTCCTCTTTGCTACCTCCATTTCTTGTCTTTGTCTCCTTATGCTTCATTCATGTCTGCGCATCTGCTACCTCCTTTGCCATCAATGACAACATTTCCAACAATCTTCCCATCTTTTCATTTTCTAGGTTTAGTACTTGGCTGACAATATTGGCATATGTAATCCTTCATTGTTTCATATCCAAGATAATATCCCATAAGGGAAATAGGAGAACCACGTCTCGATAATCTAGTAAGAAAGTAAAAATCCTCAACCAATATTGGGAGCACTTTGTCCCTAATCTAAAAATCCTGCAATGCTAGATCCCATGAATGAACTAAGAACTCCAATAGTTCAAGATGTTGTCTCATCCCTGATAATCTGAAATACTTAAGAAAATTGAGTATAAATAAAATCTAAGTATTGGGCATGAGAAATTACTTTCTCTTTAGTGAAAACTCTACCTTTAGGTAAATCCTCGATGATAGATGGCAGAAAGGAATTAATAAACCACTCAGCTGAGAGCTGACTAGGAATTTTTTTTTGACCATTCGACGACGACGACTACACTTATGAATATGATTAGAAATGTGAGTAGCAGTTACCTGTTTAAAGTTGGTCAATAGTTCCATTCCAGTTTCATATCATATGGGTAATTGGAAGTGGGTTAAAAATGTAGTGGCTAAGGCAGAGAAGTTATCAAATGAATCTCGTGGTAATTCAATATACCATTTCACAGTCAGACTAGTAACCATATGCTGGAAAAGATGTAGTCTAACAGAGTCATCATTTAAGGAGTTTGATGAGCACCACGAATGATAGGTCATAACATGCGTTGACGGGTCTTCTCGAGGGTTTCCATTGAATTTAGGAATGTCAGAGGGTAATTTGTGTGGAATCACCGCATTAGGGGAATTTTGAGGTCTAAAATGGGCCTCCTAAGGAAATAATAAAATAATAGCTAAACCAATAAAATAATATTTATGAATTTGCAATTCACTTTTTGCACCACTATCCATGTAACCATAGTTAAATTCAATTCAAAAGTTGTACCAAAATAAAATTAATAAAAAAATTGTATTGATGTGACTATAAATAAGAATGAGTTTTTCAAGAAGAAATCATTATCAATGAACAACTAATGCATTTTTCCTTTGTACTTAAATAATTTAAAATAAAATATAAATATAAATTTATAAATTTTTAATTCTATTATATGATATTAATTAAAATTTATATTATTTAAATTGTATAATAACATGTAGTAAATATACTATATAAAAATAATATAATATAATATAATATAATAAATGTATAGGGATATGCATTCTTTCTTTCAAGAAATCTAAAATGAAAATAATATTATTTTATTCAAAAAGTGTGAAATGACATTTATTACGAGTACTTTACTTTATGAATTTAAAAGTACTTAGAGCATTACCATGGCTAACCATGAGTTTTTATCCACCATTGAGAATGTGACAAGTAAGTACTTTTAACTCTAGCAATGCCACCTCAACCATTAGGGATGATGTCATCCCCTAAAATGTGATTGGTTCTCATAAAGTGATTTCTGATTGTACATTTTCCTTAGGAGGACCATTTTAGACCTCAAAATTCCCCTAATGGACCGCCAAGGAGAATGGCTGATGGGATCATTGGTAAGCCTGTTAAATTATGTAATTCTAATGTTGCAACAAAAGGCAACTATCAATTCAAGTTAGGTTGAGAATAACCAGGATAATATGGAATTTCTTGGGCAACATGCATTTTTTCATTGCATTAAGGCATTTTCCACTGGTAACCAAGACAAAGGTTATTTTGATGACCAAACATTTGAGGGATTTGTTGACAAAGACCTGGATAAGTTGGTTGTTGTTGGAATTGTTGTTGTGGTATTTGAGGTTGTGGCTGCCAAGGTGATTTCCCGCCAAGATTATAGCCCAAACTAGAATATATTGAGACTCGGTTGTGAATAGGTAAGACCGGTAGGAGCCTGTGACATCCTAGATAAGGGTAATCAAACATGTGGTATTAAGATTCCAGATACAGGTGGTTGTTGTAAACCAGTCGAAGGAGGTGGAGTCTGGAGGCCCAAGACTTGAGGGTAATGGGTTGAAGGACTTGCCTGAGATGGTTGAGGTACAGCTAACTAAGCCTGTAAATTGGATAATGAATTATTAACAAGTGGGGTAGATTTAGGTGCAACAGGTTGAACCGGTTGGTATGAATGCACAATTGTTTGTGGGTGAACGGGCAGGATAGGTTACCACTGACAAATAGTCATTCCAACATTTGGGTCACCATAAAACGATGGAGTACTGTCAAAATGGGTGACCATAAGTTTCCCCCCGGCATGAGGAGTATAATAATATGGAATACATTGATCTCCAAATGGTGGGATTGTAGTCGAGATTGAACTGGATGGAATGTACCCAGATGGATCAACTTGATGTTGCACTGAAGATGTGTATAAAGGATCAAGCCGTTCAATACTCATTAGAGATGTACCAGAGAAGATACCAGAAAATGACATGGGTGAATTCCATGGATTTGAGGAGGCACCAGAGTAGGTTCCAGATAATGATTGGTAACCCGGTGGGACGAACATAACACCATAAATATGTGACTCCGGTGACATGGTAAATATCGATGGAGTAGCAATAGTAGATGATGTCGCAACTATAACAAATGGTACAACTAGACATGTTGACTCATCCATGGTCAAATTAACCAGTGTATAACCTATAGGATCTATGGGAACTTGGATTGAAATAGGATCAACGGAAGTAGTGTAAGTCAATCGAGGAATAGACTCGTAAAGATAAAGCCCCGACCCAAAATGTGTTGGAGTGGAGGGTCGTGTTTCTTGTTGAGGTTCTTCCTCAATCGAAATCAAACCAGGTGGAAGAATTTCACCGTCAGGCCCAAGATATATTTCCAATGGTTGACTGCACGATAAAAGGGAAGACTCAATGGCTACAAATGATTGAGGAGTGACTGATACAAGAACAACTTACAGTTGTTCGACTTCAGGATCTAGATGTTCTAGTAAAAGAATGATGGGATCTGAATCAACTTCTAGTTGAAAAATGTCGGGTTCTGGATTTATGGTCTCACTGATTGGGACTTCAGTGTCCACAAGTAGCGATGAAGACTCTGTTTCGACGATAGTAGATAAACCGGGATGTGTAAAAACAACTCGAGACGACTCTAATAGATGTGATGAAGATGATGCACCAGGGGTACTGATGGTACTGGATTCAGTAGAATGGGGTTTCCTTCTCCGACTAGAAATGACTTATGTTAGTATCCTATAATCTACAGGATCTCAAGGCGACTTATTATTTTTCTTCAGATTTTTCATATTGAAAATAATGTTCCATGACTGTCATTTATTTCCTAGTAGGTATTGTTGTTCAAAAAGACAAAGAATAGCTTCTCTTAGGTTTGGAAATCCCTTTATAGGTGCATGTAAGAAATACTTTGAAATCTACTTTAGAACTTATCCTAGTTCTAAAACATGGCTAACTACTTCATTCTCCATATAGGCCAAGCTAATCCTAAATAGATTATTGAATGCTTATCTATCTCATTAAGCCTTCAAAACCCTAATATAAGCTTTTCAAATTTTATATTACCATCTGTCATATGTTTATGATATAAGCCTTATTCCTTCCATTCATCATCTCATTGCATCATAGGAAGCACCGTCATTTCCTCGCCCATATTAAACCCCCCACTTTGCATCCAATAGCCAATATTATTTTTCGCCCCACCATCCCCCCTTGAACTTTACTCTAGCTCGGTATAAAATGAATGTTTTTGGTCACCATTCCTTCACCTGCATGAAAATCAGAGATTAATTATGACCCCCAACTACCCTCACAATATGCTAACTTTATACTCTCCGAAATTCGGTCTCATGTTTTTAATTGTGAAGACGCCCACCGGTGAATTTGATTTTCAAGATTGAAATTGAATTGGACTCCACTTCAATTTCTTCGGGAAGAGGGAGGAATGACAGGAGTGCGACGTTGATGTAAATGGATCTGAAAGGGGAACATCGTGGAAAGGATAAGCCCTATGGTATGTTGTGGTGCTAATTTATGGCTCAACGCAAGAATATACAAGTTTTCAGACTTCTCTCATTTAAGGCACAAGATTCATGGTAGCGGCTTTGAGAGATGGAGAGATGAAAATTTGAAACCGAGAGAGTTTTTTGACCAGCATGGGGCAATGAACAATAACCGCTCTCCGATTTTACAAAGGCGTCAGGAGCAGGGAGAATCGAAGACATGTCTGAGGGCCATTTTTCAAGATTTCGGTTTCCCTATTTAGGCATGATTTTGCAACCGCAGTTTTGGAGAGCTGGAGATGAAATTTGAAAATCTGAGAGAGGTCTTTGACCAACACAGGGCAAAGAACAATAACCTCTCTCCGATTTTGCATAGGTGTCACCATTGGGGAGAAACAAATGTCTGAGTGTACCACTATTCTCAGCAGATTCGGCCCAAATTTCAGTTCAGATTTTTAGGGATTTACTTGCTATTTTCGGCCAGGATGATTGAGTTTGATATCCTGAGCGTAAGGATTGTATTTGTTATTTATATCTATGTCTGTAATATAATATGAAACAAATCCGGTAATGGATTTTTAATTCCAGTTAAGAGAAGCCAAGTGGTCGATTCATAATTCAAAGGCATAGGTAAGTAGTTTTACACCAAATCACGTCTACAGTATCAAGCAATAGTATTAGAAGTATTTTCAAGGAGATAATATAGATTTGAAAATCGTATTCCAAATTTTTAGATAAACATTTTTCGTGATTTCGAATTGTGCTTTTCAACATCGCATGTGGGTCTATGACAAATGGCAGCCTTAGGGATTCCATATCTAAAGAGATTTGACCAACATACCTTCACAGCTAGAGACATTTTACAATATGATTTGTTTTTAGATATTAATTAGTTTTAAATTTCTTAGAAGTTAATTTTATTCCGAGAAGCTAGTAGCAGCTTAGGCATGAATTTGTGCTTAAGAAAGCTTGGTAAGTAAAGAAAAAGGTAGTTAGACCTAAAGGGAGAAAACCATTGTAAAACACTCATCTGGTTGTAAAAACCTCTTGGGATGAATGAAAAGACACTAATGTTTCTAGATTCTTGGGTTATGATATGTGGTGAAGTGCTTTTTCCATTAATTTTTCATCCTCTCATTTCACTTGTTGTTTCTTTATTTACTATTGATAAGAAAAAAAAATTCAGGATTTTTCATGGGGCACCCTGCTAAGGCTTGAAACAATATCTATGTTTTCCTCTGAAATTTGAATGTAGAATTCAAAAAAGGTCTGCTCTACATTCACATTGAACCTTAATCTCTTCTTCTTTTCCATTTCACAAACTGTAAAGATCCATTGACATGACTAGCTTGCCTGGTTACACACGATCTCAATTATTCATCCATTTAAATCTTCTTGCAGTTGTTTGACTCCATTATCCCAATGGCCCTCTTCTGCTGTCTCAACCACAAATTTTCAAAGAAACCCCTTTGCCTTAATAACTAGCCTAAAATGCCAAATCAACAAAGCTACATCTAATAGAGAGATCCCTCTTTGGGTCTAGGAGGGCTAGATCCTAGGCCCGAAGCGGTTTTGATGTTGGCCCTCCAAGATTCACCTTTCAACCTCGTGAATTATGGGGTGCTAACAACTTCCAAAGGTAAAGGTGGTTTAAGCACTATTCTTCATGAACTGGCTAGAAAGTGAGGTTTTCTTCAACATGACTAATTGATTTTATTACAAAACAACAAACAAATAAAAGTGGTGATGCCAGGCAAAAATATTAACCAAGTAATTGTAGCCATATATCTTCCAAAGAACCAAGAATTACGGTAGGTAATCTCCCTTAATGTTGTGTTCGGTCTATCAGTTACAAGTGTTGGAATCCGGCCATCATGGATGGTAAGCTACCCAAAGTTTTCCTCCCCAACATATCAAGGTACATGGTGGCCCAAGTCCATACATGCTGTTCAATGCTAAATCGCATGCTGAGAGCATCCCTTATAATTTCGTATTAGAACACCACCTTATATACCCTAGAAGGCACGTGCACAAGATCCGATATACTTAGTACGTGAAAGGATTTGCTAATTTTAATGTATCACAGACAAGTTAGCAACAACTTCTATGCTTAACAATGCCTGAACACGTCTCTAGCCTAGAACTTGTAAGTGTTACCATTAATGTTACAATGATTTCTTAGGTTGATTGAGGTAAATTTTATGTTTATCTTGTTTAAAATTTTATCTTTTAGGTTCACGACGAGATGTAATTGGAAATCACTAAAACACCAACTAAATGAGAAGCAATATTTTCAATTCGGTTTAACAATGAAAACCTTAGTTGCTAAAGGGATAGAGCAATCACATTTAAAATAAAATATAAACATAAATTTATAAATTTTAATTCTATTATATGATATTAATTAAAAATTTATATTATTTAAATTGTATAATAACATGTAATTAATATACTATATAAAAATAATATAATATAATATAATATAATAAACTATATAAAAATAATATAATATAATATAATATAATAAATGTATAGGGATATGCATTCTTTCTTTCAAGAAATCTAAAATGAAAATAATATTATTTTATTCAAAAAGTGTGAAATGACATTTATTACGAGTACTTTACTTTATGAATTTAAAAGTACTTAGAGCATTACCATGGCTAACCATGAGTTTTTATCCACCATTGAGAATGTGACAAGTAAGTACTTTTAACTCTAGCAATGCCACCTCAACCATTAGGGATGATGTCATCCCCTAAAATGTGATTGGTTCTCATAAAGTGATTTCTGATTGTACATTTTCCTTAGGAGGACCATTTTAGACCTCAAAATTCCCCTAATGGACCGCCAAGGAGAATGGCTGATGGGATCATTGGTAAGCCTGTTAAATTATGTAATTCTAATGTTGCAACAAAAGGCAACTATCAATTCAAGTTAGGTTGAGAATAACCAGGATAATATGGAATTTCTTGGGCAACATGCATTTTTTCATTGCATTAAGGCATTTTCCACTGGTAACCAAGACAAAGGTTATTTTGATGACCAAACATTTGAGGGATTTGTTGACAAAGACCTGGATAAGTTGGTTGTTGTTGGAATTGTTGTTGTGGTATTTGAGGTTGTGGCTGCCAAGGTGATTTCCCGCCAAGATTATAGCCCAAACTAGAATATATTGAGACTCGGTTGTGAATAGGTAAGACCGGTAGGAGCCTGTGACATCCTAGATAAGGGTAATCAAACATGTGGTATTAAGATTCCAGATACAGGTGGTTGTTGTAAACCAGTCGAAGGAGGTGGAGTCTGGAGGCCCAAGACTTGAGGGTAATGGGTTGAAGGACTTGCCTGAGATGGTTGAGGTACAGCTAACTAAGCCTGTAAATTGGATAATGAATTATTAACAAGTGGGGTAGATTTAGGTGCAACAGGTTGAACCGGTTGGTATGAATGCACAATTGTTTGTGGGTGAACGGGCAGGATAGGTTACCACTGACAAATAGTCATTCCAACATTTGGGTCACCATAAAACGATGGAGTACTGTCAAAATGGGTGACCATAAGTTTCCCCCCGGCATGAGGAGTATAATAATATGGAATACATTGATCTCCAAATGGTGGGATTGTAGTCGAGATTGAACTGGATGGAATGTACCCAGATGGATCAACTTGATGTTGCACTGAAGATGTGTATAAAGGATCAAGCCGTTCAATACTCATTAGAGATGTACCAGAGAAGATACCAGAAAATGACATGGGTGAATTCCATGGATTTGAGGAGGCACCAGAGTAGGTTCCAGATAATGATTGGTAACCCGGTGGGACGAACATAACACCATAAATATGTGACTCCGGTGACATGGTAAATATCGATGGAGTAGCAATAGTAGATGATGTCGCAACTATAACAAATGGTACAACTAGACATGTTGACTCATCCATGGTCAAATTAACCAGTGTATAACCTATAGGATCTATGGGAACTTGGATTGAAATAGGATCAACGGAAGTAGTGTAAGTCAATCGAGGAATAGACTCGTAAAGATAAAGCCCCGACCCAAAATGTGTTGGAGTGGAGGGTCGTGTTTCTTGTTGAGGTTCTTCCTCAATCGAAATCAAACCAGGTGGAAGAATTTCACCGTCAGGCCCAAGATATATTTCCAATGGTTGACTGCACGATAAAAGGGAAGACTCAATGGCTACAAATGATTGAGGAGTGACTGATACAAGAACAACTTACAGTTGTTCGACTTCAGGATCTAGATGTTCTAGTAAAAGAATGATGGGATCTGAATCAACTTCTAGTTGAAAAATGTCGGGTTCTGGATTTATGGTCTCACTGATTGGGACTTCAGTGTCCACAAGTAGCGATGAAGACTCTGTTTCGACGATAGTAGATAAACCGGGATGTGTAAAAACAACTCGAGACGACTCTAATAGATGTGATGAAGATGATGCACCAGGGGTACTGATGGTACTGGATTCAGTAGAATGGGGTTTCCTTCTCCGACTAGAAATGACTTATGTTAGTATCCTATAATCTACAGGATCTCAAGGCGACTTATTATTTTTCTTCAGATTTTTCATATTGAAAATAATGTTCCATGACTGTCATTTATTTCCTAGTAGGTATTGTTGTTCAAAAAGACAAAGAATAGCTTCTCTTAGGTTTGGAAATCCCTTTATAGGTGCATGTAAGAAATACTTTGAAATCTACTTTAGAACTTATCCTAGTTCTAAAACATGGCTAACTACTTCATTCTCCATATAGGCCAAGCTAATCCTAAATAGATTATTGAATGCTTATCTATCTCATTAAGCCTTCAAAACCCTAATATAAGCTTTTCAAATTTTATATTACCATCTGTCATATGTTTATGATATAAGCCTTATTCCTTCCATTCATCATCTCATTGCATCATAGGAAGCACCGTCATTTCCTCGCCCATATTAAACCCCCCACTTTGCATCCAATAGCCAATATTATTTTTCGCCCCACCATCCCCCCCTACCCCTCACAATACCACTAACCAGATATTCCCCCCTCCGAAATTTGGTCTTAGGTTTTTGCAGGACGAACACAACACTGGTGAATTTTATTTTCAAGATTGAAATTGAATTGGACTCCACTTCAATTTCTTTGTGGAAGAGGGAGGAATGACGGAGGAGTGGCATGTTGATAAAATGGATCAAGGATTTTAAAATATTAGGAAAGGATTATTTTGTGATGTTGTGGTGCTAATTTATGGCTCAACGTGCAAGAATATATTGTTGTGCTCTCTGCACTTTCCCTATTTAAGGCATGATTTTGCGGTAGCAGTTTTGGAGAGATCGAGATGAAATTTGAAATCTGAGAGAGGTTTTTGACCATCATGGAGAAATGATAAATAAAATCTCTATGATTTTACATATGTTTCAGGAGCAGGGAGAAGCGAAGACATGTCTGAGGGCTATTTTTTGAGATTTTAGTTTCCCTATTTAAGGCATAATTTTTTGGCAACCATTTTGGTTAGCTGGAGATGAAATTTGAAAATATGAGAGAGGTTTTTGACCAGAACGGGGAAAATAACAATAACCTATCTTAAATTTTTCATAGGTGTCACCATTGGGGAGAAAACAATTTCTGAGTGTATCCCTATTCTCAGCAGATTCAACTCACATTTCAGTTCATATTTTTTAGGGATTTACTTGATATTTTCGGCTAGGATGACTGTGCTTGATCTCCTGAGCCTAAGGATTGTATTTTTTTTTATTTATATCTATGTTTGTAATAGAATAAGGGAAAAAATCCTGGTAATGGATTTTTAATTCCAGTAAAAGAAGCCAAGTGGCAGCATTCGAGAATTCAAAGGCATAGGTGGCAGAGTTTTAGACACCAAATCAACAGCTACAGGGTATCAAGCAATAGTATTAGAAGTATTTTCAAGGAGATAATACAGAGTTGGAAAACCAGATTCCAAATTTTTAGATAAATAGTTGCCAGTGATTTCCAGAATTAAAGCCAACATCAGATGGGTCTATGATAAATGGCAGCCTTAGGGATTCCATATCTAAAGAGATTTTACTAGCAACCCTTCACAACTCGAGACATTTTACAATATTATTTGTTTTTAGATATTAATTAGTTTTAAATTTCTTATAAGTTAATTTTATTCCGAGAAGCTAGTAGCATTTTAGGCATGAATTTGTGTTTAAGAAATCTTGGTAAGTAAAGAAAAAAGGTAGTTATACCTAAAGGGAGAAAACTATTGTAAAATACTCAGCGGGTTGTAAGCAACTTATTTGGGTGAATGAAAGGACCCAGAATTTTTCCAAATTCTTGTGCTATGTTTTGATGGTGATTTACTTCTTCATGCTATCTACTTTCTTTTATTCCTCCATTGCTTTATTTTTTTGTTTTTTATAAGAAATTTTGGTTCAGGATTTTTCAAGAAGGACACCTTGCTCAGGCTTTTAAACAATATCTAGGTTTTCTTCTGGATTTTAAATGTAGAATTCAGATAATGTCTGCTCTTCATTTAGATGGTATCTTAATCTTTCTTCTTTTCCACTCACAAATTGTTAAGATCCATTGACATGACTATCTCGCCAGGTTACACTTGGTCTCATTAATTCATTCACTCAAACCTTCTTAGACTCATTTGACTCCATTAGCCCAATGGCCCTCTTCTTCTATCTCAACCACAAATTTTCAAACAAACCCCTCTGCCCTAATAACTAGCCTAAAATTTCAAATCAACAAAGCTACATCTAACAGAGAGATCCCTCTCTGGGTCTAGGAGGGCTAGATACTAGGCTCAAAGTATTTTTGATGTTGGCCCTCTAGGATTCAGTCCTTTCAACCTCAGAATTATGGGGCGCTAACAACTTCCAGTGGTAAAGGTGGTTTAAGCACTATTCTTCATGAACGACAGGGAAAGGGATGTTCTTCCTCCACAATGACTAATTGATTTTATTACAAAAACAAATAAACAAATAAAAGTGGTGATGCTAGGAAAAAGTTTTACCAAGTAATTGTGAAATGCATAATACCTCTAGGTGAACCAAGAATTAAGGGTAGGTAATATCCCTTAATGTTGTGTTCATTCTATCACAAGTTACAAGGCGGTTGAATCAGTTACCTATGGATGGTAAGCTACCTAAAGTTTTCCTCCCAAATATACTCGAAGGTATGTGGAGGCCCAAGTCCATGTTAGCGTTGTCTAATGCGAAATCGCACAGTGAGAGCACCCCCTTATACTTTTTTTATTAGAACACCACCCTATATACCCGAAGGTACGTGCACGAGATCTGATATACTTAGTACGTGGAGTGGGATTTCACACTCGGAATGTATCAAAAACAAGTTAATGACAGTTGCTATGTTTAATGACGTTAGAACATGTCTATAGCCTAGACCTTATAAGTGTTATCATTAATGTTACAATGCTTTCTTAGGTTGATTGAGTTAAATTTTATGTTGATATTGTTTAACAGTTTATCTTTTAGGTTTACCGCGAGATGTAATGTGAAATTCCTAAAATGAAAACTAAATGAGAATCAAACTTTTCAATTCGGTTTAACAATGAAAACCTTAGTTGCTAAAGGGATAGAGCAATCACATTTTGAGCATAGATAAAAGAGAACAAACTAAATGAAGATTTCCCTAATATATTCCTAGGAAACATGCACAATCTCTAAATGCACATGCCTTTTTTTCTTTAAATTTTCCTTTAATGTGAATTAGTAAAAATAAAATAAATGCACAAATCAATCAAACATTGTTTTATTTGGAGAAATGAGGAATGAAACAACAATTTTCTCTTAGGAAAATGAAGAATTAAGCGACAATTTTCCTTTAGGAAATGAAGAATGAAACGACAATTTCCTTTTTGAAAATAGAGAATTGATCTATTGAAAAATTTGTAGCTTCGGATTTAATTTTCTAATGATAAAGAAAACAACTAATGAAATATTGAACAAAAAACTATCCAAAGGAGGAATAACAAGTAATGTTTACTAGTCTCTAAGACCAATCAAACATCTAAGAATACAGTAGACAGTTGGCTAAATTGAATGCAAAGAAAAATTATGATGGAATTTTTCTGGCTGGGGGGGAAACACACCCCTTAAGGGAAGACAATGTGTTGCAGAGTACCACTGAATGGGAGACAGTGCTTTGCAGAGCACTGTACCCTGACCAATAGTGTGTTGGGCGTAGTGAAGCTTGAAAAACAAGCACACTAAACACACTTCTAAGGAAAAAAGTACATTTAAATGACTAAAAATATGAAGTAAAATCTACTGATGATGATAAACAAAGACAGAAACACCAGGAATGATGTATTTATCCCTAGTAGAGTCACCAATTTGTTATGCGTAATTCTAATCTACGAATAAACTAGAGTTCCCTGAGTGTGATGTTCCTTCACTTAGAATGACAGAAGAAAGATAAATATTATTTTCTCTAAGGAAAATAGATAAGCAGAAGGGAAAGAGACCTACTTGTAATCCTTCACTCTCGTTCTTATTCTTTCGTTGTTGTTGTCGCTCTCAATCCAACTAGACTCGATAGATCAATACCAACAATAAAAGACAAAAGAAATCAAACAAAATACAAATATACAATATCTATATATCCTAACCAATTAGGTCTGAGAATACATACACATGAGAATGAATTCACAAGATATAAACATATATATGAGATAAAGAACAAACATCTTTATTGAGAAAGTAGGAGGAGAAGACAACTAATAGATTGATTCATAGTCAAGTTGCTCCAACTTCATTCCATCCTCATAACACCAAGCATCATCTCAGCAGCATAGCAGTACTCCATCTATCATCAATTGAGAATCCAAAAACATAACACTACACAAATTTCTTCCCCTCTAACACTTAGATGAGTGCTCAATTTATAGGGAAATTGTAGGTAGTTTCTCAATAAATGGAATTGAATGGCTTTCTAATAATAGATGAGACATGTTTCCAGGTTCAATGGTGATGGATGAACACATTTTTTCAAAGTATGGCACCTATGAGATCTTCTAGAAGGCACTATACATGTGCAGATTCCCGAAACAATGATGATTTCGCTCCCAAGAGACCAACACACCCTTAAGTATCGAGAAGTGCTTTGCAGATCACCCTTGCATGGGGATAAGTCCTTTGAAACACACTTAGGTCCATTCAGAGAAGCGTTGATGAGTCAATGGGTCATTTAATGTATACTTCAAACATTGGAATTCTCATTAATTAAATCCATCAATGGAATGACTTCTCTAGGGCATGTAGCAACTGAATTAGGGTATTATAGACCCTGTTAGTATTGAAGTAGGGGATGATAGACCCTATTCATACTAATCTTGGGGATGATGCACAAATTGAAATGTAACAAAGTCTATTAATTCAACTAGTGAGGTGACTCAAATATTCATTAGGGAGATAGTGAGGTTCCATGGAGTTCCCAAGAAGATCAATCAAATAGATATTCCAAGCTTAGTTCCAATTTATTGAAGGAGTTGTTTGCAGGCTTGGGGATAGAACAAGCTTTCAGTACAACTTATCATCCATAGACAGATGGATAGAAAAAAAGGGTTAACATGATTCTTAAGGATATGTTAAGGATGTATGTCATGCATCAAGAAAGGAAGTGGGAGTATCTTCCATTGGTGGAGTTTTCCTATAATAATGGGTATTCAGAATCCTTGAAGATGAATCCATTTGAGGCTCTCTATAGGTAGAGTTGTAATACTTCTATCTTCTCGAGTGATCTAATTAAAAAGGTGTTGATTAGACCAGATATGTTGGCAGAGATGGAGTAGGAGATGCGGGTTATTAAAAGGAATTTATAGGTATCACGGGATAGGAAGAATAGTTATGTAGATCGACTTAGAGAATGCAAGGAGTTTCAGGTTGGGGAGCATATGTACATGCGAATCAAGCCCAAGAGGAACTAATTGAGGATTGGGTCATGTGCCAAGTTATAACCTTACTTTTGTGGGCCTTTTGATATCCTCGAGAGGATTATACCAATGACATATAAACTTGCAATACCACAGTCAGTGAAATTCCATGATGTTTGCTATGTTTCATTTATTAAAATATATGTAAAGGATGTTGATCATGTGATTGATTGGTCTATATAGTAGGTGAAGTTGGAGGGAGAGTTCAAGCTAGAACCATAATGCATATTACAACATAAATATATCATGCTCCAGAACTGAGAAATAGAGATATTTAAACCGTAGTGAAATAACTTTGGGCCTGATGAAGCTACATGGGATATGGAAGATGAGATGTAGGAAATGTATCCTTCCTTATTTGTTGTATGAGAAAATTATATATATATATATATATATATATATATATATATATATATATATATATATATATATATATATATTAAATACTGCATCGAGTTGCGTTTTAATGCTCCAATAAGTAGTATGATGGTCATGGTCGTTAGCAGTTCGTTGTTGTAAATATGCATCAAGTTGTGATATAAAGCTCCATATGGAGTATGTTTGTCATGTCATAAGCATTATAGAACATCGATGACAATGTTCCTGCAATGGGGAGGGGTTTGTAACAACCCCATGTTGATTTCCATGTATGAGAAAATTATATATATATATATATATATATATATATATATATATAAAATACTGCATCGAGTTGCGTTTTAATGCTCCAATAAGTAGTATGATGGTCATGGTCGTTAGCAGTTCGTTGTTGTAAATATGCATCAAGTTGTGATATAAAGCTCCATATGGAGTATGTTTGTCATGTCATAAGCATTATAGAACATCGATGACAATGTTCCTGCAATGGGGAGGGGTTTTTAACAACCCCATGTTGATTTCCATGTAAATAAATTAAACCAAGGTCATGGGACACATATTCCAAGTTGAATGAAGTTATAAAAATTATAGTGGGAATTACTTGTGGTTTATTAATGGCTATGGAAATTGACACTAGCATTGGAAAATTCAAGAGGAAATAAATGAAAACTAATTAAATAAATAAAGTAAAATAGGATAAAATGAAGATGGAGATACAAGAATACACATGCAAGGAAAAATGAATGAAAATGAAGGAAAACGAAGAGGAAAAGGAAACAAAAGGAGAGGGAGAACATTATATGCCTCTCTTAGTTAGTATTACACACTTGATCACCCTTAGATACTCTTGCACTGTTACACACTTACAGCATAATTGGAGCATTCAAACATTATCACATGGACTTGGAGAGAAATAGCACTTAGACATAGGAAAGCAAGAAACTAAAGGAAAACATGGGAAAGGAAAGATAAATTTGGAATAACAACTATAGTACAATAACATTGTAGGTAATAGATTGTATCTGTGGTTTCCTTGATGATATTTGAATACATGCTACATGCATTTGGTTATTTTTTCATGTTACTATCATTGACATGGGATTTTCATGGATTTATAGTGATTTCAGCCTTACCTTTCCATTTCCTGGATAGCCATGATGAAGTGGGTTCTCTATTTTGATTAAGCTTCTAATAGCCAGTAGATTGGGTCATGGTTGAGGTGTTCTTGGGAAAATTTACAAGGGTCGACAATGGGGATGGTGTTTCTCCTATAATGCTCGATGGATGGGTGGAGATAGGAAAATTCCTCTGGAGTTGGTGAAGGATGTTGAAGGAATCCAATAATTTTTTTTTGTTACTGATTTATCGACTTGTTGAGGTGAAATCACTGTGGTTGGGAATGAGGTGGTGTAGCCTCTAGATTCCCCAATTGTTTTTTTATTTCTTTATCCAATGTTAACCCATATTAATGCTTGTAATATCACACAAGGATGATTGGCTAAATGATTTAGCCTAGTCTATGGTCAGGTGGTACATGGAAGTCCCTAAATTGGTTGGCTTTATGCATATGCTGTTATGTGATTATTTATTATTGTGATCAATGAGCACATGTATTGGTTATTGTGTAGATTTAATGATTGGTTATTCTTGAATTCATTCTAGTTAAATGTTGGTTATAAGCATGGCATATTTCTATTATATAATGTGATGTTGTTATAGATATTGATTATGGATTAATATGTTATTCAGTGGTGTTATTGTAAATATGTCCAGTGATCAAACATGCTCTTTCAGTTTATTTTCTAGTAGTCATAGGTCAAAATTTTTGTCTTTTCAAACAAGTTTTCAAATAAATTTTGGTCACTGCATATGGTCTAGGTCACAAATTATGCTACCCTCATTCCATCCATGGCCATCATCATCTCAGAGGTCATGTCACGCATTTTCATTTAGAGTCTTAGGTCATTCATTCCATCTCCATATAATTCTGCATCTACGTCTCGTTGTTTTGCCACTGAAAAGTCCAAAAATGTCACCAAAGAGGGTGAACACGGCTTCATTTTCATCAAATTAGTCTTTGAAAGGTAGTAAGAATAGTTAGGGGAATAAAGTAAGACACTTTATCTTATTTCAAAACTTGTTTCATTTCCAAACTATTCCAAAAGGGTCAAAGGGATAAAATGGGGTGAATTTTACATCATATGTCTTTATCCTAAGTCAGAAAAAATTGTGAAAATATGCGCCTTTAGCCCAAATTATTGAGTTTAAATTTTTTTTCCAAAGTTTGGGCTATGATGCATTTTATCCCAAGTTCCCCACATATGTAGTAAAGGTTTGAAAATGACAAAAAAATTTGTCACTTATGGTTAAATCTCAAGCTCCTCCCAGCCATTAGATCATTCATCTGTCAAATCAACGGTCTATAAGACTATTTTCCCCCCCTCGACATTCCACCTTTACTGGCGGGGAGGGGGTGGGGGGAGGAGTTCAAAAAGGTGGTTTCCTCCTGCTGTTCCCACACTAATGTGTCAACCTCTCCTCATTTCACACCCCCCCTCTCAATACCACAAACCATCTCGACCCCCCTCTGAAACCTTCCAAACCACCCTCCTTTCCCACTCTCCTTTCCACGTGCTGCCTCAACTCTCATCTCGATGTGTGGCTCATCTGGAGGCTAGATACACATCTGGAACCTTTGTTACGCATCTGTCAGTGTATTGTTATGCATCTCGGAGAGATTGTTACACATCCGTCAGTGTGCTGCATTTTTCATTTTTTTCTCCCAAAACATTCCTCCAAGCTTTCGGATCATTGCCATTAGTTCTTAAAGTTTCCTCAACAATAAGTAAGCACTGTATATCCTCCTTAAGTCAAATTATCAAGCACAATGTTGGTTTTCTTGCTTACCTCCTTTTCCACTACATTTTCACTTTTTTTTATCATTGGATGATTTCAGTGAACTAAACCGTAACCCTACCATCTAATACCCTCATACACCATCCCCAAACCATATTCTATTATTCCCCACCATTTACAACATCCCTACACTTCATTCCCATCAAACCTTAATTTCATACAATTTTTCTATTACAGAATTAGGAAATCCATGTGTTTTCCTAATTTGATCACCTTATTTACATCCATTTCACCAAATCTCACCCGTATTTTGAAGCCAACATATAACCCTACATCCTGAAATTTTTTGAGAAATTTTCTTGGCTTCACTACCCTTCATTTCATCCTCCAAAACCTACTCTATCCCTATCCTTTGTTTTTCAAAATTCACATTCAACATACCCACTACATCTAAACACCCAGTGTTTCATCCTTTTGATAGACATTATGGAAAGTGAAAAGAAACTCAACAAAGGAGGGTGCCACATCAGATTTGAGCCCTCCACCTTGAAATAAGTTAACGCATAAAATTTTTCCAAAGGATGTTTTGAGAGGATTGGATGCTTGAGATTATGTGAGAAAATCATGGAAGAAGGCTCTCATCTCCAATTGACAAGCTTATTTTCCGCAAGTTTCAGTATGGGAAAGGCCATCATTGTAGGTGTAGAGTTCAAATTATTAGTGATGTGATTTTTTTAGCAACATATATACCTATTCATGGAAAAAAGTGGTTTAAGGGCATGTACATAGACCTTGAAAATTACAAATTGTTCCTCAAACATCATGCTAGAGAGAATCTTGAGTACATGTTCCCTTTCAGGCACCTCCTTAACATATATGCCACTTTGATGAGGTTAATTATGAAATATTTCACATGTGAACAGAGATTCTCTAGGTTGTATAGGTACCATATAATATTATTGATGCATTTTACCTCTAATAAATCACTTGACTTGCCACATTACTTGTACAAAATTTTTCTTAGAATGATTGAGAAGGTTCATAATAGAAATAAAGCTCATCACCCAAGTCTTTTCCACCATAGTCTAGTAAAAATCATTGTTTTGCATCATCTCTCCGCCATCAACATGACTTGGGAAACCTTCATGGAGAAAGTAGTAGCAACTCCCACAACTAGTCCTCCTGTCATGCATAGCACACCATCACCATCAGTAATAGAACAACCAATGGAGGTTGGCTCTTCCAGCATGGTAACTCAGCTTTCAAAGGCTCCTAAGGTTTTTGAGTTCACTCACACCTATGCGAAAAGGACGAAGCATGTATTTTCTCCAAAATCCATAAAAATGTACATACACCTGACACTATAGCTGAGAAAAGAGAAATAGAGGAGTAGCTACTCATGCATCAGATTGAATCACCATTGCACCAACATGATGACCAGATGCCCCAAGATGTTGACATGGAAGAGAAGGTTGAAATAAAATCAGTTAAGGATATCATTAGGGATAAGAATTAAGAAATAGCAAAATTCAGGGAGATTTTCTCCATTTCAAATTCTCAAATTACTTTCCTACAATAAGAAAATTGGCAATTGAAGGTGAAGTAACTGATACAAAGTAAACCTAAGGTATACCTAGAGACAGATAAAGGTAAAGGGAAGCAATTAATAGATGATGATCAAATGCAGGACATGGAGATTGAAACACAACCAAGAAGGCCAAAGACAATAGGCATTAAGAGGGCACTAGAGCTAGAAAGACAATCAGCTCACCCACCTCAACAATTGACCTTTGATGAGCTAATAGCTATGGAGATCAATCAAGATAGAGATCTTTGCTTAGGAAGGGTGAATGAACATTTGGAGAATATTTTGAAAAGAGCCAAAAGAGACAACAATATTTAGAAGCATATGGCTAATCATTATTGTACCAGGAACACAATTTCACAAATGAGGCTTAAACAAGTGAAAAAGAAGCTCAAAGAGGCTCAAATGAAGCTAAAGGAGAAGGATAGTTTAGATTTGTTGGATGAAGCTTCCTTTCCTATTTAGCACATCATCCATAGGTGCCACAAAACAAATTTAGAGAATTTTGAGGAATTTTGGTATTTTTAGTGATTTTTGTACTAAACAGGAAATTCAACCTTGACAGATGTGTAGTGCCAAGTTGTTACACTTTTTATTAGGGAACATAAATGATGCATGGCTTACATTTTTGGATGCATTTTGATGAGTACATAATAGAGAAGGAACCCTTTCTACATGAAAAACCCTATTTTGGAATATTAAAAAAAAGAACACACACACAAGTTTTATATGCTTCTACCAGTATTTTTGACAGTCTCTTATGCATATGGAGTAACCTTGGGAGAATCAAATTTTGGAGGCCTTCCCATGGGTCATTTTTCAAAATTGAAGATGTCCTAGAAACTAGAAAAATAGTGATAGTCGACCTATCTTTCATATTTGGATTTGGAGTCATAAAATTCCCTCAAAATCATATTCCAAAAAGTGTTATACTGATTCGGATCTTGGGGGGAGGCCCCCAAGATCTTAAAAAAAATTGAAATGTATCTGACAAGATTTGCAGAATTAGAGTGCCAGAAAAAAAGAGAGAACACAAAGAAAATAAAACCATGAAGAAACTTGTTTTATTAAAATAGAGAATAATTGTAGAAGCTACATTATGGTGGACAAATCTGTCTTTTTACAAACTGAGGCTTGTTATTTATAGCCTTTTTTGAGTTACAATACCATGCGTAGATACCATAGGTGGATACCATGGGTCAAAACCATGGGTCAATACCATGGGTAGATACCACTTAAAATACCATGGGTGGATGAATATCATGGATAGATGTCACTTACAATACCATGGGCAAATAAGTATAATGGTTTGATGAATACCATGGGTCGGTGACATTTACAATACCATGGGTAAATTCCATGGGTGGATGGATAACATGGGTAGATGAATACCATGGGTGGATGCCATTTTCCATTCGGATCATTCCTCCCTCCTTAAGAAGAAATTGTCCCCATTGCGTGAATTTCCCTCCTGAGAAGCCTTTTTTGAATATGAAGAGCCACTGAAGAGAAGGGTTTTTTGTAGTTAACCCATAACTGTGATGAACGAAGATCCGAGGATAGAGATACCATGTAATGCTTGTGACCAACTGTGATATTGACAGTGTGCGGCCTAGAAAATGGACTTCGATGAAGTGTGTATTTATGGATGAACCAAAACCATGACAAATGAAGATCCAAGGATAGAGATACCCTGTAATTCTTGTGACCAACTGTGTTATTAACAGTGTGTGGCCTAGCAAATGGACTTCGATGAGAAGGATTTTGTGCAGTTGATCCATAACCGTGATGTTGATTGTTGATGAAGTAGCAGGTGCCTATATAGCTTGGGGTGGGAGGGCACGTCTCCAAATAACCCAAGTCGAATGCTGCTATGCTGAAATTGATGAATGTGAAGCAAGTGCCTACTAAAGTAGGGTGGGAGGGCACGTCTCCAAAGGGAACCCGCTTCGAATGCTGCTCCAAATTTAAAATGAGCATAAATCGGTCAATATAACTCAGAATATTTATTATAACCTTTTTTTGGAAATGGAATGATCATTCTGCATCTTCTCATGTGTTTGAAATCGATATTTGGAGATCCTAGACTCTCGGATGCACACTGGAACTATCCCGTCGTCACAAAATTTCTGAAAAAATAGTTGATTTTAAATCAGTGATAAATCCCTCGTCCGGACTTCGATTTGACCAATTTTTTTTTGAAATCAGGTGATTTTTCAAGGGGAGCGCAGATCTGTAACCATTTATCTAAAATTTCCCACTGAATATTGAAATGATATTAGATCCGTCATCCATGAATTATCGTCAGAAAATTTGCTGCAACATTGCTGATTTTGAATCAGCGATATCTCCCTCATCTGAACTCGAATTCGATCGATTTTTATTTTGAATTTGAGTATTTTCTTGCAAGGAATCCAGGTCTGGTATTTTTTTCATAATTTTTTCACCAAAAGTTTCAGATTTGATCTGCAAACTCGCTACCCAAAAAAAAAATTCATGGAGTTTGTTGAAGATTGCTGCAAAACATTGAAACTAAAATATGTTTCAAACCCTCACTCCCATGGAGGCGTAACCTAAATATGATACCAGTGATCCGGATCTTGGGGGGAGGCCCCCAAGATCTAAAAATTTGAAATGGATCTGACAAGATCTGCAAAATTAGAATGCCAAAAAAAAAAGAGAGAACACAAAGCAAATACAACCACAAAGAATCTTGTTTTATTAAAATAGAGAATAACTGTAGAAGCTACATTGTGGTGGAAAAATATTTCCTTTTACAAACTGAGGCTTGTTATTTATAGCCTTTTTTTAGTTACAATACCATGCGTAGATACCATAGGTGGATACCATGGGTAGATACCACTTAACATACCATGGGTAAATTCCATGTGTGGATGAATACCATGGGTGGATACATACCTTGGGTGGATGAATATCATGGATAGATTTCACTTACAATACCATGGGCGAATAAATATAATGGGTGGATGAATACCATGGGTCGATGACATTTACAATACCATGGGTAAATTCCATGGGCGGATGGATAACATGGGTAGATGAATACCATGGGTGGATGCCATTTTCCATTCGGATCATATGCATATTAAAAATTCTATTATGCATCTGTGTTACACATCTGCATAGGATTCCTCAAAACACTTGTCAAGCCCAGAAAAATTAAGAATTTTGAGGTTTTGTTTTCATTTGAGCTGACATTGAAGTAATTGAGTTGTTTTTTTTCCTCTTATAATGAGGAAACACGTAATTTAATGTGGGGGACTGATGCAGGAGCATCAACCAGCGCAAATTAAAATTATTTTTTCACACCTTCTAGAAGTCGACGTGGCCACAAAGACAAAATTTTCATTAAATTTGTATTATCAATAGAGTTTATTGTAATTTGGTTGAGTGATTTTAGTGATTTTATGAGGAAATATCGGATCTGGAATGATCCAATCCACTTTCCTCCATTGTTATAAACTAGTCTTCGTGCATTTGTAAGGGAGGCCAGAAAGAATGTAATATCCAGCGCTGAGAGGACGATCTGGCTCGTATAAACATATTGTAATTTGAATTCGAAGATAATATAATTTGGTGTTTTGTATTAGTTCTTTGAATTCCCATGAGACTGTGTTTTAAGATAAATCGAACACTGATTTTGTGTTGTGTACAAGCTTGAACCGTTTGGAATTGTGTGCACTATGTATAGGAGTATGGATGGTGGTTCATAAAGGTGTTAAGGTGACCGTAGGATGAACCAGGTGAATCGTGCACCAAATTTTTTGAGCTATCACCACAAGTCACATTGTTTTCCATTTTGTGAGTAGGTCTGGTGGAGGCTTAATTTTGAGTTTAAAGTGTGTGTAAATTTGTTTGGAGGCCTAAAATAAAATATATATCGAGCCTATCTACATCAAGTGAAACAAATTCAAGCTCTGTGCAGAATCCTGTTGAATAAGAGAGAGCGATCGTGATCATCCTAATGATCTAATCAAACATAAAATAAGGAATTGATGTTCTCATATATTTCCTATGTATGAAGAAGAGTGCCATAATATTGATGAGCTTTGTTAGCTGCTAGTGAACTATTTCGTTCAGATCATGGACCCATAACCCACAGATCTACTAATTGAAAAAAAATGCATTTTTGCTACATCAAAGTGGTATTAAAGCAGGAAAATATTTCTTACGAGAAAGAGTTTGCATGCAAGGAAGAAGAGGTAAAGTTAAGTTAAAGATTTATAAAGCTTGTGGTTTTTGTATTTTGTGAAGGTAGCAGCAAAGGAAGGTGAGAAGATTGCAGCAGTGTAGAGCAGGAGTGCTCAAATGGTTCCAGAGGAGAGAACCAGAGAGATGCCAAAAGACTAAGCTTAGAGGAGAGAAGCTTGGTGAGGTATCTCATAGCAGGGAGGACTTGCGATTGCAAAAGTTTTTTTGCAGCTCAAAAAGGGAAATTCCACAGAGGATGTGGGTAGAATTTCTCAGAAATGAATAAGACGTATGACCAGGAAGTCATAGAAATTTTGTACCTCAGGAGTCTGATGTAGGATCATCAACCCACGCAAATCAAATTTATTTTTTCAGGCCTTTCAAAAGTCAACATGGCCACAAAGACAAAATTTTCATTAAATTTGTATTATTAATAGAGTTTGTTGTAATTTGGTTGAGTGATTTTAGTCATTTTATGAGGAAAGATAGGTTCTGGAATGATACAATCCACTTTCCTCCATTGTTATAAAATAGTCTTCATGCATTTGTAAGGAAGGCCAGATGGAATGTAATATCTAGCGCTGAGAGGGCGATCTGGCTCATATGAACGTATTGTAATTTGAATTCGAAGATAATATAATTTTGTGTTTTGTATTAGTTCTTTGAATTCCTGTGAGACTGTGTTTTAAGATAAATCGAACACTTATTTTGTGTTGTGTATAAGCTTGAACCATTTGGAATTGTGTGCAATGTTTATAGGAGTATGGATGGTGGTTCATAAAGGCGTTAAGGTGACCATAGGATTAACCAGGTGAATCGTGCACCAAAGTTTTTGAGCTATCACCACAAGTCACATTGTTTTCCATTTTGTGAGCAGGTCTGGTGGAGGCTTAATTTTGAGTTTAAAGTGTGTGTAAATTTTTTTGGAGGCCTAAACTAAAATCTATATCGAGCCTATCTACATCAAGTGAAACAATGTCAAGCTCTGTGCAGAATCTTGTTGAATAAGAGAGATCGATCGTGATCATCCTAATGATCCAATTGAACATAAAATAAGGAATCGATGTTCTCATGTATTTCCTATGTATGAAGAAGAGTGCAATAATATTGATGAGCTTTGTTAGCTATTAGTGAAATATTTTGTTCAGATCATGGGCCCATAACCCGCAGATCTACTAATTGAAAAAAAATGCAGTTTTGCTGCATCAAAGTGGTATTAGAGCGGGAAAATATTTCTCTCGAGAAATAGTTTTCATGCAAGGAAGTAGAGGTATAGTTATGTTAAAGATTTGTAAATCTTGTGGTTTTCATATTTTTTGAAGGTAGCAGCAGAGGAAGGTGAGAGGATTGTAGCAACCTAGAGCAAGAGTGCTCAAATGGTTCCAGAGGAGAGAACCAGAGAGATGCCGAAAGACTAAGCTCAAAGGAGAGAAGCTTGGTGAGGTATCTCATAGCAGGGAGGACTTGCGATTGCATAGGTTTTTTTACAGCTAAAAAAGGCCAATTCCATAGAGGATGTGGGTAGAATTTCTCAAGAATGTTGTTATGGGAAGATCACAAAGGGAAATTCCATAGAGGATATGGGTATAATTTCTAAGAAATGAATAAGACGTATGACCAGGAGGTCATGGAAATTTTGTACCTTGGGAGTCTGATGCAGGAGCATCAACCCGCGCAAATCAAATTTGTTTTTTCACGCCTTTCAGAAGTCGATGTGGCCACAAAGAAATTTTTTTCATTAAATTTGTATTATCAATAGAGTTTGTTGTAGTTTGGTTGAGTGATTTTAGTCATTTTATGAGGAAAGATAGGATCTGGAATGGTCCAATCCACTTTCCTCCATTGTTATAAACTAGTCTTCGTGCATTTGTAAGGGAGTCCAGACGGAATGTAATATCCAGCGTTGAGAGGGCGATCTAGCTCGTATAAACGTATTGTAATTCAAATTCTAAGATAATATAATTTTGTGTTTTGTATTAGTTCTTTGAATTCTCGTGAGACTGTGTTTTAAGATAAATCGAACACTCATTTTGTGTTGTGTACAAGCTTGAACCATTTGGAATTGTGTGCACTGTGTATAGGAGTATGAATGGTGGTTCATAAAGGCATTAAGGTGACTATAGGATGAACCAGGTGAATCGTGCACCAAATTTTTTGAGCTATCACCGCAAGTCACATTGTTTGCCATTTTGTGAGAAATTCTAGTGGAGGCTTAATTTTGAGTTTAAAGTGTGTGTAAATATGTTTGGAGGCCTAAAATAAAATCCATATCGAGCCTATCTGCATCAAGTGAAACAAAATCAAGCTCTTTGCAGAATCCTGTTGAATAAGAGAGATCGATCATGATCATCTTAATGATCCATTGAACATAAAATATGGAATCGATGTTCTCATATATTTCCTATGTATGAAGAAGAGTGCCAGAATATTGATGAGTTTTGTTAGCTTCTAGTGAACTATCTCATTCAGATCATCGGCTCATAACCCACAGATATACTAATTGAAAAAAAATGCAGTTTTGCTGCATGAGGGACACACACTCCTAGTCTATAGCTAAATTTTATGGAATGGTTTCTAACCTCCATAGATTCTAGGAAGTGACTCATATCATGTATTTATGATGAATTTTGGATGGGATTTCGACCCTATGAGGTTTCATTGTGAATATGTTCTATAAGTATACCCTCTTTAGTATTTTCTTGGGTTGGATAGTTGTTTTTTGCAGTGAAGCTATTGTACAAGCCTTTTGGAAAGGATCAATGACAGTGCTGCCGAATTTGTGTTGAGAATCCTATGGTATGCCTTGGAGAATTTCTTCTTTATCTCTATGTTTATCTTATCATGTTGAATGTTATGTTTCCTTTTCCATATGCATGCTACTATGTGTTTATATTTTCAGTTTAAAAGCAGGAAAGGTGCCTTTTCATGCTTTGTTTTAACAATATTTACATTATATATTATGTTCTTCTAAATGAACGAATTCACCTCAATGATCATTCAGATTTTCCATTATTCATTCTATACACAATGACAAACTAAACATGCTTTCAAGCTACCTGCCTAGCTTCATCCATATTCTCTATAACTTGACCTTGAAATTGACCTAAACCCTATACCTAGTCTCCTTACTGTCATTCTTTTCTAGCATAGAAACACCAAATAAAAATCCTATTTACTGATATTATATACCCAACCTAAGATCATCAAATATTTAGTCATTTAACTGACTGAAAAGTTAAATTGAAATATCCCTCTCTAGTCTTGGTAGGGCAAGCTACTTGACCTATAGTTTAGTCTGTAGTTATCTTCCTTCAATCCCATTCTCAGCCTTGCAAAGTTGGGGGGAGAGATAACATTTTTGGCACTGTTTCCGGGGAGAAATTGCAAAACCTTCCATGGGAATATTTATTTAGTCCTCTAAGGGTTATACTTGTGAGAGACAAGTTCTAGCATTTGAAATAGATCAAGTTATTAAAATTCGAGCCAACATCCAAATTATTATCTAAGCTGGCTCAGAAAAGACATATTATGTCAAATCTAGAACCAAATCCCTCACCAATTGTAAATGAACCTGAGAGTCTTTTAAGAAAGTAGAAAAATAAGTCTTGGAAAGTTGGAAGAGTTATTCCTCCACTTGCCAGATCAAATTCCTTGTCTTTGATCCTATTTATTTTGATACCTTTGTACTATTTTTCAAGTTTTCTTATTCCGAAGTTGATAGTTAAGTCTGGTCTAATTTCTACAAACTTAAAGGCTTGATAGATAAATTTCAAGAAACTTCAAAAAAAACTTATTTCCAATATCAGCAACAAGATTTTGCTTCACCACCTATCATTACACCTTCTCATATAGCTACATCATCATCTCTTCATTTCATTCCATCATTATCTCTATAATTTTTCACTCCATTACCACCTTTACAACCCCCTCCATCAATCATGGCCATATTCGCTCCACTAATCTTACCCCAACAACTCACTACACTAACTCAGAATTATGGTCAAAGATTGCCATTTTTTATGGAACAGCATAGGTCACTGCTTACCAACACATTGTCAAAGTGGTTGATTTCATAGATATTTAAGAGATTGACAATGACGATGCCAAGATGTGAATCATAGCATAACATTTCTGAGGAGAGGTTAAGAAATGGTTTTGTTCTTTCACAGTGGATCCAATAGCTACTTCATAGTAGCTGGTTCACTTGTTCATGACAAAATTGGAGGAGAAGAAGAATCCATTGCAAATTGTAGCTGAATATAATTCCTTGAAAAGGAATCCCAATGAGTCTATCCAAGACTTTACAGCTAGATTCAATCAAATCTATGATTCAATTGCTGAAAATATCAAGCCTCCTCCAGGCCTTTCTTTACTTCACTATCGTAATGGTTTCGACCTTGACATGGATTATATTTTGAGGGAAATAAATACATCAAATCTTGAAGAAATTCAGAGAAATGCAGTGAGCATGGAAGCTAATTTGATCATCAAGAAGTCAAAAAACAAAACAGAGAAAATAGTCACTATCAAGGAAGAAAAATCTACTTCATCAGAGGGAGAATTAGGCACTTTGATTAAAACCATGGAGAAGATGATGGATAAAATTTCCATCGCTGATAGACAAGCTGAACCCTGCATTATAAATCCCAATTTCAGGGGTCAAAGTCAACAACCCCAGTACAAGATCAAGCACAGGGAACAGAGGGGTTAGGATCCACAAAGTCAACAGAAAATTCACACTCCATTTCAACAGAAATACACAAAAGGTCCTGATGAATAATATGAAGAAGAAATTTTTGGCGAGAATCATTTATTGGAGGAGAATCAACACCCTTTTTTCCTCATTGAAGAAGACCAATTTTCTGCAGAAATTTATGCACCAGAAGATCAAAAATATGTCGTATCAAATGACGACTTGCTATCGGTATGGATAGAAGATTATCAGAGGTTATATAAGAATGATATTACTCAAGTACAAATACAATATGGTTTGAGGAGTAGGAATGTTCCTATAACCTTCAATTAGAAAAAACAAAATTCTCAAATATATGCTCATCATAAAGAAATTGCCACTCCAAATAAAAGCAAAGACAAAGGACCTATTGTTCCTAATAATGCTAAAGGAAATGAAGCTTTCAAAAGTGGTCAAAATAAGGATAAATAAGTAAAATATGGAGGACAGAAGAAGTATATTTCACACAAAGATCATCACTAGAAGAAAGATTCACTATTGAAAGAGGTAGAAAAAAATCATGCCCTTTTTAGTCTTGAAAATGAAATCGCAAAGTTGAAAGTTTTCATTCCTGTAACTGAAATAATCAATAATGACCAATATAAGTTTCAAGTAGCTAAGTTTCTTAGGGTGGGTCATATGTCCGACATGGTTAATGCGATTGATGATCACTCAAAACTTCTATTTGGTCTTGTTGTTGATGGTGATTTAAAAGATAGTGAGGTCCCTCCATTTTATCTTCACCTCAAGATCCATGATTTTATCCTCTATAACGCCATGCTTGATTCTGGAGTGTCTCATAACCTGATGCCTAAGGCCATTGTGGATATATTAGGCTTGGATATCAAAATAACTTACCATGATCTTTATTCATTTGATTCAGGGACGGTGAAATGTCTTCGCCTTATTAAGGACCTAGTGGTGTCTTTAGAGCAAATCCTGGTGAAAATGTCCTCATGGATATGTTTTTGTGGTTGATATCCCTCCCAGATATGGAATGTTTCTCTCTTGGTCATGGGGACTAAATCTTAGAGGTACCTTGCATCTTGACTTTTCATATGCTACACTTTTTTTCTTTGGGAAACTCAGAAAACTATAGCGAGGAAGTAAAATGAAGTACATGATCAGTAGCAGAGAAAATCCTAATAATCATCCCATACATGATGTTCACATGGGTTTATATTCCTTTATCTTATTCAATGATGAGTGTTCAACATCTTCAAAGGTTTTTATTGAAGAGAAGAAATTAATTTCTGAGTTTTCAAATTATTTTTAGAAATTGCAAATGAAAAAAATCAATAAAATATGCCAAGTCATTTGGAACCAAGTGCATCAGCCCAAAAAATAAATAAAACAGTGAAAGGTACATAAATTTTTGGTACATCAGAACTCTCTCAAGCAATAAGTAAAATTTATTCATCTGATTTGCAGCTTCCTGATGAATAAGGTGGTTTGTGGACCATGGAGTTTGATGGAGCCTTGGGAAAGGAGGGGGTTGGAATTGGAGTGTGGATTCAAAACCCTATAAATCAGTCACTTAACATTCCTCCTTATGCTCTAATGTCCTCTTACAATTTGGCATTTGATTGTTCGAACAATGAAGCAGAGTATGAGGCTTTGATTGTTGGCTTCAAAATTCTCAAGAAGTTAGGTGCCAAGAAAATTTATGTGTATGATGAATCTGAGCTGGTAATAAAACAAGTCAAAGGGGAATACCAGGAAAAACATCCTAGGATGTGAGATCATCAAAATGCGGTGTTATATATCCTCAAGACCTTCATCAAGTATACTTTTTCATTTATTTCAAGGGACAACAATGTTATTACTGATCCTCTTGCCACTTCGACCAACATGTTTAAAATTACATTGTATCCAAATAAGAAGTGTGAAATAAATGTAAAACACCACCCTGCTATTCCAAATAACGTTCAGTAGTAGAAATTATTTCAATATGATAAAGAGATCAGCAATTTCTTACAGACAAAAGAGGAATTTGTGAATTCACAAATGGATAACCAGTGCTATGAAGATGACCAAGAATTCCGTGCAGCAAAAATGAAAGTACTCTAGCCAAAAGAGAACTCCATTCCAAGAGGTCTAGTGCCTTTGGAAGAGCTTTTTAATCAAGATGATGTTGCATGCAAACCAACCATGCTACGAACATAAGTGGGAGTGGAATACCTCAATATTGGCACTCCTGAAAATAAAAATATGGTCAATATTTCAAAATCCTTGAGATTAGAAATGAAAGGTAAATATGTGGCCCTCATGTCCCAGTTTTCTGATGTATTTACATGGGAATATTCTATTTTGAAATCATACGATAAAGGTATAATCCAGCATACAATTCCCTTAAAGTCAGATCATAATCCTTTCTGCTAGAATTTAAGGAGAATGAATCCCAAGTTGCTGCCCTCCATTCAAAAAGAGGTAAACAGATAGTTGTTGGTATTATAGTTCCACTTCACTTTTCAATTTGGATGTCTAATTTGGTGCTAGTAAGAAAGAATAGAGGAGAGATTTGTTTTTGTATAGATTTCAGAAATATAAATAAAGTGTCACTGAAAGACAATTACCCACTACCAAAAATGGACCATATTCAACAAAGGGTAGTTGGATCTTCCAGAATTTCATTGTTGGATTGATACTATGGGTATAATCAAATTTTAGTACACCCAGACAATCAGGAAAAGACAACCTTTACAACACCATGGGGTACCTTCATGTATGCAAAAATGCGCTTCGGATTGAAGAATGTAGGGGCGAATTTTTAGCGAGTAATGGATATTTCTTTTGCCAATGAAAGGATGAATGTTTGGCTATCTATATTGATGACATCACTACTAATTCCAAGAAATATGAGCAGCACCTACAACACTTGAAAATAATTTTTCAGAGATGTAGAAAATTTGGCATATTTCTTAACCCAAAGAAGAGCCTTTTTTCTATGGAGGAAGTTAAATTGTTTGGCCATATCATATCAAAAGATGGTATTCTGATATATCCTTCAAGGATTGAAGAAATTCAGACCTTGGCCTATCCTAGGATCAAGAAGGAAATCCAGTCGTTCAATGGAAAAATCAATTTCTTAAGAAGGTTTGTTCCCAATTTTGTTGAACCTTTGAGGCAAATTACTGACATGCTAAAGAAATATAGTGAAGTAAAATGGTATGAAGATGCAAAGAAGCCATTCAATAAAGTTAAATTGGCTTTATCTCACACTCCTATTCTTATTAGTATAGATTACACAATTGATTTCATCATTTTTTCAATTTCTTCGGAGCATACTCTACTATTGTCCTTATGCAAAAGAAAAATCAGAACATAGAGAAGCCCAACGCTTTCTTCAGTAGAACCATAAATATGCAACCTTGAAATACAATATCATTAAGAAACGTGACTTGGCATTAGTCAAAGCATTGAAGGACTTCCGGGTCTATATTCTCCACTCTCATTTCATTGCATATGTCCCAAATGTCGCAGTCAAAGATGAGCTCACGCAGAATGATCTTGAAGCGTGGTGTGGCAAATGGATCGTTGCTATGTTGGAGTATGAGTTGGAATGTATCATACAAATATGATTAAGAGACAAGGCCTGGTAAAGCTAATGGTGGACTCAAATCTACATGCTTTGAATATTAATTTTATTGATGCATTATCTGAGGAGCAAGAGGTTGAAGTATTACCTGAGGTATATGAATTTTTTTCTTCATTGCCATGGTATGTTGATATTGTTCATGTTTTGCAACACTTGAATCCTCCTCCTAGATTACCTAGTAATAAATCTAGATCTTTGAAGTTGAAAGCTTTCAAGTATTACATCCTTAACAATGTATTGTATTGGAAAGATCTGGGTGGAGTATTGCTGAATTGTTTGGTTGAAGGAGAAGTTGAAAAAGTGATGAGTGAATTTCATAAAGGTTACTGTGGTAGTCATGTTTATTGGAAGACTACAACAAATAATATCTTGAGGGCAGGTTTCTATTGTCGAAGTCTATTCCCCGATGTTTTTAAAATAGTCATGAGTTATCATGAATGTCAAATTTTTCAGGGAAAGAGAAAGCTTTTTCCTTTTCCCTTGAAACCAATTGAAGTGAAAGTGCCATTTCAGCAATGGGGACTTGAATTCATTGGAAAAATCAATCCTCCATCATCAGCCCAGCATAAGTGGATACTCACTTCCATTGATTACTTCACTAAATGGATTGAAGCCATCCCCACAAGGCAAGCTACTGGTACCGTCATTATTTAGTTTTTAGAGAACAATATTCTATCTCGTTTTAGTTGTCCATATAAAATCATTACCCATAATCCATCTGCCTTTAAGTCAAAAAAAATAATTGACTTTTGTGATAAGTATCACATTATGATTGGTCATTCTACAACATAGTATCCTCAAGGCAATGAGCTGGTTTAATCATCAAATAAATATTTAACAAACATAATTAAGAATATGCAATCGACACAAAAATATCACCAATGCTCTATGGGCAGATAGAGTTAGCACAAAGAGATCAATCAACATCTCACCTTTCCAACTTGTGTATGGTGTTGATAAAATCTTCCCTACTTCTTTATTTGTACCAATGATGAAAATTCTGCAAGAGATCGACAGGGAGCCAAATGATATCTAGCGAAGAATCAACCAAAATATTCATCTACAACAATAAAGAGATGAATTTTTCAGTCACACTTCAAAACCTCAAGAGAAAATCAAGAATATTTATGATAATAAGACCAAAGCTAATGATTTTAAGCTAGGATATGTTGTTCTTTGTTGGGATGCCCGAAATGAAGACAAAGGTAAGCATGAAAAATTTGATAATCTATGGAAAGGTCCTTAAAACATTACTGCATTCAGAGATAATAAGGCATTTTTATTAGGAGATATTGAAGGGCAGGAAGTTCTGGGAGGACCAATCAATGGTAGATTCCTCAAACATTACCTTACATGATCATTGAAGAGGAGGTTCACTTTCATTGTACATATAATTTTTATGTGTTGTCTAAGAATAAGGAAGTTGTTGCAAAAGTTTGAAGCATGAGGAGAAGGCCATGAGACTTCTACATTCAGCTCATGTTTTTCCTTTCAAAAAATAAATAAAAATCAATCAGTTGTTAAGTCAGAGTTAGGTCAGTTTTTTTTAGTCAAAGTCATTTCCAATTTTATTTCATCATCCCAACTTTGTTAAAGTTTTTTGATTTCCAGTTTTTTACTCCATTGCCAAATGGATAAGGCTACCTGATCTATAGTGTTCTTGACACCTCCTGAAGGAGCTGCAATCCCCAACTGGAGCTAATGTTAGTGTCAATATGTCTAGTGATCAAACATGCTCATTTAGTTTATTTTCTAGTAGTCACAGGTGAAAATTTTGTCTTTTCAAACAAGTTTTCAAATAAATTTTGGTCACTGCATATGGTCTGGGTTGGAAATGATGCTCTCCTCATTCCATCCATCATCTTAGAGGTCATGTCACTCATTTTCATTTGGATTCTTAGGTCATTCATTCCATCTCCATCTAATTCTATATCTAGGACTCCTTGTTTTTCCACTGAAAAGTCCAAAAATGTCACCAAAGACGCGAACAAGGCTTCATTTTCATCAAATCAGTCTTTTAAAGGGAGCAAGCATAATTAGGGGAATAAGTTAAGACACTTTGTCTTATTTGAAAATTTTTTTGTTGTTAAACTGTTCCAAAAGGGGTCAAAGGGATAAAATGGGGTAAATTTTACATCCTATGTCTTTATCTTAAGTCAGAAAAAATTGTGAAAATTGTGAAAGTATTGAGTTTATTTTTTTTATCCAAAGTTCCTTGCATATGTAATAAAGTTTTGAAAATGAAAAAAAGTTTTGTCGCTAGTGGTTAAATCTCAAGCTCATCCTAGCCGCAATATCATTCATCTGTCACATTAATGGTCTATAAGCATTTTCTCCCCCTCCCCCCGCCTTGCCATCCTACATTTACTAGTGGGGGGTATGAAAAGGTTCTTTCCTCCCACTGGTCCCACACCGACATGTCAGCCTCTCCTCATTTTTCACTCCCCCCTCTCAATATCACAAACCATCTCGACCCCCCTCTAAAATCCGCCAAACTACCCTCGTTTCCCACTCCCCTTCCTGCGCACTCCCCTCCACTATCATCCTGATGCGTGGCTCATATCGAGGCTTGTTACACATCCGACACCTTTGTTACGCATCTGTCAATGTGTTGATATGCATCTATCAGTGTGCTGTTTTTTTGGTATTTTGCTGCCAAAACAATCCTCCAAGATCCGGGATCATTGCCTTCAGTTCTTAAACTTCGTCAACAGTAAGTAAGCACCATATATCCTCCTTAAGTCAAATTATCAAGCACAATGTTGGTTTTATTTCTTACCTCATTTTCCACTACATTTTCACTTTTGTTTATCATTGCATGATTTCAGTGAACTAAACCCTAACCCTACCATATAATACCCTCATACACCCTCCCCAGACCATATTCTATCATTCCCCACCATTCACAACGTCCCTACACTTCATTCCCATCAAACCTTATTTTTATACTATTTTTCTATTATAGAATTAGGAAATCCCAATGTTTTCCTAATTTGATCACCTTATTTACATCCATTTCACCAAATCTCACCTATATTTTGAAGCTAACATACAACCCTACATCCTGAAATGTTTTGAGAATTTTTCTTGGCTTCACTACCCTTCATTTCATCCTCCAAAACCTACTCTATCCCTATCCTCTGTTCTTCCAAATTCACAGTCAACATACCCACTATATCTAAACACCCAATGTTTCATCCTTTTGATAGACATTATGGAAAGTGAAAAGAGAATCTACAAAGGAGGGCGCCACATCATATTTGATCCCTCCTCCTTGCAAGAAGTTAATGCATCACCTTTATCCAAAGGATGTTTTGAGAGGACTAGATGCTTGAGATTCTATGAGAAAATCATGGAAGAAGGCTATCATCTCCAATTGACAAGCTTATTTTCCACAAGTTTCAATATGGGAAAGTCCATCATTGCAGGTGTAGAGTTCAACTTATCAGCATATGTGATTTCTTCAACAACAAGTATACATAGTCATGGACATAAGTGTTTTAATGGCATGGACATAGACATTGAAGATTACAAACTGTTCCTCAAACCTCATCCTAGAGAGAACCCTGAGTACATCTTCCCTTTCAGGCACCTCCTTAATAGATATTCTCCTTTGATGAGGTTAATTATGAAATATTTCACATGCGAAGGGAGATTCTCTAGGTTGTAGAGGTACCATATCAGATTATTGATGCATTTTACGTCTACTAAATCACTTGACTTGCCACATTACTTATACAAAAGTTTGCTTAGAATGAATAGGAAGGTTTAAAGTAGAAATAAATATCATCACCCAAGTCTTTTCCACCATGGTCTAGCCAAACTCATTGTTTTACATCATCTCTCATCCACCAACATGAATTGGGAAACCTTCATGGAGAAAGTAGAAACAACGCACACTACTAGTCCTCTTGTCATGTATAGTACACCATCATCATCAGTATCAGCACAACCAATGGAGGTTGGTTCTTCCAGCATGTTAACTCATATTTCAAAGGCTCCTAGAGTTTTTTAGTTCACTCACACCTATGAGAGAAGGAAGAAGCAGGCCTTTGCTCCCAAATCCATCAAAAGTGTACCTACTTGACACTATAACTGAGCAAAGAGAAATAGAGGAGAAGCTACTCATGTATCAGATTGAATAACCATTGCACCAACATGACAAATAAATGACCCTAGATGTTGACATGGCATAGCAAGTTGAAATAAAATTATCCGAGGAGATCATTAGGGAGAAGAATGAAGAAATAGCAGAATTGAGGGATATTTTCTCCATTGCAAATTCTCAAATTACTTTCCTACAGTAAGAAAATTTGCAATTGAAGGTGAAGTAATTGATACAAAGTAAACTTAAGGTAGACCTAGAGACAGATAAAGGTAAGGGGAAGCAAGTAATATATGATGATGAAATACAAGACATGGAGATTGAAACACAACCAATAAGGCCAAAGACAAGAGGCCTTAATAGGGCGTTGGATCTAGAAAGGCAATCAGGTCATGCACTTGAATAGTTGACCTTTGATGAGATAATAGCTATGGATATCAATCAAGACAGAGAACTCTGGTTATGAATGGTGGATGAACATTTGGATAAGCTTTTGAAAAGAGCCAAAAGATACCAAAATATTTAGAGGCATATGGCCAATCATTATTGTATGAGAAACAAAATTTCACAAATCAAGCTTAAACAAGTGAAAAAGAAGCTCAAAGAGGCTCAAATGAAACTAAAGGAGTAGGATAGTTTAGATTTTTAGAGAAGTTTTGAGAAATTTTGGTATTTTTAGTGAATTTTTCACTAAAATAGAAATTCAACCTTCATAGATGCGTAGCGCCAAGTTGTTACACATTTTACTATGGCACCTAAATGATGAATGGATTACATGGTTGGACGCATTTTGATGAGTACGTCATAGATCAGGAACCCTTGTTGCATGAAAAACTCTAGTTTGGAATAAAAAACCAAAAAAAACCAGTTTTCTATGCTTCTTCCAGTATTTTTGACAGTTTGTTACACATCTGGAGTAACCTTGGTAGAATCAACTTTTGGAGGCCTTCCCAAGGGTCATTTTCCAAAATTAAAGATGTTCTTGAAACTAGATACACATGGCTAGTTTACCTATCTTTCATATTTGGACTTGGAGTCCTACAATTCTATCAAAATTAGGTACAAAAAACTGTTATGCATCTATAAAAATCCTATTGCGCATCTATCAAAAAATGTTACACATCTACATAGGATTCCTTAAGACACTTGTCAAGCCAAGAAAAAGTGAGAATTTCGAGGTTTTGTTGTTCTTTGAGATTGAATTGGATTAATTGAGTTGGTTTTTGCCTCTTATCATGAGGAAACATGTAATTTAATGTGGGGGACACATTCTCCTAATCTATAGTTGAATTTGAGGGAATGGTTTCTAACCTCCCTAGATTCTAAGAAGTGACTCATCTCATGTATTTATGATGTATTGTGGATGGGATTTTGACCCTATGAGGTGTCATTGTGCATATTTTCTATAATTAGACAATATTTATTCTTTTGTTGGGTCGGATAGTTTTTTTTTGCAGTGGAGCTATTATACAAGCCTTTTGGAATGAAATCAAAGACAGTGTTGCAGAATTTATGTTGAGAATCTTGTGGTGCCTTGGAGAATTTGTTATTTCTCTATATTTTTATCTTATCGTGTTGAATGATATGTTTTCCTCTTTCATATACATGCTTCTATGTTTTTATCTTCACAGTTTATAAACATAAAACATGGCTTTGGCATGCTCTGTTTTAAAAAGCTTTACATGATATGTTATGTTATTCTAAATGAATGAATTCACCTAAGTGCTCATTCATATTTTCCATAATTTCATCCTATACACAATGAAAAACTAAAAATTCTTTCCAGATACCTACCAGGCCTCATCCATATTCTCTGCAACTTGACCTTGAAATTTGACCTAAACCCTAGACCTAGTCTCCTTACTATAATTCCTATCCAGCTCATAAACACCAAACAAAAACCCTATTTACTGAGCTTATATAACTAGCCTAAGCTCATCAAATATTCAGTCATTTAATTGACTGCAAAGTGACATTGAGAGAGTCCTCTCTGGTCTTGTCAGGGCTAGCTACCCGACCTAAAGTTTGGTCTGTGGTTACCTTCCTTCAATCCCACTCTTAGCCTTGGTAAGTTGGGGGGAGTAATAATAAATGTTTAATTGAATTCATGGGCTAACTGATGTTAATGTAGCTAGCTTGAGAGGGAAATGAGCCTTCTTAATGATTCTTTGATGAATTTAAGGAAACAATGAAAAATATGAATTCATTTAGTGTAGCTACTATGTTTACCATATGTTTGAAAAAATGTTTATCTTGTATTTAGATATTTTATATAAATGAATAATTCAGACTGCCAAATTCTGGCAATCATAACTTTGGCATACCGATTGTGTTTGACTATCATAATAACTTGTTTCAAAAATATCCAGAAGGAGGTTGAAAAAAGGATTTTTGAAACAAACTTTGGTAGATTCATCATCTCTTTATTTTCCTTGAAAATATTGTTTAGTCCCTCAAAATAGCCTCAAAAGTTTAGGACCTGAAAAAATGCCAAAAATATAAATTTGTGTTAAACTTAAGGAAATGAAACTAAAAGGAAATAGTGTTGGGTAAAGTTAGGTCCATAGTAATGTTATCATATGTCACTGGGTATTTGTAGTTAGATTTGTACATGTGGACCCCGTTTTCCATAAATGCATCTTGGAAATCGGGTCATGCATAGTAACTCTCATCTCATATTTACCTGTGTGACCATGTTAAAGTGGGTAAATGTGGGGAGGGGTGCTACACATGTCATATAGGGAATGATGCTATCATGGAATAACGTGCAATATCCCATCCAAATTCATCTTGAGTCATTATCATCATTATTGATCATTAAGAAAAAAATAAACATCCATCAACAACATAAAATGGTAGCACATGGGCATCCCCACATATTAATGATATAGAACTTCCAGCAGTCATAAATTTGGCGTTAAGACTCTATTTGACTATCTAAATACGTTTTTTCAAAAATATCCACAAGGAGGTCGAAAAAAGGATTTGTGAAACAAATTTTGGTAGATTTATGATCTCTTTATTTTCCCTTAAAATATCATTCAATCCCTCAAAACAATCTCAAATGTTTAGGACTTGAAAAACTGCCAAAAATAGAAATTTGTGTTAAATTTAAGGAAATGAAACTAAAAGGAAATAATTTTGGGTAAATTTACGCTCATAGTAATTTTATCATGTGCCACTAGGTATTTGTAGTTAGATATGGACATGTGGACCTCGTTTTCCATAAGTGCATCTTGGAAATTAGGTCATGCATAGTAACTCTCATCTCATATTTACCCATTTAACCATGTTAAAGTGGGTAAATGTGGGGAGGGGTGCTATACATGTCATATAGGGAATGATGCTATCATGGATGAAGGTGCAATATCCCATCCAAATTCACCTTGAGTCATCATCATCATTATTAATGATTAAGAAAAAAATAAGCATCCATCAACAACATACAATGGTAGCATAGGGGCATCCCCACATAGTAACGATATACCTACTCTTCAAGAAATTCTTAACCCAAAACATAAAATTTCCAAGGTCATGAAGCCAAAGGAGTGTCCCATCATACATTCCAATTCATCCTAATGCTCAAAATTTCTCAAAAGTTCCTCAATATAATCCATAAAGTATTCCACATCATCATGAATTGTGGTTGGACATCCTTGTTGACCCCAAAATTGCACTCTCATGAGTGTTTGTTTGATACTTAGTAAAATTTAAAGTGTGCAGAAGATAATTCATGTAGCCCACTCTATATATTCCCCTCTCCACACTCCACACATCCTTTCTCCCCATCCACAACATGCCTCTACATAAACCTCCACTCCGTGCAACTCCTTCCTCCACACATCACTCCCCCACACTGCACACTGCACTCCCCCACAATTAATTACCTATACGCCAACCGTCATGGTCATGAAGATTTTGTAGTAGCGTAGTTATGTCACCACATTAATTTTTGAAAGAGCCATAAATTTTCACGATGACATATTTGAAAATAATGAACAATGGCTACCAAATAAAGGAATAAATAAATTTGCAATGATAATTTTAAGTCAATTGTCGACTGCCTAATATTTATATGTGAATTTACCAATCACGCTGAAAAGTAATAACAAAATTTGGACAAGTGAGTTGGAAAACGTTGCATGTGTTATTAAAGTCTTTGGCTTCAAGGAAATATTTTCTCCGTGTGCATTGAATTTTGATCCCAAGGTGAGAATAATCAGAGTAGTAATGAATAGGAATCCAATTCCTTTGACCACTAAATTTTTTATAAGGATATTTCAGTTGCCAAGGCAAAATTAGTTCTTGAAGTTGTCAAAATCCAACAGTTTCTTAGACTCTCAAGCCACTGTAATGAACAATGTTCATGAATTCATCTCACCGACGTTATGGGTTCCTTCTGACGTTTCTTTCATAGATATTATAGCATTTTAGTGATTTTTATTGGTTTTTGCTCGAGTAATGGGGTGAGAAACTACAACTAATGTTCCCATGTCCATATTCAATGTTCTCTCCTATTCTTACAAAAGAGATTCTATATTTGACTAGTTGGACCTCATTTCAAATGGTTTAGCTTTTTAGTTAGTAAATTTTTGAAAGAGCCATAAATTTTCATGATGACATATTTGAAAATAACCATTTTATCTTATCATTTTTCAATTTACTATCCGAAAAAAGTAACTTCAATTTTAATGAAAAACCATTTCAGTTTTGGTATCGAGTATTTTGGAGACATAAATCTCCTTTTCATTTATGTTAAGTTATGAATTTTTATGTGAAATAACTCAACTACATTCTATTTGGAAGAGAGCTTGTAAGGATATCAGATAAAGGAGTAAGAAAACACTGCATTATGGAAAATGCAATATTTCAACCATGGCATTATGGAAAATTTATATGACTAAAAAAAAATTAAAAAAGAATACCTGAATGAAAGAGTTATTATACCAAGAGTAATTTCCTTTTTAAATGTTAAAAGTATATTTCTTAGCCTAAAACAACTTGACAAATTGCAACAAAAATTTAGAAATCAACCATTAAATTGACATGTGTTGTAGGCAAACTAGACCTATTGCAATGAAATCTTAAAAATCAAGCATGAAATTGGTAGATTGTGAGAGAAAACTTGTCCATTATAAAGATAACTTTAAAATCAATTATCAAATTAAAACATAATGGGGACGAGTTGCTAATTGATGATCGACACAAACCCTAAAAAAATAAATAATAATAATAAATAAATAGATAAATAAAAATAAAAATAACATAAAATACAAAACAAAAATTAAAATATTGAAAAACATTAAAATAAAAATAAAATAAAATAAAATAATTAAAAAAAAATAATAACTAATAAATAAAACAATATATCAAAACATAAAATAAAAATGAAAAAAAGAAATGAAACATAAAAAAAAAACCAAATATTTTTCCTAAATATTACAAAGTATTTTTCCATAATATAAAAATTCAAAAAAGCCAAAAATAAAAGATTATTTAAAAAAAAAACATAATATAAGAAAAATGTTTCAAAATTTAATACTAAATTAATACATAAAAAAAAATACATAAAAGTGAATTGGATAATTTAGAAAAAATGAATATAAATCTAAAAAAATAAAACATCTAAATACAATAAAAATAAAATTTAAAAATTTAAAAATATATATTAAAAAATTTATTATAACAAATAATAATAATAATTGTTAAAAGTAAAGAAAATTTTTAATTAAAAAATAAATAAATAAATCAAACATAATAAAAAAAACTAAACAATTAAAAAAACTAAAATTAAAAAAAAAATAATTAAAATTCTATAATTAAAATATAATTAAAAACCAATCAAATAGATTAAATAAGTTTATTGTTAACTATTTAAAATTAAAATTAAAATTTATTTTTTTTATAATGTTAAATTGTTTTTATTTTTTATTTTTAATTGTGTTTAAATGTTTTTGATTTGATCATGTAGTGTAGTTTTTTATTTTTTTTATTGTTTAATTTTAATGTTTTAATTGGTTGTTTTATTATTGTTTAATTTTTTTAATGTTATTTTTTATTACATTAAGTTTTTTTTATGTTTTTTTTTATAATTTATTTGTATTTTTTTATTTTAAAATTTTCTATATTTTTATTTTTTATTTTTAAGGTATTTTTTTTTTATTTCTTTAGTCTTTCAAGTTGTTTTTGATCCTTCAACAGGCTTGACCTGTGGCTTGAGTAGTCGCGACTCAGGGGCATCTAATCCGTCAAAGTCATCCAAGGATCACACCTGGCCTGAGTTGCACCAGCGCTTTTACTGAGTGGAGTTATAGCATGTCTCCTCCTCCTAGCACACGGCACAACCACCCCCCAGTGACGTTTGATCCTGGGTCGCCTTACTAATGAGGCCCATCCTCAATCGGTTGTGCTAGCAGCATTTGACAAGGTTTTGTTTTTATTTTTATTATTATAAATTTTTATTTTTCATTTTTTTATTATTTTTTTAACATTTTTTTGGTTATTTTTACTTAAAAATTTATTTAATAATTATTTTTTTAAAGAAAAGCTTGAAATGTCATCATCTTTTCATTAAAAAAAATCATAAAATTTACTATTTTTCCAACTTATTTTATTCAAAATTTTCATAAAAACATTTTATTTAACATGTTATTTTTAGCGAAAAAGACCTAAAATACACTTTTTTTAATTATTTTTGTATGAAAAATGGGTATTTTTTTTCCAAGTGTTTAAAATTAGTACATTTTAGTGACAATTGTTTTATGTGTATTGAAGTATTAATTAACGATATATAAATTTATAAAATATCTTAACCTCAAAATATTAATGTTATTACTTTTTTGATACTTTGCAAAAACTATTAAAAATTTCATTATAAAAAAACATTGCAAAGAAAAACAAAAAGACACATATTTGAAAATCCCTAAAACACAAAAATCTTAGGACAAAAGCAAGAAGAGGAATAAGAGAACTTCAAAAATTGTGAAATAATCAACATTAAAAAAAAAATGTGCATATTGAGAACATTATTAGAAAATTTAAAGTGTCAAAAATAAGTCATCCAAAAAAATGGGTTGACGCTGCATCAACACTTTTCAAAATCAGTATGAAAATCACTAACATTTTAAAAAATATATTTATATTTGACACATAAGAAAATTTAAAGTGTTAAAAATATACTCCATAAAAGAAAAAGAAAAGAAAAAATTTGATGTTGCATCAACACTTTTCAAAATCAGCATAAAAATCACCAACATTTAAAAAAAATGTTCATATTTGATACATAAAAAAATTTAAAGTGTCAAAAATATGCTCCAAAAAAAAGTTATATTCTAAATCAACACTTTTCAAAATTGGATGATTTTTTGCTACCAGAAAAAAATGGGTAATCGGTAAAATTCTCGTTTAATTGGTCACTATGTTCAACATCTAGGCATGCCTTTCCACATGCCATGTGGCACATTCATATGGTTGAAACATCAACTTAATCTACCACATCACTACCAAGTAGCACCCCTACAAGGATGTCACAGAGTATGTGGGACCCACCAGTGGGTTCCCCTTAGTTTTCTAAATCCTGGTGCAATCTAGGAATATGTAATGGTGAGGAAAGTATAGCAATTGATGGAAGGCATAAATGGAAAATTTTCTTTCCTGGGATGGAAATTTTAATGTAATATTTCCTATTCCAGGATAGAACTTCTCTTGTCATGAAGCTGGGATTTTTTTCCATCCCAAGATCTGTCAATTGATGGGCTTAAGAGATGACAATCTTGTTTAATTTCCGGATGATAATTTTCCCAACTCACCACCAATCTAATGTGGGACCTCTTCCTTTCCATGTCACAATCTGAGGCATGGTTTAGGAATATTTTAGACCATGCCAACCTTGGTCAACTTGAAGGGTGTGAAGGCTTAATTGATCCAGGTGGATATTGGTGGCCACCCAACTATCCCACCTAGACCTCCAGTCAATTTCATCAATTTCCATTTTTTATAGTAGCATTAACTATTTTTAGCACTTTTTCGAGTCTTGAACTTTTCGAGCAATTTTAACCCCCTAAACGACATTTTTTTGAGGTCTATAGTAGGCCCATAGCCGTAGGTAGGGGTGTGCAGAAAAACCTATAATAATTAGAGAGATATTTCAGATGATATATCGTATGTGCCAAACGAAGATAATGTTACCAAGTTACGACCCTGGGAAGTTGGTTGCCCAACTAACCCCAACAGGGTCCACAAACGCTTGGTGTTTCCTCTCTTGGGGTTAGGGTTTTTTTTGTTTAGGTTTTTTCTATGTTATTCAATAATAAAAAGGCCCTTGAGCCTCATTGTAACACAGTTTAGAGGCCTATAGTAGCCACATCTCTTCTTAGAGAGAATGTACCATCGCCCTAGCTACTTATTTTCATTTTGTCTGTAAGCATATTTCAGTTATTTGATATTAATGAAATGAAGTGTTATTTCTTCTAAATCTCTGCGTTTATGTGTATTTATATATTTCATTGCATTCCTACATAAGTCTGGATCATTAATACTCATTTATTACTCATTTGTGAGGGGAGGGGCATGGAGTTTTTTTTTTTTTTTGTCAATAACACCTAAGCACCCTAAATACACGTAAGTACCACCTAAGCTCTATTAATTTTTTTTTATGTTTCAAATTTCATGAGAATTAACCTACATAGTTTAATATTGTTACATTTATTGATTTCCTCGTATTTCGTAATTCTTCTTTAAACAAAATTTTACCTATGCACCTCACTAGTATGGTCTCCACTATATGATTATACAATATATGTCTAATTTTGAATAGGGCTTCCATAGTTTTAATTTAATTATCAATAATTATTACATGGATGGTAAGTTTTTAACCTTAATATAATATTCTTGGAAGTATTCTTAGAGATTTATATTTATCTCCAAAGTAGTTATATCTTTTTAATTAAAAAATGCACATTAACAAGCTTCTTATGAAATATTGAATTTTGGGAATGTGGTACTAATATGGTATTGGTGCATCATGGTATTGAAACAAATTCTATTTACATATCGAGCATCTCTATGATAATTTTTCGGTGAATATCTATGGTTAATAATCTTGTTACATGATTAGATGATCTCCAAATTAGTTTTATAGGAAAAAATGATTTGTTAGAGTTTCACACAAGTTGCATAGGTTTGCAGGAAATAGAAAATGGTGATTCCATCAGTTGCCTAATTAGTCGTGGAGGGTTCTAAATATGGTCAATATAATCGTCTTATGAGTGGCCCCACAAGGGGAGGGGGGGTTGGGAGTCCCTCTGCCTACCATAATGCAATGAATGGATAGCATAGGCCGAAATGAGGATGCTTCATCTCTATATCAAATAGAAAGGAGGTCAAGGAAACTCTAGTGATGGGAGCCCAATGATAAGTGAAATATTGAGAGTGATGCTTTCCAAAGGCCCCCAAAACCTAAAATTTGTGATCTTTAATAATAGATTGGAAAAGACCCAACAATTTATGAAGTATCACATGCTCATTTGCAGATTCATGGGAATATGGCTGAAATAAGAGGATATATGCAATGGATATAGTAAACATTGAATCATAAAGGGTCGATCGAGCTAAGATTTTGGGAAAATTTATGGTCATCTTTTCAAATCAAACAGATTGGAAATGTGTCATCTTACATGAATAATGCAGGTTTATTCATCTACTTTTGGGAAGAATATTAAAATTTGTATTTTTGGTAGCTTTGGTGTGGATTCACCTCTTCTCTCTGTCGAAAGACTTATAGGACCCCGAATTATTAGAGGACATAGGTAATTCCATAGGTGAATTTATGAAAATCTGTAATATTAAAAAGATAAAGCAACATGTGGCTTACACCTGTATCTATTTCCACATGAACATATCCCAGCTCCTTCCAGATTGTATCGACTTGGAATACCATGACACAATCTGGATCCAATCATTAGGCTATGAGTATGTGTCACTTTAATTCCACGAATGTGGGCATATATTTTGATATTATCTACTCACTATAGCCTAATAATGAAAGAATATGGAGACGAAAGACAAAAACGGATTTCAATCACTAGTCTAGCAAAGGGGTAGATCCTCCCACAATCAATATAACCAACAAGGAAATAAAACGAAATAGACCTCTAAGACCTCGCTGATGAATAATGTGGCCCAAGATCAAAATCAGAAAGTACAATATAACAACCCTTTCACTGTATTGGAGCAAATGTACAAAATAGGGAACATTGAGAGCCACACATAGAAAATGGAAATCCAAATAATGGATTTAGCTCAATAGAAATAAACGAAGTGGAGAAGAAAAACCCCCAAAAAAAATCACCAAAAGATCTAGAGGAGGATCGAAAGCTTAAGGAGGTCTTACTCCACATTAGAAAGATATTATAAGTAGAGGAGAAGAAAAATAGACTGAGCACAAATGAGAGAACAATGTTGGAATTCTTCCATGTCTAGGTCAAAGTAGATTTTAAGGATATCCCATCCAATCACCTGGTGTATTTTCTATACTATCTTGGTCAATGGTGTACAATATTGGCCAATCTAGATGGGAATCTGAGGATAGCTAATCCAAGTAAAGAGAGTGGACACCAGATTCTCTCCCATTCGTACCCTCTAGTGATTGAGAAAGGGAAGAAGGGAAGGAAATATTCAAATGAAGTGCTAAAGGAAGCAAGGTAATTTATGTTGAACTCTGTTGAAAGGAGTTAGCTCACGGATTATTATCCTTGAACCCTACAGCTTTCCCAATGAAAATTGTCTCATCGAACATTCGAGGGTTAAATAGTCAAGGTAAGCTTCATTATTAATGAATAGATATCAATAAGGAAAAACCAAAGATAGACTTGTTACAAGAAACTAATGTTTTTGGTGACAAACTTGAAGGTATAATGAGAAAATTTTGGAGACGAAAAGAGGTAATAGCCACAGATTCCTATGTCACCGTAGGAGGTCTCATAGTGCTTTCAAACCCATATTTGGTGGTTTTCTAGGATTGAGAGGTCACACCCCATACATTTATAGAAATATTGAGGTGTATAGGATAAGAGGCATGAACCAATTTCATGGCGATTTACGAACCCCTTATTCTTATTCATAAAGACAATTTCTTGGAGTATTTGTGAAAGACTCAATATTCCCTCTGAGATAAATGTTGTATTGTGGGGGGATACTTTAATATGATTCATAGCCTAGATGATAAGTGAGGGGGTGTGAGAATATTAGATCCAACATTGGCCATATTCAATGATACTATTCAAGATCTCAGGCTAGCAGACGTAGAGACTCGAAATGGTATCCACACATGAAATATCTAGAGAGGGGAAATACAAAAAATAACGAGAATACTTGATCAATTCCTCATATTAGAGGAGGTTATTGTTCATGATGTATTTGTAGAAGCCATGATTATCCCAATCTTAAGGGGTAATCACCAGCCTATTTGTATGGAAATAGACTTGAAATTGTCTCACAAGAACATGCCCTTTTGGTTTGAAATATTTTCGCTTTAATGTCTAGGTTTTGTGGAAAAGCTAGAACATTGGTGGGAGGAGAACATAGTAAAAGGAGAAAGCCATATGTGGATATTATATAGGAATTTGAAGGAGTTAAAGTTTAAAATTAATCTCTAGAAAAAAAAAAGAGTTTAGGGATAGTTTTATTGAAAAAAAAAATGTAAGAAAAAATGGAAGAGATAAAAAGTCTAATCATAATGGAGGGATGCTTGGAAGCCCTCACAGAAGTGGAAGGAAAAATTATTCATGAGCTAGAGGAAAGAAAAAAAATAGGAGGAGGTACTTTTGAGATATAATTCTTGAATACAATGGCTAAAGGACGAGGAGAGGAACTCTTGATTCTTCCATCGCTCAATGATTAATCATAGAAATGATAACAAAATATTTTCTCTCTCATCTAGAAATGGAGTACGACTGATGATTCATAGCGAGATGGTGGAGTAGTTTATCCCCTTTTTCTCTGATATACAATCAAAAGGGGACTAGGACCATAATGAAGCTATAGACTGTGTGAAAAAACACATCTCAAGATTGATTTGGAAAAAAAAAATGAAATGTGGCCTTGTTAAGAGAGATTTCATTCAAAGGAGTAGAGATGGTTGTAAAGAAAATTCACAATAAAATTTTTCCAGGACTATTTGGCTTTACTTATTAGTTTTTTAAGCCCTGCTAGAATTTCCTCAGTGAAAAATTGTCACCATAGTGAAGGAATCCTAGAGAATGCAATATATCTGGTCAGGGATAAATGTGACCTTTATCACATTGATCCTGAAAGTGAATGTGGCCTACAATCCCAATCTATTTATTCCCATCATGTTGTGCAACCTGATCTATAAGATCATATCATCAGTCATAATTAGAAGGTTGAAAGACCTATTGAATCACATCGTCAGCCTAAATTAGTCTATATTTTTGGACTTTTTTGTTGGATGGAATATTAGTGGCACATGAGATCATACAGTCCTTGAAAAGATAAAAAAAATCTAGGCATGCTCATAAAACTAGACCTATCCAAGGCTTATGACCATCTAGGTTGACCTTTCCTCACATGAACATTGGCGGCTTTTGGGTTCTCTAAAGCTTACATTAGATGGATAATATCGTTGATCTCAACCACCTTCTTCATGATTCTCCTCAATGGTTCCCCACTGAGTATGTTTAGATCCTACAAGGTTTTTTTTCAAGGAAGCCCAATCTCACTTTTCATGTTCATTATAGTGGTAGAAGAGTTGGGGTGATTGATTAAAGTAATGCCTCAATCGAGAAAAATTAGGGGCTTAAATTTACACAACTCAGATCTACCAATGACATGCCAGTAGTTTGTGGAAGACAATATTATCTTTGGCGTACAATATGTGTGAGAATCACAACCTACGATCTCAATATTAAAGGACTTCCAAGAAACATTAGTATGTTGATTAATAAATAGAATTCAAGTTTATATTATTTTAACACTCCTATGTTGATTAAATAACATCTCGCACACACGATGGGCTTCTCAATTGATTCACTATTGACTAAGTACCTAGGGGTAACTCTAGTCGCTAACCCCCTAAGGGTCTCGTGTTGGAGGGCAGTATGTAGCAAGCTATCAAAGATACTCTCTAATTGGACATTCCAGACATTAAATTTTGTTGACTGTGTTGCCTGAATTAATACTTCAAGAGATTCCCACATATCATCTATTAGTGCTTAGAGCTCCCAAAGGAATATACAAATATATTGTGTCCATACTTAAAAAAAAATTATGGCGAGGTACCAATCCTAGCAAGCAACGAGCTCTAGTATCATGGGATAATATTTGTTTCTTGAAGCTCTGTAGGGGACTGGGGCTTCGATACCCATAAATTCTCAATAATGTGATGGGAGAAAAATTGTAGTGCCATTGGTGATCCAGATTTATGAAGGAACAAAATGAAATACATATATAATAAGAAACACGGATATAAGTAGAAAAAATTAAATACATTGAAAAAAGAACTTTAATTTATTAATAATAAAGTATTGAAAATTGTTTACATGTAGAATGGAAATAAAATAGCTCATGTGATGGTATCTTATCTTTGAGATAATATGTGGTAGATAAATTCCTTCTTAAATATGTTACAATAATGATCGAATGCCTATTTATTATTGATAAACAATGGAAAACCCTAAACATCCAAAAACCAAACCCTCGGAGATGAGGTGCCAAAATTGTGGGTCCCGTTGGGGTAAATTGGTACATCAATTTCTCAAGGTTGTAACTTTGGCATACAGTCTTAGTTTGACGCACAGGATACCTCGTTAGAAATATCTATATGAGGAATACAAATTTTGATGACTACAATGATAAGTGAGAGACTCATGTTTTCCCATTTTCCAAAAACCATTTTTTAGGGCCTCAAAACGGCTCTGGATGTTCAGGACCCAAAAAACTGCTAAAAATAGTAAATTGGGCTACAATTAAGGAAATTGAAAGAAACAATGGTGGGGGTAAAAGTGGAAAAGGTGGGTGGCCACCATCATCCACCTGGATCAGTCCTCGCCGAGTAATAAGTAATGGTCCCTATTAGATTGAGTGCGTCCATGAGATGCGGAAACTTCTACTATACTTGGTCCCATGTGAGCTACTTTCCTTGGTGCATTAGTTAACCATCTTTGAAAAATATATACAGTTGGATATTCTATTAGAGAGTGTTATTTATTTGTGTGTCCATGATTTGATCAGTTGTGGCATGTTCCATGCAGTCTTGGTTTAGCTATGTTTTTGTGAGTTTTTCTACAATGTCGGATGTGTCTAGTAATGGTGGAAAGTATGGCTAAAGGCAGTCCACATTGAATGCTAGGTGTAGGCAAATGTATGGGTGAATGTTGAGCTCTCCCACAGCCTTGGTAATGGTGTAGGGCCCATATCGGAGTGGTTTGATCATCTGATGGGCTCTGGTAAGGTGTTCTTTCTGCAAATGAAACCAAAATTTGTTGCTCACCTTAAGCATGTGTCGCACCCGATGTTGATCATGTCATTGCTTGTAATTGACATTGGACTTCTCCAAGATTTTTTGAACCTACTAGCGGATGTACTGGATGCATTCAATAAATCTGCTTTCTTTATCAACCTCGAATTGTACATGTGTGAATTTTTTTAGTGTAATTGAATGAGGCATGTCATCATCAATCGGACACAATGGTTGAAATCCTAGACCCACTTGAAAGGGACTCTGGCCAGTCGAACTATGGAGAAATATTTTATAGTTTTGTTGCCCATAGGGAAGGCTCTCATCCCATTTTTGTGGATGCTTGGAGTTTTACATGTATATTATGTGCAATATCATCATGTTGACGATCTTAGTTTGGCAATTAGTGTGGGGATGGAATGTAGTTGACTTGGTGAGATTGGTTTCCAATAGTGTCTGGAGGCTTGACCATAATGTGCTCAGGAACCTATTATCCTTATATGATATAATGGTACGCGGGATCCAAAAATGTACCCACGCTCATTCAAAGAATAGCTTGGCAATGTCCTCTATTGTGATACTCTTCTTGCAGGCTTCCAATATAGCCATCTTAGAAAATTTATCCATGACCGAAAATACATAGTCATTACCATGCTTGGTAGAAGGGAGGCAAGACAGATAGTCGATGGAGATGGATTCCCAAGGCTAGATTGGAGTAGGTAGAGGAGCGTACAGGCTTGGATATGGCACAGGAAGTGCAAGATATGATATGTTTCCCAACATATTTTCATAGTTTTGGCCAATAAAATTAATTTTGTAGTAAAACCACAAATTTTTCCACATGAAAGTGTCCTACGACCCAATTATAATGTGCCTCCCAAATCAGCTTACCATGATCACTTGAAGGAAAACAAAGGTGGCATAGGTAGCAAATAATGTCTCCTAGAGGTGGAAATAATGAAATTTCTTGCCATCCATTAACATATACTATGTGGAGGTGAAATTTGGATCATTTTTGTACAATTACAACCATCCAGAGGTATCGTGGCCACAAGAGTTGAGAACAATAGTTAGTGATGCAACTGGGGGGAGGCTGAGGTAGTCTTCAACATGATTGGTGATTCCATTTTTGTATTTAATGTTCAATTGGAATTGATGCATTTATGTATAGAAATTTTGATGGCGATCATTCTGCAACTTCCCTTGTGTCTCTATAAATTGAAGAGGTCGGTGAACGGTGTGGATGACTATATCCTTCCCCAGAATGTAATTTTTCCATTGCTGGAAAGCGAGAACAATAGAATACATCTCTTTATAATAGGTGGGGTACTTCTAATTTGTATCAAAAAGTGTCTCACTATGATAGGGAATTGGATGCCCATGATGGGTGAGCACTCCACCAATAACATAGTCAAAGGTGTCTATCTCAATTTAAAATGGTTGCTATAGGTATGGAAATGTGATTATTGGTGCAGATCATAGGCGGTGCTTCAACTCATTGAACACCTTTTATTGGTACTCGGACTGGAAAAAAAATTCTTTCCCTTTGCCCTTGGTAATATGACTCAAAGGCCAAGTGATAGGAATAATCCCAACAAGAACCTTCGATAAAAAATTGCAAGGCCCAAAAAGTTGCGAATCTCTATTAGAGTGGTTGGGGATGGCCAATCTCGAATGACTTGGATATTAGCAATATCCACATGTACACCTCGCTCATCTATAATGTAACCCAGATATTGGACCTTGCTCATGCCAAAGGTGCATTTCTCCAAATTGGCACACAGTTTGTGTTGTCACAGGGTTTGAAGGACCTACCAAATGTGTTGCAAGTGCTCTTCCAAACTCTTGTTGAACATGAGGATGTTGTCTAGATAAACAACCACAAATGAGTTGGTGAAGGTTCATAAGATGCCATCCATTAGCATCATAAAAGTTGTAGGGGCATATGTCAACTTGAAGGGCATGGCCGCCAACCATTTAAAAAGGAATTGCTTGGATTTCCAGGTGGTCCTCCATACATATGTGGGATCTATTGGAGCCTAGTAATAGCTATACTTTTGATCGATCTTGCTGAAATACTTTCCCCCTTTGAGTTAGTACAGAAGTTCATCAATCTGTGGGATTGGATACCTGTTACTAATAGTGATTTTTTTTATTTCCCAATAATAAATGCAAAGCCTCCAGGTCTCATCCTTCTTCTATACAAGTACAATCAGTCTCCCATAGGGTGAGAAACTTGGTCGGATGTGCCCTTTTTGTATCAAATCCTGCATTTATTGCTTCATCTCTTATTTTCCTAAATGGAACAACAATATAAACAAAGTTATCGATCCAACTAGAACTATTACCTCAAAATGAGAACTCTAGCACCATAAAAACATGAAAAAACATGTTGAAAACCAAAAGTGGTTATTCTTGAATAATCTTATTTTTTGGGGGTAAATTTTCAACATTTTTAAAAATGGCAGTAAAAAAAAAAAAATTTAGTGCAAAAAACACCCTGAAAATGAAAAGTGTTGATGTTGGAACAAAGTGATTTTTTTTTTCATTTTTTTCCAAGGTAAATTTTCAATATTTTTTAAAAATGACAGTCAAAACATTTTTTTTTGCAAAAAGCACCCTGAAAACGAAAAGTGTTGATGCTAGAATAACGTCTTTTTTTTTCAGGGTAGATTTTCAACATTTTTAATAATGATGCTAAAGATAAAATATCATGACTCCAAGAAACTTTAAATTTCCAACAATTTTCAAGAACGAAATTAAAGATAAAATATTACGTCTTTGAAAAGCCTTAAAATTCCAATGATTTTTAGGCATAACATTAAATATAAAATATCACGTATTTGAAAAACCTTACAATTCCAACAATTTTCAGTCATGGTGCTAAAGAGAAAATAATTATAATTATGTTCAACAATAGAATTAAAATTAAAATATCATGACTCACAAAAACATTAATATCTTGACAATTTTTCAACCATGGAATAAAAACCAAAGATTATCACTACAAAAAAATAAGTTTTCACAAGAGATTCAAGCATGACATTATGGAAACCTTTTATAACTAAAAAAACTTAAAAATGAACACGTGAATGAAAAAGCTATTATACCAAGAGAGATTTATTTTTTAAATGCTAAATGTATAGCGATTTTAAAATCTTAGCCAAAGTCAACTTGATACATTGCAACAAAAAATTAAAAATCAATCATCAAATTGAAACGTGGTGTAGCTAAATTCGACCCATTGTAATGAAAGCTCAATAACCAACCATGAAACTGACACATTGTGGGGGCATACTTGATTTGTTATAATGAAAATTTTAAAATCAACTACCAAATTGCGCATAATGGGGTCTGGTTGCTAGTCGAGCATCAACACAGACATTACAGACAATAATAATAATAATAATAATAATAATTTCTTTTTTAGCAAGAAAAATACTTCTGGTTTATATAATGTACCAGGGCATATAACTTATGGTATTTCAAAGTACTTACAAATAGTTCCAAATACATTTTCATTTGTTCACTCAAAACTTCATAAAATGATTCTTTTAATAGATCTAGACATTTTCAATTAAAGGGCAGAGAGTTTTCTCTCTTTGCTTCTTTTCCAAAAAGAAACAAAAAATTGTCACAAAGATGTAAGATTGCTTTCCTGTAAATTCCATTTCATAGTGACTTCCACTTTTTTATAGATTCTTTCTTTCCTGTTCCTGACAAAAAAACATACATCATGAATTTTAATTAAAATTTGCCTTACCTATTGCTCTTGGACCATATGAGTTATATAACTCATAGTGCATTTCCCCAAATCTGCCATTTAAACCTCTTTTGGATAATATGTCCGCTTCATTGTTTTTTTCTCTGTAAACATGACAAAAAGTTATGGAAATGAAATAATGTTTCAAGGCATGAATCTGATCCATCCAATGAGCTAGATAACCTGATTTAATTGAGTTTCCTTATTCATGTGTTCAATAATGACTTTTGAGTCTCCAAAGACCCAAAGCTACTCTAAATAGAGTTAGTTGGCAAACCACAACAACCCCCACAACACTAATAATAATAATAATAATAACAAAAGAAAACTAAATTCAAACATTAAAAAAAAAAAAAAAAAAATTTTTTAAGAATAATAACTAGTAATAAAACATAAAAAAAATTAAAAACATGACAAAAAAAATTCAAATATAAAAAATACACAATTAAGACAAAAAAAAACAAAACAAACGTAAAAATGTAAACAAAAACAATATTAAATTTTAAAAATTAAAATTTTAAAATTTTAAAATATATATATATATAATAAAACAAAATGCTCTAATGTTGGTGATTTTCATGTTGGAAATAAAACATTTAAAAAAAAAGTGGACAAAATAATTTAAATAAAAAAAAAAGATATATAAAAAAAACCCATAAAAATGTTAATAAAAAACAAAATTAACTTATAAAAATAAAAAGTTTAAACAAAAAATAAAATAAAATAAACAAATGGAAATAATTTTTAAAAACACATAAATTAAGGAAAAAAATAAAAATTAACCCAAAAAAATAAAAACATCACAAACATTTTTTTAAGTTAAAAGAAAAATACATAATTAAAAAATATATGATGATGATGATGGTTAACATCCACTGAGACAAAAATTTGGTCTATCGGACCTATGATCAAAAAGCTTGGAGAGAAGCCTCCCGAGCTCACTATAATTTTGACATTTTAAAAGGTTAGGAAGGTCAGTATTGCAACAAAGATTATGAAATTGAGATCTAATGTGGTTGTATGCAAGGCACTCTAAGAGGAAGTGATTTTCATCCTCGATGTTCATATTCTCACAGAGATGGCAGATCCTTTCTATCCATGGTGTTTTAGGAACTGTCCAACGACTTGTTTCACTATGGAGCTCATGAGAGTTCGTTCTAATCTTAGCTATATTAATTTTCTTCTTTGAGCTAGTTAAAACAGAGAGATACTTTTGATCATCTAGGGTGGGGTTGATGACCTCCTTATAATATCTTAATTTTCTTTTAGCTGCTAGATCTTTCTCACAACACATTTTTTTTTTGAACTTAGAAGTAACAATTTTTTTAATGTTATTAATTTTTTGCAATGCAACATTCTTGTTGATCTCCTAATGGTTTAACGAGGCCCTGGTGTCTTTATACCAACCTCATTTGAGCCTTAGGTGGTTTTGGCTGGAATTCAAAGCTAGCTTAGGAAGTCTATGGTCTCCTATGCTATTGAGCTTGTGCTTGTACAACAGAAGCCTAGTCATAGCTAGGCTCTCGATAGGGGAAATACCCACTTCTATAAGCAGAATAGGATAGGGTGTGTTGCTTTTAATTTTGAGGTTATACATTATAAAATGCTTCTGGATTTTCTCAATCTTTCTCTAGGATTCTCTAGAGATGTTGCAACCCCAAACCTCACTTCCATATAAAATAACATGACTAACTAAAGTTTCAAAGAATAAAATAATTAAAATTAAAAAATTAAAACTATTAAAATAAAAACTTAAAAGAAATAGAATTTAAAAAAAAAAAAAACAATTGAAATAATTAAAATAATGGAAATCTAAAAATTAAAATTAAAAATTAAAAAAATATATATAAAGAAATAATGAAAAAAATATATTTAAAAAAAAAATTTAAAATTTAAAAAAAAAATTTAAAATTTAAAAATTAAAGATTAAAATAAAAATAAAGAATTTAAAAAATAATTCAAAATACCCGCCTTCCATGGGCTTTCGGGCCTAGGGATAGGTAGGTGGTAGATATGCATGCAGTTATGGGGAGGGGGAGTGAGGGGGAGAGGGGAAGGGTTAATTTTGGGGATTCGATTCCACCCTGCCTCCCCTCTCCTCCCCCCCCCCAACCCTCCATTGCTTATGGGACGTTGGACCTGGGGTTGGGCGAGCAACGAAGATGCACGGACCTCCCCCGCCCGCCCAACCCCAGGCCCGACGGCCCATGGGCAGTGATGGTCATTTTTTTTTTCTTTTTAAAATTTTTGCTTATTTATTTATTTTTATTTTTAACTTTTTTTTTTTAATTTAAAAAAAATAGTTTTTTTTTTCTCAATTCATTTTAAATTTTAAATTTTAAATTTTTAATTTTTAAATTTTAAATATTTTATTATTATTATTGTTTTTTTAATTATGTGGTTTTTTTTTTAACTTAAAAAAATATTTTCGATATTTTTTTTCCTAGTTAAATTTTATTTTTATTTTTCCTCAAATTGTGTGTGTTTTTTTTTTATTCTTTCCCTTTTTTGTTATTTTTTTTTCGTATTTTTTTTTACAAGGTAATTTTGTTTTTTTTTTTATACATTTTAATAGGCTTTATTGTTTTTTCCTTTTTGTATCTTTTGTATATTTGATTTCTTTTTGGGTTTTTTTTTAATGTTTTATTTCTAACATGAAAATCACCAACATTTAAAAAAAATTATCTACAATTAATACATTAGAAAATCTAAAGCGTACAAAATAAGTTCTCTAAACAAAAATGATTCATATTGCATGAGCGGTTTTCAAAATCAGCATTAAAATCACTAACATTTTACAACAAATGTTCATACTTCATATGTAAAAAATGTAAAGTGTCAAAAATCAACCCTCTAAAAAAGGGGGGTTGATTCTATATCACCACTTTTCAAAATTGACATGAAAATCAATATCATTAAAAAAAAATGTTCAAAAGAAAATTTAAAGTGCCAAAAATATGCTCCAAAAAAAATGTTATTCGGAATAACTAGTTTTCAAAATCGGTTGCTCTTTTTGCTACCTCAAAAAAAGGGGTAATCGGTAATTTTCTCGTTTGATCGGTAACTATGTTTATATCGGCCCATTGGGTAGAGGTGCTTCGAGTGTCATATCAAACAAATGCTTGACCTGACAGTGCAAGGGTACCCTTATGGGTGAGGAGAAGATGTCCTTGTATTCCTCCATGACCTTATCCACTTGCTTCTGCTGTGTGGAGGAACCCTACCTGGGGGCCATGGATGTGGCCGTGATCTTCCCCTTACTTTGAGAGAAAATCAGAAATAAAACAAATTTCTTGGTATGGGAGATGATCTTACTACATTGCTTAGCAAAGATCAAAGAGATGGTGGTTGTTAGGGTGAGTGAGGTTGGTCTTGAAAAGGTTCAACTAGTTAAAGCCCTAACTCATACCCCGACATCATTGGGGACATGAAAAGAAAAACAAAGAAAGAGCATGCCACTATGATACCATTGATCTGGATTTATGAAGGAACAAAATGAAGTACAAATATAAATATATACACAAATATAATCATAAACACAAAGATACGGTGAAAACATAACTTCAATTCATTAATAACAATGTGTTGAAAAGTGTTTACATGTAGAATGGAAATAAACTAGCTCAAGCGATGGTAGCTTATCTCTGAGAAGAGATGTGGTGGCTACATACCTTATGAATTGTGTTACAATGAGGCTCAAAAGCCTATTTATTATTGAGAAACAATGGAAAACCCTAAACATCCAAAAACCTAACCCTAGGAGATGAAGTGTCAAAATTGTGGGCCTCATTGGGGTAAATCGGTATATCAATTTCCCGGGGTCATAATTTTGGCTTACGATCTTCATTTTATGTGCACGATAACTTGTTAGAAAGATATATACAAGTACTAAAACTTTTGACGGCATGCATCAATCATTAGGGGAATTTTGAGGTCTAAAATAGGCCTCCTAAGAAAAAATGTACAACCAAAATAAATTTTATAAGAACCAATATGATTCAAGATGATGATGTCAACCATGGGAGATGATTCACCATTTTTTAAGTAAAAGGGTAAAAATATTAAAAAATAATAAAATTATAAAACAAATTTTTCAACTCGTATTTTCAATTTATCTCCAAAATTTTTTACTAAAATTTCGAGCAGGAGTATCGGTGTTGGATGAAAAATTTAATTCCTCATCCAAGGAGTACCCATGTTGCATACTTTCGATGGACTCTTCTACCTGAAAAATGAGAAATACATGAAAAAATGTTATTGCACGTGACCTAATCACGTGTAATATGGGTACTCCTTGGATGAGGAATACAATTTTGCATCCAACGAGTACTCCCACTTGAAATTTGAGTAAAAACCTTTGGAGATAAGTTGAAAATATGAGTTGAAAAAGTAGTTTTTTCTTTTTTCCCTCTAAAATTTGATGATGTCATCAAATATTATTTTATTATTTCCACTATTATTTGATAATTTTCTTAGGAGGCCCATCTTAGACCTCAAAATTCCCCTAATGGTAACTCTAAATTTTTCCTATTTTCCAAGAAAACATCGTTTAGGAACTCAAAACGGCGCTGGAAGTTCAAGCCCGAAAAACATCCAAATATAGTAAATTATGCTACAATTAAGGAAGCTGAGAGAAAAAATGGTAGGTAGCCACCAATATCTACCTGTATCAATTGGATTCAGGAAGGTTCAAAGGTTTGGAAATGGATTTGGGATAGGAAATATGGCTAGGTACAAACTCAAGTGGAGAAGATTAGGTCTTCAAAATTACCCCTTCTTTATGCTCTATGGAATTTGGCCTAGTGGAATATGTAAAAATTCCTTGTAGATTCAACTAATAATTGTAATATGCTAAGACAATATACTATAATCTACTCCACCATTTATGAAAACCAACTTAGATCGTGAAATCACAATACATGAAAGAGAAATAATTTCAATCACACCGTTCACAAGTATTTCTTGGGGAAAGCCTCATCTAAAAACCCTTTTATCTGTATATTGCATAAGTTAGAAAACATGAAAATATTACAATGATTTTATCCAAGATGAGAAACCTCTGCATTATCTCTACCTATCTCACTGATTCCGAGATAGGCTTGGTTCAATACATAACCAATGTTCTTCCGTCAAGGATCCCTATTTCATTGCATTGTTTCTTTGGGTAATTAGGCCCTATTAATTATGAAAACTCCCAATCCATAATGTGCAATCCATTGGTGGAATTCCTATGATTTCATGCACCACCTATACAATTTGGATGATTATACAACTGATAGTACACTTCCCTTGAATTCTAATCTCAACTCGTTCTTTATCATAACTGATATGCATGAGTTATTTATGGGTGAATGATCAGTTATATGATTGATCAATAGATGTGGTTCAATTCTGTGTTCCACTGTTTGACCTCTCAATGGTCCTCCATCAGTTAGAAATAGTTAAACTGATTTTAAATTAGATAAACTAAGTTAATTAATTACAACTCAAAATAAACTCAACTAGGGCTCCTATTTTGTAGAAAACACTCTACATGACTCGAGTTAGACCCTCAACTTGAATTAATTGAACCAAATAAGTCCTACTAACATTGTTAACTAATACAAGTTGTCTTGTGATGGGGAATTACAATTTTATTCTAATTTAATTCAAGGGAAAATTAAACTAGAATCATATATTGATGCCATTTTCAACACTCCCTATCAGTAAGAAAGGGATTATCTAATACTTTGATCCTGCCTCTATGGAATTTGAATTTTCCTCTTGACAGTGCATTCATCAAGATGTTTGCATTATGTTCCTCTATAGGAATGTAATTTAGCATCATCATCTGCCTCTACACACAATATCTGAGATGGTAATACCAGATCTCGATATGCTTTTACCTATCATGAAAAACAAGATTAACTTAGAGCTTGATGCAACTCTGGTTGTCACAGTAAATCACCGTACGACCCATCTATCGACCAAACAACCCAAAAATGATCTTTCTCATCGAGATAACCTCACAAGATAAATGGCTAGCATCCATGTACTCTAATTATTTTGAACTGAGTGCATTTGATCTCTGCTTCTTGTTGTACCAGGAAATTGTTGTTGACCCAATACTGAAGATGTCGCTTGATGAGCTCTTCCGGTCGGATGGAATCACTTCCCAATCTGCATCTCTAAAGCCTTGAAGCTTCACTTCCTTTGTCTGTTTGTACCAAATATAAAATTTAGTGGTGCCTCTGAGGTATCTCAACACATGTTTGGCTGCCTTCCAATATAGCTTGGATGGCTTAACCATTGCTTGAATAAGCTGGTTAACTGCATAACACATGTCTGATTGTGTGTTAACCAAGTACATGATTGAACCCACAATCTTCCTGTAAATGGTAGCTTTTAAAACTTTACCTGAAGTAACATCTTCCTTCCTGCATTTCTCTTCTATAGGAGTCTTCATGGGTTTTTTTCTCTCCATGTGAAACTTCTTCAGTATCTCATTGGCATACTTTCTTGAGAGACGAAGAGTTCCCCATCTCTTTTCCAAATTTCCAAAACAAGGAAATAATGTAACAGCCCCATGTCCTTCAACTCAAATTCTCTTAAAAGGTCCTCTTTGGAATATTCGATCAGCTTCTTATCACCTATTAGAATTAAATCATCGACATATAATACTATAATAAATAATTTACCTTCAACCACAGTATGGTAAAAGTTCACATATGCTTCACTTTTGGTGAATCCCAACCTGGTGAAATAGATGTCGAGCCTCGTGTACCAAGCACGAGGTGCTTGTTTCATTCCATACAATGCTCGCTTGATTCTACACACATGCGAATCTCTGTCGAATGTCTCAAATCATTTCAGATACTCTATGTACACCTCTTCCTCAATCATTCTAATGAGGAAAGTTGTCTTACATCCATCCGATGTATTTTCCATCCCATTTCCATTGAAAGTGAAAGAATATATATGATTGAAGTGTACCTTGCAACTGGAGCAAAGGTCTCCTCATAATCTATTCCCTCTACTCGAGAGAACCCCTTGGCCATAAATTTGGCCTTGTGTTTCTCGACACTCCCATATGTTTCTCGCTTCACCTTGTAGATCCACCTGGATCCTACAACTTACTCGTCCTATGGCCTTGGGACAACTTCCCATGTAGTATTTTTGATAATGGAGTCATACTCCTCTACCATGGAATAAACCCGTACTGGTTGTTGCATTGATTTGTCGAATGAGAATGGCTCAATCTCTAAACTCTTGGTCATAAGATCCATGTAGCCAGTTTATCGATTTGGGGACCTTATCTACCTACATTTTCATCATGCATCAACCTATCATCCTCTCTAGTGTGCTTCCTTCCATCTTTGGATGTCTCTGGATGAGTGGGTTCTTCCACTCTTTTCTCCTCTTCTTGTGGTTGCTCCACATCTTGAGGTTCTTCTTTTGGAGCTAAGAGCTCCTCGTCTTCATGCATCTGAAGCTCCCTCTAAGGGGAAATTCGCATGACCTTGCCTTCAGTGAATTTCACATCTCTATGAACCATTCTCATCCTGTTAGATGGAAGGTACACCCAAAATTTGTGAGGTGTATCATTGTACCCCACAAATATTCCCAACTCGGTTTTTGGTTCTATATTTCTTAGTGCATCCCTGGTAACATGAAAGTAAACTCATGAACCAAAAATTATAAAGTGCGCCACATATTCATTCTTACTGGAAATGGCTTGTTCTGGTGTACTCATCTCAAGAATATGATGAGGAATTCTATTCTGCACATGCATAGTTATGTTGTGTGCTTCCATCCACAAGTGCAATGCTAGGCTCTGACTATGAAACATCGCCTGTGCAACTCCCACAATTCTTTTGTTCTTTCTTTCTACAAACGTATTCTATTGTGGGTTATAAGGCATTATCAATTCTCATTGAATTCCTTCTCAAGCACAAAATTTATTAAATCCATTCGACACATATTCTCCAATGTTATCGCTACTGAGAGCCTTCACTTTCTTACCTTCATATTTTTCAACAAGTTCTTTAAACTCACAAAATTTTGAGAAAATCTAGTCTTTCATCTACATGAATAATATCCAATACTTGCATAAAACATCATCTGCAAAAATCACATAATACCTGTTCTTGGTCATGGAGGCTGTCAAAAATAGTCCACACACATTTGAGTGAACTCTTTCAAGCATCACTTTCGCTCGACTGTCCTTATCATGAAATATGGACTTAGTGTACTTACCCAATACACCCTTTTCATGTACCATGTTTCTCAAGTGAACCCTGGGAAGTCGTGTAGAATTATTTTTCATGATCTTCAAAGCTTCGTGGTGTAGATGGCCCAATCTTCTATTCCTTAACTCATAGATGTCTCGGTTATCCACCTTCTCTTCTCTCGTGATAAAGGAAACACAATCTTCTACATCCAATTTGTAGAGGTTCTTTACCTGACCCTCGATATTATTCACCCGTCCTGTGGTTATGTGATGAAGGAACACCTTTCCTTTGCTGAATATCATATCGTAGCCACTGTCTTCCAACATAGCATCTAAAACTAAGTTCCTCTTCAAACCAGGAACATACATCACATTTGTTAATTTGAGAGGATAACTAATATCCCTCTGAAAGGTAACAATACTGATGTTGGATGTGTTATACCTCCCATCATCTCCCATCTCGATGTACATATGGAGGTATATCTCCTCCAAGTTTCTGAAGAACTCTTTGTTGCCAGTCATATGGAATGATGCTCCATTATCCAGGTACCACAAAAAACCCATCACTAATGAAACCATGCATGCGATGAGAGTAAAATCCAACTCGAATTATGAGGCAAGAGCTGCACCTACTGCTCCTCCTCAGGGCTTCTTTCCAACCTTATTATGCAGACACTTTGTGGAATAGTGTCCTAGATCGTGATAGTGAAAAAAAATTAATCTTTGAGAAGTCCTTCTTCTTGCCTTCTTGACCAGAATCTAATTTGGAATGGGATGAATTTCCTTTCCCTTTATTTTCCTTTCCATCCAAGGGCCAATTATCCTAATCATCATGCTTTGACGAGGATTCATATCTGTTGTTTCGATGAATCTCTTCTTCCACCAATTTGGACCACAATCGCTCCCAATCTGGTAGCTTCTCCAGCCCATTCACTGAATCCTGGTAGCTATGCCATCTCTTGGGAAGGATTAGAAGTGATAGGCTCACCAGATCATCCTCAGAAACTATAACAGCAATACTTCCAACCTCATCCTGACATTGGGTGAACTTGATCAAGTAGTTTGTTATTATTTCTCCCTTTTCCATATTTATTTTACTAAGCTTTTCCTTCAGTGTCATATTCCTATGGTTACTTATATTCTAAAATAATTTTTTTAAGGCCTTCTATATAGCATATGGAGTTTCCTTTCCATGTAGGTTTGAGAAAATATGATCTCGAACACCTTCCAACAGAATCCTTCTTTCCTTTACTACATTCTTCTTCCAAGCTATCAGATCTTCAGCATATGTTGTTGCAGTCTTGGGAATATCACTATCCATGAAATCCTTCAGCCAGTTGTCTTTCAACACTAATTCCATCCTTTCTCTCGAAGATATATAATTTGAACTACCCTCAAGGGAATATTTGAGTCTCAATCTAGAGAAATACATCATGATCATGATGTTGGTCCTCAAGAGTAGATCTGAAAATTCGATTCACCTTCATAGAAAAAACTCTTATTCTTCTCTTCTAGAGTGATTCTTGATCTGATACCATGTAGAAAATCCATCTAGATTCAACTAATAATTGTATTATGATAAAAAAATATACTTGAATCTACTCTACCAATTGCAGTAACCAATTTAGCTCACAAAATCATAAAAAATGAAAGAGAAATAATTTCAATCACACACTACATAAGTATTTCCCGGGGAAAGCCTTAGATAAAAACCATTCTATTTTTATATTTTGCAAGTCAAAAAATATGAGAATATTACAATTCTTTTGACTAAGCTGAGAAACCTCTACACTATCTCTATCTGTCTCATTGATTCCTAGACAAGCTTGGTTGAATACTTAACCAATTTTCTTCCCTTCGGGATCGATATTTCCTTGGTTTGTTTCCTCGGGAAATTAACCCCTATTAATTATGGAAATTCCAAATCCATACTGCGCAATCCATTAGGCGCCCTTCCTCTGACTGCATCACCACTTGTACAATTTAGATGATTATACAACTAATAATACATTTCCCTTGAACTCCAATCTCAACTTGGTATTTCTTAGAACTGACATGCATGATTTATTTATGAGTGAATAATTAGTTATCTGATTGATCACTACATGTGGTTCAAGTCCAAGTTCCACTCTTTGACCTCTCACTAGCTCCTCCATCATTTAGAACTAGTTAAACTGATTTTAACTCAGATAAACTGAGTTAATTAATTACAACTCAAAATAAAGTCAACCAAGTCTCATATTTTGTAGGAGACACTCTACATGACTCAAGTTAGACCCTCAACTCGAATTAACTAAACCAATTAAGTCCTACTAACTTAGTTAACTTGTATAAATTGTCTTGTGATGTGGAATTACAATTTTCTTCTAATTTAATTCAAGGGAAAATTAAATTAGAATCCTTTCTTTGTGCGATTTTCAACAAAATAGCCATCTCATTAAGGATCACTTCTTCTGGAAGATCCATGATGGGGCTATGACACGCTTTTAGGAAGATTCGTGGTAAAAAATACCTAAAATGGAAGGGAATATTGACCTAATCACAATTTTTTTTTTTTGAGAACTCAAAATGTCGATAAGGTTGTTAATAACTGGAAGAATGGTAATCCCCAAGTTGAGTGGTAAATGTGGAAATCAGATACAAAGTTGCAAGAGACGAACAAAATCCAAAATTTGAAAATATTTAATAACATACTTTGGGAGTAAAGCATTCTCATATTTTATGGAGTAGATGTACTAAGATGGGGATATTAATCTCAGGGTATGTTTTCAAATAAAGAAGGATATACACTAGAAGTAGGCAATGAAAAATTTCAAGGTTCAAATACGGTAATATTCTTAGAAAGGGGTATAATGGCTGCTCTTGGTGCTTGATATGGGAGATGCAGGAGGAGTGTATGGAACATTTGTTGAACTCATGTTCTGAGGAAGAGGTTATTTGGGGGAAAGTGATAAATACCTTTGGACATCTAGATCAATCAAGGAACAACATTGTAGAAACCATAGAATAATGGAGGATGTCCATATTAAAAAATTCAATTCTTAATAGAGTTGAGGTTCAGGGTCTTGGCTTCCTCCTTTGAAATATGTGGATGGATTTAACCAGATTATCTTTAAGGAGCACAAAACCACAACATAGGTGATTTTGAGCACCACAAAAGAATTTTTTTTGGAATCTATATTGGTTGGAAAATGCAAGGAGGATGATTGAAAGACTGACAAAGAGGAAGATGAGATCCTTTGAAAAATATGTTTGGCCCTGTCGATGATGGGAATAAAGGAAAACCCACTATCAAAGAGAAAATTTAATCCCCATCTACTTTTGTCCCCACTCCTAAAGGATTTCTGAAAAATCAACTTCAACAAGGAATTGAAATGCAACGCCAGATTGGAAGAGTATGGAGGAATCCTTCGAGACTCAATAGGAAATAATTTAGGTCGCTATGAAAGATATTATGGAATAAAAACCAACAACTCGTTGAATTCATGGGATTGTAAAAAGGTCTACAGCTACAACTAGGATTGGAAGTAGCAATGATTCAACTCACAAGGGATTCTTCAATGGTGATCTAGTTAGCTTAAAATTTGTTTATTGGCACCCCCACATCCAAAGTGGTAATGAGTTGGAAACTAGAGACTCAAGTAAACAGAATAAGGGAATTAGTGCTCTCTTTTTCCTATGTGATTACTTCTCACGCTTGAAAAATGGGAATTTTTTTTCTTCGATTGGCTAGCCAATTAGGGGATATGATATTAAACTAGGATTTTACGTCTCATGATCAGCCAGATATAGGCACATGAGACTTGGAAACAATATTAATGTAGGTGTATAATGATAAATATTCCCCATTTGGGGTGATAAATGCAAGTAATGTGCATGACTTGGGCATTAATAGCCCTCCCACTTAGTATTTATGATACATATGTGTGTTGAGAAAGAAGATCCAAGAGGCCCACAATAGAACATTCTTGATGTATATGGAGCTATATCACCAATGAAAATGGAATTTTCATGCATTTTTTACAACTGTGAGATGAGTGCTTGGTTTATAAAAGGAAATTCATACTTGGGACATAAGGGTGGCCTCACTGGAGAGCCAAGCCTGTCCCCAAACTAGTGGAGGTTCTCACTCATGGATAAAAAGTAGATGCATGAAGGAGTATGGTCCTCGTTCATAACCCATAATGTAATTTGGGACCCAGGTTTGAACTACTCTCTACATTTGGCTCTCTTAGAAATCATGCTTTGTTGCGCTGAGAAGTTCAATGAGGGGATTTGCATGGAATTTTGGCTTTGCTGTGCAGAGGGTGACGAAGCATGGGCTCACACTTTTTATCAGATAATTCAACTCCTTTTTCTTTTTTATTGGTTAGTGTGTATATTTCTTAGTTAGTGTGGTCTAATTAGCAGTTAGATAAGTTGGGAAAGGGTCCATTTTTCTTCTCTAAGTAGCTTTGGATGGTGCTCTCCTTCTTCTTATTTTTTACCTATCTTGGGTGGATTTGTAACTTCTTATGCCTATTGGAGAGTTGAGATTTTTTTACCTTAAGGGCTCCCAAGAGTAAGAGAAGTCTAGGTCGAAGTGTTGGGGGTCATCTTAAGAGGCACATTCTCACAGAGGTCTAGTGTTGTATCTACGCCGAGGCCATAACTGGAGTCAATTTAGTTTTATTGTGTTGCAATTTTGAAGGATTGGTTATTGAATTGTCTCAACGTCAATAAATTCGAGTGTTGGTTGTAGAAATTTTTGTTACCTTAGTGAGAGGAGTAGAGGTTACTGGTAATTATTTTATTTCCTTGTAGATTCAGTGTAGGGAAGTGGAACACTCTCCTCTTTCAAAGGGGGGTGTGTGTTGATGAGAGTATAGATAGTGTTTCCATGATCTGGCTATTTTTTTTGGGGCTGCGAAGTTGTATGTGAGGCCTATCCATGCAGTTTCAAAGAGAAAGGCCTCTACATCATGGAGGTCAACAAGGACAATTAGAAAGGCCTCAAGTAGTTCAACCTGTTGACGAAGGTGAGTTGTAGTAGCCGCTCCTTGGTTCCCCTTTGCTGGTGGAATTTCCTCTTGTGTTTGACTCCCTAGAATCTCAAATTTTCTTAGTGCAAGAATTAGTTGATCAATGGGCCAATGATCACCATAATGATAGGAACAAAATCAACAACTTTCTCAATGATATTTAGCATAGCCAATTGCATATCCTTGACCATCTAGAATCCCTTCGTCGTGGAAAAAAAAAATGTCCAAGACCAAATGGATAGCTTCAAGGGACATATTCCACACATGGAATCACATGTTCATGATGCTTTCCATCTCCCTAGTGAGGGTGATAATGCTACTTAGGATCCTAATAAGGTTAATATGTAATGAGGCGAGTCGGTTGTATTTTTCTTTTTGCATGTTTTTGTGCCTTTTGGGCAATTGATTTATGGCCTTATATTTTTTTACTATTGTTATTGTATTTATTTTGTGTGTACTTGATGGCCAACAAATTTGGTAGGGGTGAGGCCTTATTTCTCTATCATAATATCTCTCCACATTGCACTATTTTTAAGAATTAACAGAATATCGTTACATGATTTTTAAATGTATATGTTTGATTTATATATCAATTATTTTTATAATAATAATAACCTAAAACAAATATTAAATTTAATTAATTTTTAAGATTTTTATTTTTCACATGATAAAATGTACCTTAAAATAAGTATTTTAGTGCTTATAATAAATGAATTTCTATCAACATTTATCAAACATTTAATATATATGAATATACTAAGATTGTTTTAAATTAAAAACATATATTCTTTATAATTACAATATCAACATATTACATAATAAAGTGTTTGTTTGGGAAGAACTCCCCTCTTGTGCCACTATGTTGCCTCTAGGCATTGATTCAATGTTAGACGATATAAATATCATATGCCATCAAATTGATCCCTCTGAAAAAATTGTAGAGACTAGCATGTGCCTCCATCTGGTGGCATACCACCATCACGTTTCTTGTTCACTTAGCAGTGCCAGTAGCTTCAGAGACAAGGGAGTACCTCCATCAGGCTGCATACAAGTTCTCATTTCCATTAATACCCTCCATCACATTGCATGTTCATTTAGAAATGCAATTAAATTCAAATACCTATGAGTTCCTCCATCAAGTGACATAATAGTTCTCATTTCCATTTAATTCCCTCGATTCAGAGCATGATAAGCCCCAATAACTACTTCCATGATATTTTACAAGACTCCATGACTTTGATATGGTTGTTCCATTAATTCTCGACTCTGAGTGCATGATAAGCCCCTCCACGATGATGAGATCCATTCGATATTATTTTGGAAATATTCAGTTACAGAGAAAGCTTTGTCTGTGTCAAAAAAAACTGAAATTTGTTTTCATGTCGAGAAATTGCAAGGGATTTTGGTATCTAGAGTTGTGAATCCACCATCATTCCAAAGGAAACCTTGTTCTCTATAGGTAAACTTCCAAGTTTTTTTTTGTTCCATGTTACTATGCAGTTTTGAACTATTTCCATGGTAAGTTTGGGTGCTTTGTGGTGTTTAGGTATTTTCTGCACTGTGAAAATCTATGGTTTCTCACTATGTTCCTCTGTTGAACTTCCATTCGAAAAACCTCTTCTTACTCTAGTTCATAGTTACCTCCTGGTCATGGAATTGATTGGTGCAATTATTTGTAAGGTATGGTTGTGTTCCTTATACAACCTACTGGCATTGAGCATACCTTACAACACAAGCATTTTTATGTCTAAGAAAGTTAGTTTAGTAACCCACACAAGTGTTGGACCTTAAAATAATATGTGATTAGGTTTAAAGAGTTTAGACAATAAAACTTGATTCAATTAATAATTATTTAGTTTACAGAGTTTGTTACTTCAAGTTTCTCATTCTATCATTTTTTTTTAAACATAAACACACATGAAACACCTTTATGGCATATCCCAAAATATGCAACTGCAACATATACTTTTTTTTTTATAGGAAAATCTTAATGGTGGTATTGTTTGGAATGGATGTATGGAAGATCTTAACTAACCATATTAATTTTGCATACCTTGTTTTGGCTTCTACTATAAACTTAGTATAACATGAAATAGATAAAAGAATTTGTATGTCTCTAGTCCTTTATTTATCGTTAACATAAAATATTTCACACAATTCCTTATAAGGTATTATGTCCAGAAAAATGATCATTGATGGCAATTTGGAGACCCTAGAGACTCCTACAAAGGTTTTTTTTTATCCTTTTTAATTTGAGTACCACCTCATAGTTGGTCTTTCTTCGGGTGATTCCCTTATCGATACTCATTTCCATAAGGGTATTCACACAACTGAGTATCTCATGTTTCTCAAGTGCATCGATATTTTATGTAAGTTGATGCTAAGTATTGACTTAGCATTTTTTGAATTTGAATTTGACCACAAATAATTTTCTCACGATTTTCTCTTTTTTTTTCATGAGTTGTTTGAAAAACAAAACTATTGACGCACATAAAATACTTACTACTACATATGTAAACATTGTCTTTGTGCCAAATCAAACTTTGGATACTTCTAGATATGTTCAAGAATAGAAAATAACATGTTTTATGTTGATCTCTTAAGAAACTAACAAGTAGATTTTTCAATAATACTTGGTATTTGTTGGGTTTTGATAAACATGGTATTATACTTGTATTAATGACATGGACACCAACATTAAAATAAAAGGATATGGGTTGTCATGTGGATTGAATATCATCATAATAGATATCATTGTGAAAACTTGGTTATGCCTCAAAATTATATGATCTATAACACAAATAATTGTGTTATAACTCAATATTTATGGATTCATTTGTTGTAATTTAGTCCCAAGAAAATAGATCCAAGTTTGTATATCAATGTTGTCTAAAATACTATGACAATTAAGGAGGTTCCATCCATAAAATGTGTTAATTAAATATTCCCTTTCAAAGTTGTACAAGAGTTCTGTAAATAGAGAATCCAATAGTTCTGGAAACTGAAGAAAAAATTTCAATATGCTGCGAATTATTTGATGTTGTAGAATTTCCTTCTTGAGATTTTGTTCTAATGTTAGGCATTAATAATTTTGAATGTCTTTTTCATGTCCTCAAAATTTTTAATGTGTTTTGTTTTTATATAGAATCAAGTAAATAAAAATGGCTTTCAAAGCATAGATGATAACCTCCACATAATTAACTTGATGCATCCACATATTCCTTAGCACTCTCACTTCAAGTGGGATACAAATGATTTTCCAAGGTTCCATTTGACATTAGTTGGAGTACCAAATCTTTGAAGTGATGATTTGAGCAACAACTTGTAACTCTAATAAGATTCAAGTGGCTGAATCTCCTAATTTAATTGTATTATGTTTTGAAACTCTTGTGAGCTTCTTCATCCTGCAACTTGAGATCCTTGACAATGAATTCAGTGACATCATGAAAAAATCCTTTATATACTTATCCAAAAATCCCAAATCCTATCAAGTTTTTCTCATTGAATCCTTGATTTTATTTTACAATATCTTCATATAAAATCAGTTTTTTGTCCAATTTGTAACAAGAAAGCTCTTGACAAATTAAAAAAATTTCTAGGAAAATTATGAGTCCACAAGAATCCAATGAGTAAACGGGATATAAGAAAAGTATTGACACCTGCAATTGGTATAATCACGTTTTCTTTGGTGAAGACAGCCATTAGACATGCCCTGAAACATGGGGATAAAGAATGGGACCCAGTAAAACTTTCTATCTCCCTTTTCCTTTAAATTTCATTGTTAATTTCTAACTTCCTTTTACTTTTACTTTCATTGTTTAATATATCCTTTCCTCAAGATATGTACAAAAGTCACACAATTCAGTATAACCTCTCCTTTGGATATGAAAATAAGTGTTGTTCACTGCATTGGTGTCAACATTAACTTAGGTTTTTATAATGTCGGGGTCTCAGTCGTTATACATCAAGGAGATGCATCAGAGCTTTCCAATCTATTTTGACAATGATGGTCCCCTAATTCTTAGTTTTTTGTTAAATGGTGATGGACATATATACTTTTATATTATAATCATGACAAGGAAGAGCAGTCTATTCTATGGACCTTAAGTGCAGATGTTGGAAATGGGTACTAATGCACGAGGAACAACATCCATTTGAATAAGGATGTGAGAGCTATATATGAACATGTTGGATGAACACATGGTGGAAATGAAATCATCCTCTTTAAGTGAGAGAAACAGAGAAACTAGAAATGAAAGCTCTAACCCATCCATTGTAAGTAATCTATTGAAAGTAAGAAACATATCTACAAGTTTATCAATAGTATGGATAAGAAAATTAGTATTGTGAGACCTGATTGGTTTTATTTGCAAGTTTCTCCACTAGCATAAATCCATCTTAGCCTAGGATTTATTGAGAAACCATAATAATTTATCCAGGAAAAAAATTATTAGCTTGATATTTTTTTAGCACTCATAGGAATTAGAAAAACATTGGTACAAATTTCTTGGTTCCTAAAATCCCTTGATCAAGATTGGCCAATTCCCTCAAATAATATGGATCAATGTTATGTTAATTTTTTATTTTATTTTAGTTTAGTTTAGTTGTATTTCACATGTGACGCTCTTTCCACCTATGTTGTTCTTGGTGCAACACCAAAATTTTTTTAAAACAAAATTGGATGTATGACTATGATTTTTGCATTAAAAAATATGTACTTGTTAGCACATGGGGCTGTTGTGATAGTGTGTACCATCAAGTAAGGGATGTACACTATTATTAATTTCACGAGGATGTATAGTGGGAGTAATTTCCTCATTTATATTACCAGAAATTGTTGTATGATTTAGGTAATGCACTTATCTTTATTTATGTAATTTGAAAGTGTTGCACTTTATAATTAATTTCAGTGGTGCCACAAAAAATGATGGCGCATGTTGAAGAGATACTAGGACCTCTAGACAAAGCTATGAAAAGCCAATTTCTTGCTTGATGAAAAATAAAATTTTATTATGTTCATTCTCCTTTGTTGTTTGTGTTTTTCTGCAATGATTCTCATGGCGGGTTTTTGTTGTCGTTTGTTCTGCAATTTTCATGAGTCCATTTGTACATAGAACTTTTGTGGTTGTAACATTCCAAACTACAAGCTTATTTCTGCAACAGAGAATGTTTGAGTCTTAATTTATTGGCCTTGCATGAAGTGGTATAAGATCAATCTATATTCCTATAAATTTTTTCTTGTTCAAATTTGTTTCAATTTGAAATTGTTGTTTTTTGATCTGAGACAAAGTTGTCTCAATGTGTGTGATTGCCGGAAGTATAGCTCTTGGGAGACAATGTTGGGAAGGAAGGTTTCTGAATGCCAGTTATGTTGAGGACTATGATGATCCTACCATGAACATGAGCAACATAAGGATGCATGAAGAATCGGGAATTGGAGGAATTGAAGAGAAGAGTTTAAGAGTTGGAGACTAGAAAAGCTAGAGATGTTGAAGGAGATTCAACACCCCAATTGGGTTTCTTTTGTTGTAACTAAGCTAAATATATAGTAGAGAGATGACAAGAAATGATCAATACATGGAATAAAATGGTAAGATGAAGAAGTTATTATATGTTTATTAACAGGAGAGTTCATGTAGAAATGTGAAAAATTTGAAATAGAAGAAGACATATTCCCAAGAAAATAATTCCCTTGTACATATTACCAGAAAAATACAAAAAAAGGATGTATAATTTTAGTAATGTACATGTCTATTTATGTACAATTTGTGAGGATGGTTAGTAATAGTAGAAGTTTCATATCCTTCGAGAATCTTCTTAACACTAATTATATGAATTTCTATCATTGATGGATGCAGAGGAAGGGTGATTGAATCTTTTGACAATAAAAGGTGATATAAATAAAACAAGCAGTCGCAGTGGAGGATCTACATTTTGTTTTGTATCCTATTCAGCTATATATTATATTGTCAATACATATGTTATGTTTTTCTCTAAGTGTTGATATAGAGAAAGCATAGGTAATAGAGTAGGAGGATCTCGTACACAACATGAAGTAAACATGGATGTTGTTAAAATTATGATATAGATCTATTAACTTTCATATTTATATATATTGAAATGGATTAAATATAAATTATATTAACAACTTGAACTCTTTTATGGAAGAGGCTTAATGTGTGGTACTAAAGTAATATATTTTCAATATAAAATATAATTAATATTTTACATTTATAGATGTTATTGTATAGAATGTTAAATTCTTGTTTAATTCATCCTTGAAGAAGCTAATGATGCTAACAAATCCTATAATTAGATCACCTATTTCCAATAGTATATTTTAGATGAGGAAGGAAAGGAGGGAATATGGATTAATTGTTGACTTGAAACATTCTATCTAATTATCAAATGTGCATACTTGAAGTCATTTAATGCATAGTTTAGAATTATTTATGAATAGGTTAAGGTAAACCCTACTGTGAACACATGATACTTAGATTTAGAGAGTCTTGGCTCCACAAAAAAAATCACATATTTTGAGAGTCTTAGATTCTCAAAATAAATCACAGGTTCTGAAAGGCCCCTTTCTATTGTATATATGGTTAGCATTTTATAAACAATAACATATTAGAATCACGAGGCAGAGTACAAAAAAGATAGAGCAAGAGGGTATAGATGCAATGGATTCTTTAGTCCCAGCAGTTGATAAGGTAAAGATCATGAGGCTTGGAATTGAAACTCTAAATGTTGTCCGCATGGGAAATTTGTTTCAAATTATGGCCTATTCAAAGTATTTTCCTGCTTCCATGTTGGATTTGGATCAATATTTTCCAATTGTCCGTTCTAGTATTTTAGAAATGTAGGTAGGTGAGAGTTGTGTGACAATTTTAGCAAAGATCCATCTACCCCGAGGAAGATGGATGTCTCTGAGGATCCAAAGTAGGCAAAATTTATATCACACAACATATCACATCTCTCTTCCTCTATGCTCTCCTTCCATATGCTACTGACTTACGATGTTTCCTTTGCAACATCTGGTATAATTGCTAGTTTATAAATCTACACGGTCTCCTTCAAATTTGCCATAAATTTCTATAATCACTTTAAGTTTGCCTCTTTATTATAACTAGACATCCCTCTCCATATTTAAAAACTTGAATTTAAAAAAAAAATGAAAATAGAAAATTCCCTAATTTAATCAAATATTAATATTTGAATTAACTTTTCCACATTGTTAAAAAAATACATCATAAAAAGACTAAAATAACACATGATCAAGATTTAGGAAATGTACCGGAAACATCATTCTTTTTGTTTTCTTCTTCTTTTCTTGGCCATCCACAATTAAATTACCTAAAAGGCACATAAAACATTATTTAAAAATAATAAAATAAACCAGATTTATTTGTTTATATAAAATAAAAATATACTTAGAAAATACTATTTAAATATTTATTGAAAAATATAATATGTATAAATAATTATTAAAATTACTTTGAGAATAAATGATTTTAATTTATATTATAATTTACAATTTAAATTATTTATCCTAATGTTATGATAGACATTGACATTATTATCTAACTAAATATTATTTAAAAAATATCCAAAAATAAAATGTTTAAATTTAGACAACAAGACACAATTTAAACAACAACGATATCTACTTTTATTTTAATTTCATTTTAATTTTATCGAATATTACAGTGATCATTAATAATACCATTATTTAATATATCATTATTATTATTAAACATTTTTATTATTTTATTTTAATTTAATGTTTATGAAAATGGTTTTATTTTTTATTTATTTATTTATAAAATAATTTTAATTAATTATTAAATACTAAAAATAACGTATATTTATTTTAAAAATAATTTTAATTCAACTTAAAAGACTCAAATTATTTCCTGTAAAATTAGTCATGTAGTGTCTATCTATTTTCATTGGAAAATATGTAGCACCGTACGTCCATTTATAGTACATGTTCAACCATCCATGTATTCGAAAGTATCCTTTAGTGCACGAGCGAGCTTAAAACACGCCGAACACGAGTATGGCACCACACCCGTGTTAATAGGAGCCCACCCATCGAAGCATGTGCGCCTAACTATGGTGATTACACCATTATTTTTATATCAACTTTTAAGGTTAGGGATACTGGTGATGTGTTTTTATATTTGTTTTAAATTCTTAAAATTCAGATAAATTAGTTAGAAAAAGAGATGCTACATATGATATTTTGACCTATATAGATTTTTTTTCAATATTTTAGTTTATTTTAAATTTTAAATATTTTTTCAATAATTTTTACATATGATATTTTGACCTATATAGATTTTTTGTCAATATTTTAGTTTATTTTAAATTTTAAATATTTTTTCAATAATTTTAACAATATTTGAGATAATATACATATATATATATATATATATATATATATATATATATATATATATATATATATATATATATATATATATATTTATGTCAAATATTTATATAACAATTTCATTGAATATATAATGTTAATTTAATTCATAAAATATAATGTTGTTTTAGGAGTGTAGATTAATTGTTTATAAGATGCATTGTTAAGGCATTTGTTGAGATGTTTGTTTAAACTTTAGTTAGTTGGTATTCCATGTGTGTAACCCTGTGGATATACTATAAGTTTATAGTGCTAGTTATGGTAATCCACCGCTTGTTATTGAAGTATGAGATTGTAGTGGTATTTATAGTAATCAACAATGTGTTACTTAGTATGATCTAGGATGCCGACCCTGTGTCATAATTTTAGTTGATTTGTTAATTTTACTAATTAAAAAAAAAAAAATACATAATGTTAATTCTTCTTTTATAACTAAAAACTAAATACATAGATTTAATTTTATTGTGAATTATTATAGATTATGAAATTTTTACAATTATTTTCACTTTTTAAAATAATTAAAAAAAAGATTTGTATAATTTTCACAATTATTTTTACATTTTATAATAATTTAGAAATTTTTATTTGTATATTTTGAAAAATCTAAATTACATTTCATTTTCTTATTTATTTAAATATATATCTTATACAATTTTATGGTCTACTTTCCATTACTAATAAATTCTTATTATAAATCTAGAAAAATATTTTATAAAATATTATATTTATATATAACATTATTATTTTTATATATTATTTTAACGTATTAGATGTTAACATAAATGTCTAGTTTTAAATGATTTTTATATATTATTTTAACATATTAAATGTTAACGTATGAATGTCAATTTTTTTTTTAATAGATAGTATTGTTGTATGTAGTTTTTATTTATTTGTTATAAGTTAAAATATTAAATAATTAATATAGGAAATAAATAAATAATAATTTTTTATAACAATTTATTAGTTTGTGATTTTTATAAAAATGTAATTTATATAAAAAAATTAAATTAATAGAATAAAATGATGGTATAAATATTCTATTGCATATTTATTTTGATGTGTGTTTAAAAAAAAATTGCATGACATATGATGAGTTATCTACTATGTATGTAGATATTAACATGGATTTTGTCTAGCAACCTGTTATTGCATGAAGTCAATAACAACATAATAAATGTTGAATGACATAGTTCTTTGCATTTCATTACAAATTTGAGAATTGTTGTTTGTTTTATTTCACCATAAATTTAAAAATTGTTTTGGAATTGTAAATTATATTAGAAGTTGTAGAATGGAAACAATGTAACAATGACTTATATAGGTGGAAGTGTTAGAATTGATATATATGTATTCTTAAGGCATCTTGATATTTATGATTCCATTTTTCCTATGGCTAATTATGATTCATTTATGTCTAATGATATTTGAATTTTTATCTTTGTTTTAATATTGCATACAAGCTCTCCATTCATGACTCAATCATACATATTCATGGTATGTACTTATAATAATTTTATGTATTTGAGAATTTTTTATTGGATTGGTTAGAAGGCGAAGTGCCCCCAACAATTCACCTTCCTAACTTCCTTGCTCTCCCTTCTTTATGTTTCGATGCTATCATTAAAAATCATTGTTCTTGTAGTCTCTCCATGCCCATTAGTCTGTCAATGATGAAGGATACATATTTCTTGTTTGTCCTATTCAAGCTATTAGACTTCCCTTGTTCCATTTCTAGTAGTGATGCATTCATTTTCTTGATATGTGATTACATGATATGCAATTGACCACTTATAACTAAATCATATTTTTTTATCTCCTATAGAAAGTCACATCGATTTTCAATAGGAATGGGCCACCAAACATCACTTCATAAGCTTCCAATGGTGTAAGTTAACATTCTACTTATCCAACATAGTTAATTTCTTTTGTTTCTTACAATTTTTTTTATACAAAACACAAAAATACATAAATACCAGACTTCCCTATTCTTTCCTTGTCTAGAAAGGAAACCCAAAGAGAAACAAGGGCGATTAATGATGATATATCCATACTAAATCTCGGTTAGATTAGCTCATCGAGGGAGATAAATAATATGCCAATGTTCTAACAAAATAGCAAATGTCTAAATGAGAGATATAACCAAGAATTCTAGGGATTCCATCAAATAACATCCATCATGCAAAAGATACAAAAAAACTAGGAAAAATATAAAATAATAATATTTTGCATCATCTTGAGGAATTAGATATTTTGATATGAAGAGCATCATTGTTAGGGGCATCTCGATTGTTAAAATTTTTGCAACTGAGGTGTGATTCTAGGTGTGAAAACCTTGATCTCATGTCTGTGATGTGAGTGTGCACATGCTTGATTTCTTCATGTATATCCTGTAGCATGGGATCCATCTTTGCATGTGCATTTCCTTTGTCATACATAATGTTTCCTATAAGGGTATTGGTGTACAAATAAAGCTAAATTTCTTGTAGAAACAAATTTGTTCTCCCTCTAATTTGACCTATGTTTGGAACCAAACTCATACTAGAAGCATTAATTTTAGAATCAAAAAGGGATTTTTTTTCCTACATAATTTTTTCCTCAATTCACTAAATTTCAACTCTAGTGTAAGATCGAGTGCTTGTGTGAAAATTCTTGGATGCACTCCTAGCCTGGGTTGTTGCACATGCATCTTGCTAAAAAGTTTTGGAATAACGCCCTTGGTTACTTTTGCCTCATTTGAGATGCATTTTGCGTTGATGCATGGTGGTACAGCCAAGTAGAGAGTGCAAGGAATTTGGATTAATTCTACCAACACTAAAACAATCTGGGAACTTTTCACTGCCTTAAAATTACCCCAAAAATACCAACATTGAAATCACCTAAACAATTTCAGCAACATTAAAACAAATTGAAAGTTAAGAAGAGATTTTGAGCATAGCCAAAGAGTTAGGGAGAAGGGATCAACACTAGTTGCTTTCCCATACAAACTAAAGTGACCAGGAGGTATTGGAGAAGCCTACATCCAAAAAGAATTGACTAAAGGAGGAAATTTATTGAGGAAAGAAGTATGCAAAACTAGATAAAACATTGGTATGCTTATCACAAGAATAATACGAACCACTAATCCTCCACCTGGAAAATGAACCAAAAGATATATTAAAGTCAAATTAGAGAATGCATAAGCATACCTTGGTGGTGCCAGGCATAGGAATGATTTTCCACATCAAAAGCACCCACTCAATATATAAATGCTAGAACATAAGCCTAAGTGTGATGGTGGGGTCAATTTCACAGGACCTGGAACTTTCTTGTAGAGTTCATGCGATTGTGGGTTAGTGGGGCACCACTTCCAATTCCTAATGACCTTTCCTTTATGCTTGTACTTTATCTTACCTAATTTCTTCAACAAAAACATGGTTTCTTGAGCTTTAGGTGATGGAAATAATCTTATTGAGACTACATTAACTAGAAGTTTCCATGCACGTGTGTGATCAATGCAAACATAATAGAAGATATCATATTACATGGAAGGACACATGGATAGTAACCCTATTCCACATGTTTAAGGCACCATGAGGAAGTGATACCACCACCCTCCCACTTGGCATCACATCATTTGTCGTGCGTATATTTATAAGGATTTCATAACCTAACTTGTCAAAACTTCAAATTGTGGTTTCCATTCCTCCTAACTACTATCTAGCCAAGGAGAGGTAATATATCAAGTGGGGTTAAAGCATCCAACATTAGCTAGCATATCCTTTAGTGCACGAGCGAGCTTAAAACACAAGTATAGCACCACGCCTGTGTTATTAGGAACCCACCCATCGAGGCATGTGCGCCTAACTGTGAGTAATGTTAATCAATTATACAATTTTATGGTGTATTGTCCATTACTAATAAATTTTTGCTATAAATTTGAGTGTTACATCGAAATAGTGTGATCACCATTTATTTTATTCATTCGAATCAAAATTGTGTTTATACAGCGCACAGTTGGGTATTCTAACCGAACTATGTAATTGGTTATAACTGAAAATTAGCTATGTTTCCTAATTGTACAAGAATCCTGTAGGAGAAGTCCCGTAGGATTACAACATTCCCCCCCTTAATTTGAAGGGACATCTGACATACCAATTAAAGATCTAAAATTTTCAAACTTTTCACGCCCCAATGCTTTGGTAAAATTATCTACAATTTGTTCTGAAGTTTAACAATGTGTCAGATGAATTGTTTTGGCCTCTACATGATGTCGAATCAAATGATACTTGGTGTTGATATGTTTGGTTCGATCATGGAACTTTGGATTCCTGGCAAAATGAATTGCGGAAGAGTTGATGACAAATGGAGGAGTTGAAGCTCTTTGCTTCTCCTGCAAATCTTTGAGTATTTTACGAAGCCAAATAAATTCCTTATTGGCTTGAGCTGTTGTAACATATTCAAATTCAGTGGTAGAATCAACAAGAACAGATTGCTTGTGTGATCTCCAATTGATGGTTGTTGATCCAAGATTCATCGAATATCCAGAAGTGTTGGGAAAAATACTGAGAGGGGGTGGGGGTGAATCAGTATTTAGAGCATACTCAGAAATTTTTAATTTTTCTTTCTCTAAAACCCATACGCTACTTTAATGAAGCCAACTCGCGTATACATGCGGATATCCTTAATAAAACTCGCGTATTAACAGAGATTTCATTATGCTGATAATTCTTAGCTTAGATCATTGCATCATTCCTTTATTAGATGTTTAGTAAGCAGTAAACATGTGCAGTAAGAACAGAAAAAATCATCACACATAACCAACACACATGAACACCAAGATTTAAGGTGGAAACCCAATTTAGGAGAAAACCACCGCTACCGTCGTCTCAGTCTTCAATATTTTATTATAAATAAAACATCGTACAACCATGTACTGGCGCAGACTCATACCAACATGCAAGCACCCACCTACAGAAGGCTACAACCTTCTCTCGTTTACCAGCCTCTCCTAGAAAGGCATACAACCCCACAGCCCACAGACCTTCTCTGGGAGAGCCACTACCCTATCCACCGTTTACCGACCTCTCCACAGAGGAAACCTACCCCTTGCACTCGTTTACCGGCCCCCCTGGAGAGGAGCTACGACCCCCTCCTTAAGAGCTTCGGCCTCGGCCACCACCATGAACCCGTTTCATCAATTTCTCTTGGATCCAACGAAGCTTCCGCACAACACAACTTGTAAGCCTCTTTTCATCATATTTTTCAGACTGGACCCACTCCACACATTTAAGCTCAACATTCATCAAACTGAAACTTATAACCCTATCAATTCATTCATTGAATCATCAACCAATCAACCAACGACTTGATCTTCAATTAACATAATCAGTAGCATATTCATCATTCAAACAACCCAGTTCTGTATGGATACATCATTGACATATAACAGTAGAACAACAAAATAGATCAAGCATTTTATTCCACTTACTTCAGCAAACCCTAGATCCATACACGCTTTTACTTCACTGAACCTGCGTATGTACGCGCTTTCATGCAGACCAACCCACGTATACTTTTGTGCATTCTTCAGAAAACCCTATCTGCCCATATGCGCTTTTCCTTAAGCAGACCCGCGTATACACACGCTTTTACTGAAGCTAACCTGCATATACATTTGTAACTTTTCAGGACTGTGCAGCTCTTCAGATCAGATAAACAACTCAGATTTCATCCTTTAATTCAGAAAGTATTTCGCCTCATCTCAGATCTAAACATTCCATAAATAGATCTATAAAATACATATAGATTTCAGATCTAGAGATCCCTCTTCATCATTTTCTTCATAGGTGCATCATAGATTTAGATCTATCAATCAAGAACAGAGTTCATCCATGTAGATATTCCTTAGAGAGATTTATTCATTCACAACCGTTACTCATGCACACCTTGCACTATGATCTTCTTCTCCTTAAATAGATTTAGCCTTTGTCAATACCATGAGCCAAAACCACACAACTACTAATGGTATTCCTGGACGGGATCAAATAGATATTCCAGCGCTCAATACAATGGGTCAATACCATGGTAACACCCTTGGATTTATAAATTTAGAGCGCAAATAGCCATATGCGACTTGGTACGTACTTTTCCGCGTGCATACGCTACTTCTCCTAAAAAAACCCGCGTATGCCTTGTGACACATCATATTTATCATTTTTCCTTTCTTCTGTTACTTCTGAACTAATCTGTAGATCTGTTTAACACATAGATACATCAAGGAAAACTTCATCAGGCAGGTTCCATCAAAGTCAACACAATGTATCACATTACCAACAATCTTCCCCTTAACTTCATCAAGTAGGTTTCCATCAAGGACAAATTCATCAAGTTAGGCTGTCATCAACTTTATCAAGTAGGTTTCCATCAAGGACAACACTCTGCATCATATAGCCAACAATCTCATTTCATCAAGTAGGTTGCCATCAAGGACAACACATGCCAATAATCTCCCCCTTTGGACTTGATGGCAACCATGATGGTGTTTGATCACCACAACAGATAGATACATTGATTATAACCATTATGCAAACACCATGATATTATCCCCCTATTCAAACACCATGTTACTCTCCCCCTTTGACATCAAGGGAAAAGGGCAGATGAAAACCAAAACAAGGTTTTTCTCCTCATGTAGAAAGAAGAGCTCTGTAGATCTAATGTGCACTGAAGTTACCTTGCTCCCCCTGAGTTCATGCTAAATCTTCAAACATATTATTCAATGAAGTACATGACTCTATGACCATTCCTATCACCAAGGACTCATACTTATAACAAAGATCCAGCCAAGTGGATTTACATATATGACTCAAGTACCCAACCAAGTGGGTTTACACATTTTGACTCATCTACCCAACCAAGTGGGTTTACAAATTTGAACAAGTCCTTACATAACTGAATATTACAATTTTACATCATAGGTCTCATCATGACCTTTTCATCAAATTACAAATATGACTTTTTATAATCAAGACCAAGGAATCTCAAACATGAGATCAGATCACAGAAAATCAAGAGAATGCCAACAATGCATCCTTTCCACATGACCAATGCTCCCCCTTAGCTTGTGCATCCTAAACACTTTCAACAGCAAATCATCAAGGTATCTTTAAAACATCAGAGAATGAAACAGAATTATGAGCACTCGAGCACCACCAGAGATACCAAACAATATTGCAGAGCTGTACTGAAAAATGCTGACCCAGAAACATTCTGTCAGCAACCACCCATACGCGGTTTTCTGTGTATAAACTCATGTATATATGCGACTATCTTTCAGGAAACCCGCGTATCCAATTTTAATCTTCTAATTTTAAGTAGATCTGATCTTGTACATGGCAGAGACAATTCCCAGCTTCCGTCTGAGATATTCGAATGCTTCCCTGGGATATATGAGAGAAGAAAGATAGGACAAAGTAGCTATGTTTTCAAGTGTCATCCAACATTTTTAGCATAAGTGCATCAGTAACTAGGCCTTCAAACTTTTGCAGCATCAAAAAATTCTTCCCAATAGGAATTATCATACCAGAACAACTTTCTCAATAGACAATATGAGTCAAGCAATCATCCATGTGATCTGTTATCACCAAGATCTTCATGATTTATCTTTATTTCACAATCAAATTTGTGTAGGAATTATGTATATAAGATATTAATCGTGTCACAAGACATCAGCAACAAACTCTGCGTGATCTATCCTTATCTCTAAATCATAAAACTTCCATCTTATCCATGTGTGAAAACACAAGATATTCTTCAGCAAAAAGTAATTAGGGTTCATCCATAATCTCATCATAAGAAACCATATATCATGTCATCATCATTTGAGCAATAACTAAGGAATAATCAGATACAATGCCAACAATGCAATCATTAGATGTTAGACTGATGCTCCCCTTGAACCTGTGTTCCTGATCTTTAGCCATCTTATTTTTCTTATCAGAAAAGCATACGCGACTATCTCCAGCATAACTCGCGTGTATACGCGGCTTTATTTTACTAAACCAGCGTATGGAAAGTGAAACACTGAAAATTTCCACAACTTCATATTCTCCCCGTGAATTTATACCACCTGTACCTGTCTTCTTCACATCAGATGCACTGTCAGAAATAAACATAACCAGAATTACCAAACCAGCCAAACATTGCTCCCCCTGTGATGATACATTACTAATCCCTATAATGTATCTCACATCATCCTGTAGTCATTATGAGAAATAAGATTTAGAAGCAGATGACTGCAGTAGGATTATTATTCCCTACGTTTTTGACCGGTCCTCCTTCCTTTTCCAGCTTTGCTTGAAGTTTCTTATTGTGTGCTGGAAATTGTCCAATTTCTTAGATCTGTTCATCCTGCATTCTTTTTCTACATGTCCATACTTGTTATAGGCATAACATCTTGCATGACCAGAAAAGTAAGCATAAGGATCATAATGTGTTTTTCTATTCTTACTTCTATTGCAATCAGCTGCTTTATGACCATACTTGCTACATGAAAAACAATATCCCTTGAAGAAACCAGAGTACCTTTCTATGTAGAATCTGTTTGTATGTGACTGAAACATTCTGCTTCTGCAATTGGCTGCAACATGCCCATAATTATGACATTTAAAGCATTCAACATTATTGATGCTTCTATAGTTAGGAGGGAAAGATTTCTTTTGAGAGTTCATGATTGTTGGTTGACCTTTTGTTTCTTCCAACACTTCAGGTTTTGCATTGATATCCTTTGAATCTTTAGCACTTCCTTGTGAACTAGATTCTCCTTTAACAGTTTCATGAAAACCAAGACCAAATTTAACAGAAGGAGACCTTTGACTACTAAGAATATTTTCCAGAATCTTAGTACTATCTTGAAACCTCAAGAGTTTATCTTTTTCTTCTAATTTACCTTTCAAAATATTTACCTCAACCTCCAATCTTTGGCATTGCTTCTTCATACTTTCTTCGACCCTTCTTCCTTCTTCTACTTGATCATTCAGTTTTAAAATCTCTTCTTTCAACCCATTTTCTTGTTCTTCAAAAATTTGTAGAAGTTCTTCATTCTTCTTATTTGATTTTTCCAGATCTGTTTTGAGCAAGATGATTTCTGCTTCACGTCCTTCTTTTTCAAATGATTGTAGAAATTCTTCATTCTTCTTATTTGATGCTTCAAGATCTGCTTTTAGAGAGATGATTTCTGCTTCAATTTCTTCATTCTTCTTATTTGATTTTTCCCGATCTTCATTTAGATCGATGATTTCTGCTTCAAGTCTTTTATTTCGATTGGTTGCATAATTGTACAACCTTTGATACTTGTCTATCTGACCATTCAGTATTTCTATCTGTCCTTTCATTTGAGATATCATCTCATTGTAGATAAATTCTCTCTCTTTAAATGATATTTTTTGATCTTCAACTTTAATCTTGAGAGCTTCTTCTAGATCCATAACATTACTTTCACTATTTTCACCATTGTATGCACAAGAAAGTGAATCACAAGAATCACATTCAATACATGTTTTATCTTCTTCATTTTCTATTGCACATGTTTTCTGAGATATCTTCTTTTGAGTAGCCTTCTTCTTTTGCTTCCTTCCCATTGTGACGGATCTCCTTCAAGCGATCAAGCTTCTGCAGAAGGACCTCCTCTGATACCAATTGTTGGGAAAAATACTGAGAGGGGGGGAGGGGGTGAATCAGTATTTAGAGCATACTCAAATTTTTTTACTTTTTCTTTCTCTAAAACCCATACGCTACTTTACTGAAGCCAAATCGCGTATACACGCGGATATCCTTAATAAAACTCGCGTATTAACAGAGATCTCATTATGTTGATAATTCTTTGCTTAGATAATTGCATCATTCATTCATTAGATGTTTAGTAAATAGTAAACATGTGCAGTAAGAATAGAATAAATCATCACACATAAGCAACACACATGAACACCAGGATTTAAGGTGGAAACCCAATTCGGGAGAAAACCACCGCTGTCGTCGTCTCAGTCTTCAATATTTTATTATAAAGAAAACATCGTACAACCATGTACTGGCGCAGACTCATACCAGCACGCAGGCACCCACCTGCAGAAGGCTACAACCTTCTCTCGTTTACCAGCCTCTCCTGGAAGGGAGCTACAACCCCTTGCTCTCGTTTACCAGCCTCTCCTGGAAGGGAGCTACGACCCCCTGCTCTCGTTTACCAGCCTCTCCTGGAAGGGAGCCACTACCCCCTGCACTCGTTTACCAGCTACCACTGGAAGGGAGCTACAACCCCCTCACTGAAGGCTTCGACCCTTAGCACCACCATGGACCACGTTTCATCAATTTTCATACTGGATCCAACAGCTTCCATACAACACAACTTGTAGGCCACTTTTCATCATATTTTCAGACTGGACCCACTCCACACATTTAAGCTCAACATTCATCAAACTGAAACTTATAACCCCATCAATTCATTCATTGACTCATCAACCAATCAACCAACGACTTGATCTTCAATTAATATAATCAACAGCATATTCATCATTCAAACAACCCAGTTCTGTATGAATACATCATTGATAGATAATAGTAAAAAAGAAATTTCATTCCACTTACTTCAGCAAACCCTAGATTCCATACGCACTTTTACTTCACTGAACCTGCGTATGTACGCGCTTTCATGTACACCAACTTGCGTATACTTCTGTGCATTCTTCAGAAAACCCTAACAACCCATACGCGCTTTTCTTTAAGCAGACCCGCGTATACACGCGCTTTTGCTGAAGAGAACCTGTGTATACATTTGTAACTTTTCAGGACTGTGCAGCTCTTCAGATCAGATAAACGACTCAGATTTCATCATTTACTTCAGAAATTATTTCGCCTCATCTTAGATCTAAACATTCCATAAATAGATCTAGAAAATACATATACATTTCAGATCTAGAGATCCCTCTTCATCATTTTCTTCATAGGTGCATCATAGATTCAGATCTATCAATCAAGAACAGAGTTCATCCATGCAGATATTCCTTAGAGAGATTTATTCATTCACAACCCTTACTCATGCACACCTTGCACTATGATCTTCTTCTCCTTAAATAGATTTAGCCTTTGTCAATACCATGAGCCAAAACCACACAACTACTAATGGTATTCCTGGATGGGATCAAATATATATTCCAGTGCTCAATACAATGGGTCAATACCATGGTAACACCCCTGGATTTATAAATTTAGAGCGCAAATAGCCATGCGCGACTTGGTACGTACTTTTCCGCGTGCATACGCTACTTCTCCTTAACAAACCCACGTATGCCTTGTGACACATCATATTTATCATTTTTCCTTTCTTCTGTTACTTCTGAGCTAATCTTGTAGATCTGTTTAACACATAGATACATCAAGGACAACTTCTTCAGGCATGTTCCATCAAAGTCAACACATTGTATCACATTGCCAACAATATTCCCCTTAACTTCATCAAGTAGGTTTCCATCAAGGACAAATTCATCAAGTTAGGCTGTCATCAACTTTATCAAGTAGGTTTCCATCAAGGACAACACTCTGCATCATATAGCCAACAATATCATTTCATCAAGTAGGTTGCCATCAAGGACAACACATGCCAACAAGAAGTCGAGACTCCATTTTCTTTATCTTCGTCAAAATCTGAATCTGAATAATCATCAAGATGGAAGTCCAAAACTTTGGAATTTTTGATGTCGTAAGTTTTAGTTCCTTTTAAATATTTCAAAACTCTTTTTTCTACTACCCAATGCCCCTCACAAGGATGATGCATAAACCTGGAAAGTATTCCGACAACAAAGGTTATATCAGGATGAGTACTAGACAAATAAATCAAACTTCCAACAAGTTGAATGTACTTTGTTAGATATTCAAACGACTTTCCTTCTTCAGAAGTGAGTTTCAAATTCTACTCCATTGGAGTAGCAACATGATTACATTCTATCATACTATATATGTTCAATAACTTATCAACATATTTCTTCTGAGACATGAAAATATGTTGTGGTTTTTGATCAACTTCAATTCCAATATAATAATGAAGTAAATCTAAATCTGTCATATCAAAAAAAAAAATTAATTCCTTCTTTATAGATAATATATATTCATCATTGTTTCTTGTTATCATAAAATCATCAACATATACAACTAGATATACAACTGATCTTCCAATTTTCTTAATGAAAAGAGTTGCATCATCTAGGTCAAAATGTTTATAGTTTAATTTAAGAAGATGTTCAGTTAGCTTCTCATACCATGCTCGTGGCACTTGTTTCAAGCCGTACAAAGACTTCATTAGTTTGAAAACCTTTTGTTCTTTCCCTTTAACGGAAAATCCTTCTAGCTGGCTGAAACATGTAAACATTTTCTTTCAAATATCCATTTAAAAAGGAAGTTTTTAAATCCATATGATGAATTTTCCATTCTTTCTGAGCTGCAATAGAAAACAAATATCTAATAGAGCCACATTTATTTGTAGGAGAAAAAGTCTCTGTATAGTAGATACCCTCTTTTTGTGCATATCCCTTCGCTACAAGTCTTGCTTTTTGTTTGTCTAGTGAACCATCATCTTTATACTTAGTTTTATAAATCCATTTGCAACCAATAGGTTTGATTCTAGCAGGAGGATCCACTATCCTCCATGTGCCATTTTTTATGACAACATCATATTCCTTTTGCTTTGCATCTTTCTGTTGTTCATAACTAGTAGCTTCTTCAAAGAAAGTAGGTTCACAATCCACAGAAAAATTAAATTCACAATGAGAATAGTTACCTGAGGAGCTTCTAGCCTTAAAATCATCATATTTCTTTGGAAATGTTCAAATACAAGTTGACCTTCGCAAAGTTTGTGTAGGAATTTGTTTAGGAAGTTGCAAAAGTTTCTCATCTGCTTCATTTGGCTCAGTTCTTTCCATTTCTATCATTTTTTTTGTAGAAACACTTGCATCAACCAATTCCTCATCAACAACAATAGAATTATCATCATCAACCAAGAAGTTGCAAAAGTTTCTCATCTTCTTCATTTGGCTTAGTTCTTGTCATTTATGTCATTGTTTCTGTAGAAACACTTGCATCAACCAATTCCCCATCAACAACAACAGAATTATCATCATAAACGATTTTCTCATCATTGAGAGAAGGAAACTCCACATATTGATCCAATATTGGAATCCCCCTTTAGGATGGGGAAGTATATTATCTGATTCATAATAACACTTTTGAGGCATGAACGTTTCTATCTGATTAAGAAGTCTATCAATAGTGAGGGAATCTTTATCAATTTCAAGAAAAATTACATCTCTTGACAAAATAAACTTTTTTTTTTCTCTTCATCATACAATCGGTATGCCTTAGAAGTCATGGAATACCCAAAAATATACATTTTATGCTTCGTTCACTCAACTTATTCCTTTGATGTTTAGGAATCAAAGCATAACGTTAAGAACCAAAAATTCAGAAATGTTTCACAGTAGGAAGACGACTATACCACATTTCATATGGAGTTTTGTTGTTAATGACGGAGGAAGGGCACTGGTTTCTAATGTATGTCCCACAGAGCATGACTTCCTCCCAAAACATTAATTTTATACTCTTAAAAAATATCATTGACCTTACCATATCAAGCAATGTTTGGTTCATTCTTTCAGCAACACCGTTTTGTTGTGGAGTATATGGTATTGTGGTCTAGTGTTTGATGCCATTCTCTTGCAAATATGTTTCAAAAGCATGTGAAGTATATTATCCTCCATTATCAGTCCTTATAGTACCAATATTAAGTTGTGCTTCATTTTTTATCAATAGAAGAAATTTCTTAAACACACAAAAAACTTGTGAATTTTCTTTAAGCAGATAAACCCATCACATCTTCGAATAATCATCAATAAAAGTGAGTAACCATTTATTTCCATTCAAAGTTGATACAGGCATTGGACCACATAAATCAGAGTGTATGAGGCTTAATTTTCTTGTAGCTATAGACTTAGAATTCTGAAAAGACTATTTGTGATGTTTTCCCAATATACAAGCATTGCATGGGGTTAATTTTCTGGGAACTATTGGAAGTCCCTTAATCCCATGTTGTTTCATAATTCGAATAATTTCATAATTAACATGACTAAAGCATGCATTCCATAATAAATAAGAGGAAAAAGTATCATTTTTTTGAACCGAATAAGTTGTGTTCAATGCAACAAACGACATACCATGCAACTTCAATAATTTATCTTCTTCCACACCCGTCATTACAATTTTATTGTCAGCTTCTCTTCTAATTTCTATTTTACCATCAAATATGTGAATGGAATTTCCCTGATGTGTTATTTATATAAGAGATAAAATATTTCTTTGGAACTGCGAAATGTAAAGAACATTTCAAAATATAGTTTGAAAGTACGGGAATTTTTAACTGAATTGAACCAATCCTTGATGGTTTGATTTGGGACTTATTAGAAAAATACATTAGTCCGTCAATACTATCACTAAATTGATCAAACAAATCTCTTCGAAAGGTCATATGACATTTGGCAGCCGTGTCTAGAACTCGATTGTTATACGATGAAGAAAAATAAGTACTTAAAACGTCTTCCATGTGGAAATTACAATGAGTGACAACATAATGTGCATTCTTAGAAGACTGTCCTCTGTATGGAATTATACGATCTTTATTTTCAAGAAATTTTTCCCTTGTTTCATTAATTTTCTCCTAGGGAATTCTACAATTTGCAGCAGTATGTCCAAGTTTACCACATCTAAAACATTTTACAGCTGGTTTATCAGAAAAATTTCTTTGTTTTTCATTTTTTTGTCTATCTCCCTGAATATTTCCCCCCCCCCCACCTCTATAATTCTTCCTACCTTGATCTCTATTACCCTTATTATTTCTGAAAGATTCCTCTTAAGGTTTTTGATCTTTTTGAGCAAGTCATAGGGTTTCGGTATTAGAACTATGTGATGCTTCTTTCTTGCCAAAATCCTTCTCTCTTTTTGCAATTTTCCCTACTAATTTGTCAAAACCTAAATATTTTAATTGTCCACTAGCTTGGAGATATTCCAAGTAGTGTGAATAACTAGGGTAAAGATATTTTATAAAGGAAGTAAGTGGAAAATCAACTTTAACTTTAGTAGATTCAATTTCATGAGATGGCTTTAATTTCAGAGGCAAGTTTTAGAGGATCATTATCGCTCATTTCCAGATTAAATAAATTCAAAAATAAATGAATTATCTCCAATTCAGAATGTGAATCATAAATCTCTTTTAGTTTTTTTATGGCATCATAAGTTGTTTTAATCTAAGTAATGTATCTTCTTATATCTTCTAAGACTGAAGTGGAGATTAAGGAAATGGCCTTCTTATCCTTACTTTGCCAAATTGCTAGTTTTTTCTGCTCATCGAGCTACTCTGGTGCATCCTCTCCTTTTCCTTCACAGACTCCATCCCATAAATCATTAAATATAAGAGTATTTTTAACTTTCCTAAACCATTCCTGGAAATTTTCCTTTTCGGAAATGAAAACCCCAATTAAGGACACCAAGGAGTTCATTTTTTCAGATAATCTTACAAAACAATTTGTAAAAATATGTTCTAAATCACTGTCACAAAATTCTTCTAAAAAAAAACTTTTGTTTTTAATAACCTCGTGACATTGATTTCTCTTAAAAAAACTCAGTTTTAACTTGCAGCAGATTTTTTATTCTGGTTTCAATCACAGATTTCTTAAAAAAAAAATGTTTCCAACTTACTAGTTCAATCACAACCATTCGCCTCAAGTTGTTGGTCCCCCAAAACTGTAGATCACTTTCATCGCACGAGGTTTCACCATTCGTCTTGTAGCAAAGATGGATCACGCATTGCTATGCTCTCACACGATTTTTATCCAGAATGAAGTTCGAACCCTCTTATTCTAATATCGACGAATCCTCACGCTAACGTTGTGGCATCACGCTCCCAAAAACTCCAATTCAAAGTCTTACGCTGACAGACGTGTTCTCCAATACGAATGTTGGTCCAAAATGCTAGCAGTCTATGTCACATTTAGACTGCACGCAGAATTTTCATAGGATTCTGCAACCGCTCGATTCAAAACACCCAATTCAAATCTCAAACAACAACATTTCCATCGTGCTATATCGCTGGAAGTCCAAGCCGCTCTACAGTGCGATGACGTCAGGACAATGGTTTCAAAAAAACCATCAAGAAATCCTGTTAATGTGACATGCCTCTTCTCCTGGTTGTAACAGTTGGCTGATCATCCAATGTTGTGGATGCAGGAGTGTTTCAATTCTTCAGGATCAACCGCTCTTTAAAAAATGGTTCAAACCCTAAACATTTAAACTGCCAGCAGGTCTATGCCCCTGAGCTAGGTTCTGATACAACTATTACATCAAAATAGTTTGATCGCCATTGATTTTATTTATTCGAATCAAAATTGTATTTATATAGTGCACAATTGGGTATTCTAGCCTAACTCTATAATTGGTTATAACTGAAAATTAACTAAATTTCCTAACTGTACATGATTCCCGTAAGAAAAGTCTTGTAGAATTACAACAATGAGAAAATTATTTTATAAAACATTTTATATATATATATATATATATATATATATTAAATTATTATTTTTATATATTATTTTAACATATTAGATGTTAATATATGAATGTATACTTCTTTTAATAGTATTTCTATATGAAGTTTTTATTTATTTTTAATAAGTTAAAATATTAAATAATTAATATAGAAAATAAATAAATAAAAGTAATTTTTTATAATAATTTATTAGGTTGTGATTTTTATAAAAATGTAATTTATATAAAAATTAAATTAATATAATAAAATGATGATATAAATGTTTCGTTCCATATTTATTTTGATATGTGTTTTTTTTAAAAAGAAGAATGCATGACATTTGATGAGTTATCTACTATGTATGTAGATATTAACATGTATTTTGTTAAACTTCACGTTGTTGATTGTATGTTATAAATTTATTTTTTATAACACATTTTTATTATGTTTTTCCACTATTTATATAGCAACCTGTTATTGTAGGAAGTCAATAACAACATAATAAATGTTGAATGTCATAGTTCTTTGCATTTCATTGCAAATTTAATAATTGTCATTTTGTTTTATTTCATCACAAATTTAAAAATTGTTTTGGAATTATAAATTATGTTACAAGTTGTAGAATGAAAACATTGTAACAATAAATTTATACTAGTGGAAGTGTTGGAATTGAATTATATATATTCCCAATGCATCTTTATTTATTGATTAAGATATTTATAATTTCATTTTTTTTATGGTTAATTATGATTAATTTATGTCTAAGGCTATATGAATTCTTATCTTTGTTGTAATATTACACAGAAGCACTCCATTCATGACTTAATCATGCATATTCATAGTATGTACTTATAATAATTTTATGCATTTGATAATTCTTTATTGGATTGGTTAGAAGGCCCCCAACAATTCACCTTCTTAACTTCATTTGATAATTCTTTATTGGATTGGTTAGAAGTGCCCCCAACAATTCACCTTCTTAACTTCATTGCTCTTACTTCTTTATGTTTTTATGCCATCATTAAAATTCGTTGTTCTTGTTGTCTCTCCATACCCATTAGTCCGTCAATTATGAAGGATATCTATTTCTTCTTTGTCCTATTCAAGCTATTAGTCTTCCCTTGTTCCATTTCTAGTAGTGATGCATTCACTTTCTTACTATGTGATTAAATGATGTGAAATTGACCACTTATAACCAAGCCATATTTTTTTTCTCTCCTATAGAAAGTCACATCCATTTTCAATAGGAATGGGCCACCAAACATCACTTCATAAGCTTCCAATGGTGAAAATTCAAATTCTACTTATTCAACATAATTAATTTATTTTTTTGTTTCTTACAATTTCCATTATACAAAACACAAAAATACATAGATACCAGACTTGACTATTCTTTCCTTGTCTAGAAAGGAAACCCAAAGAGAAGCAAGGGGCGAGTAATTATGAGATATCCATACTAAATCTTAGTTAGATTAGTTCATCGAGGGAGATAAATAATATGCCAATGTTCTAACAAAATAGTAAATGTCTAAATGAGAGATATAATCGAGCATTCTAGGGATTCCATCAAATAACATCCATCATGAAAAAAAAAAAACTAGGAAAAATATAAAATAAGAATATTTTGCATCATCTTGAGGAATTAGATATTTTGATATGAGTAAAATTGTTAGGGGCATTTGGATTGTTAAAATTTTTGTAGCTGAGGTGTGATTCTAGGTGTGCAAACCTTGATCTCATGTCTATGATGTGAGTGTGCATGTGCTTGATTTATTCATGTATATATTGTAGCATGGAATCCATATTTGCATGTGCATTTCATTTTTCATACATAATGTTTCCGATAAGGATCTTGGTGTACAAATAAAGCTAAATTTATTGTATAAATTAATTTCTTCTGCCTCTAATTTGACCTATGTTTGGAACCCAACTCATATTAGAAGCATTCATTTTAGAATCATAGAGGGATTTTTTTTCCTACATAACTTTTTCCTTAATTCACTAAATTTCAACTCCAGTGTAATATGGAGTGCTTTTGTGAAAATTCTTGGATGCACTCTTAGTCTGGGTTGTTTCACATGTGTCTTGCTAAAAAAAAATAGATTTAGGCCCTTGGTTGCTTTTGCCTCCTTTGAGATGCATTTTGTGTTTATGCATGGTGGTACAACCAAATAGAGAATGCAAGGAAGTTGGAGTAATTCCAACAACACTAAGACAACTTGGGAACTTTTATTTTCCTTAAAAGAGCACCAAAAAGATCAACAACACTAAAATCACCTAAGTAATTTTGAAAACATTAAAACAAATTGGGGAGTTAAGAAGAGATTTTTGGCATAGCCAAAGAGTTAGAGAGAGAAGGTATCAACGTTGGTTTCTTATTCCCATACGAGCTAAAGTGACCAAGGGATGAATTGAAGAGCCTCCATCCAAAAAGAGTTGACTGAAGGAGGAATTTGATCGAGGAAGGAAGTATGAAAAACTAGAGAAAACATTGGGCAATGATCTCTTGTATGCTTATCACAAGAATAATACAAACCACTAATCCTCCACCTGGAAAATGAACCAAAATATATATTAAATTGAAATGAGAGAATGCATAAGCATAACTCGGTGGTGCCAGGCATAGGAATGATTTTCTGCATCAAAAGCATCCACTCAATATATAAATGCTAGAACTAAGCCTAAGTGTGATAGTGAGGTCAAGGTCAAGGGACCTGGAACTTTATTGTAGAGTACTTTCTTGTAGATTTCATGCGATTGTGGGCTAGTTGGGCCCCACTTACAATCCCTAATGACCTTTCCTTTCTACTTGTAGTTTATCTTACTTAATTCCTTCAACAAAAACTTGGCCGCTTGAGCTTTAGGTGATGGAAATAACCTCATTGAGACTACACTAACTAGAATTTTCCATGCACGTGTGAGATCGATGCAAACATAGTAGAAGATATCATATTACATGTGAGGGTAGGTAGATAGTATCCCTATCCCACATGTTTAAGACACCATGAGGAAGTGATACCACCACCCTCCCACTTGGCATCACATCATTTTTCGTGCATATATTTATAAGGGAGTTCATAACCTAACTTCTAAAAAATTCCAGTTGTGGTTTCCATTCCTCCCAACTACTATCTAGCCAATGATAGGTGATATATAAAGTGGGCTCAAAGCATCCAACATTAGCTTGCATATCAATTTTTTTCTAGTGCATCTCATATGTGAGAGAATTATAACTGCAATTGAGTTTATAAGTTTATTGATATTGGATATATAGTTTTTCAATCTACATATTTTAGATATCCTATCCACTAGAGAACCTTGAATGTAATTTTGAAGGGTATGGATCACTAGTGTAACATGCCACCTCTCATATCTACCTAATTTCACCATAATGCATGGGGTAAACATGAGATAAGGGGTTACTATGATAAGAATCAACCTCCTAGATGACCTTAAGGAAATGGATTCGAAACAACCAAATCTTACTGACCTTTTTCTAATGCCACGGGGCCCCCAAGGGTTGACCCACTCTTCCTGGACCTCTGTCCTTTTTTCTAGACTGGAGCCAAAATTCCACCCTTGGAAATCCCTCCAAGCGACTAAGATCTCCCAGTAGCTCCCCATGAGCTTGATTAAGTGTGACTATAGTATTTTTTTGCCAGTGTTATGGCAACTAATTCAAGATTTAAGGATATTTTCCAGGGCTGGGGCTTAACCTATGCCTAGAAATCTATGTAACTTTCAAAACTCATAATAGACATGAATAGAATTATTTTCATAACAAGCTTAAACAAAGAATTGACTTGAGCTTCCCCAATCGAGATTGGAATTTCATCAAACACTTGGAAAACATGAAACCTATAGGTCATGAATGCAAATGTGAACATAGGGGACTAAAAAATTATATGATGTTTAACAGGGAGGATCACTTCCTCCTCACATTAGTTTTCATAACATCAATTAGGTCATTCGTTCATTATTTATTTAGTTATAAGTAAAAATATGAATATAGCCATGACTCAGAACTGTCATATAACCATGCTTATAACCAACATATAACCAGATAAATAAAAATGAGATAACAACCATTAAAGCCACATAATAAAAATTATATTTCCTTATCAAAATTAGAAGAACCTTACCTCTTATTAAACATAGGAAAATGCCAACCAGGTTAGGGACTTCCACGTACCACTCGACCATAGATTGGTTGAACCAATTCTTTCTTTCAACCAATCTCCCCCATGCCATATTCCAAGAATGAATGTGGGATCTCATGGCATAAACCAATCCAAACACAATCAAGGGAATCTAGAGGTAAAACCATCTCCATCCTTACTATACCATGATATCACCTAAACCGATGTTGAGATCACCAAACCAAACCAAGCTTGGATGCCTCAAAATATCTTCTTGAATATCTTGAAGAATTTTCCTATCTCCACCCTCAGGATTTATCATGTATCCCACCATTATTGTTCAAGGGATTCCTAGGCCTTTTGGAATTTTCCTAAGACCACCTCACCTAGATCCAAAGTCTCCTATTAAATCAAAGCTCAAACTGAGAACAACCCCATCACAACATGGGTATCTAAAAATGGAAAATCTAGCCTAAAATCCATTGTCCAAACCGAAAAAACCCATGCCAATGACATCAAAAGAACCAAATACCACCATGCATATACCATGCATGTCAAAACCAGCTAGGAAATCATATATGCAACTTGTTACCTGCAAGTATTCTTGTTGAAGCTACTTGATCCAACTTTTCCTTTCTTGATCATTTCTTTCCTTTTCTTTCCTTCACTTTCTTTTCCTTTCCTTCCTTTATTTCTTCCTCATCTTGGTGCTCTTCTCCTCTCCAAGAATAATTCCAAAATTGAACTGAAAAAAAGCTATGAACTGATGATTTAAGGTATTTTTGTTGATGAGGCCTCTAATTTCTTCTATTCGCCATTACTTTCCTTCATTTTCGTCCTCACATGCAACCTGTGACATTTCACCTTCTGTTTCTCCTAATTTCCTTTACTTTTATAAATAAATTCCAAAAATACTCTTTTTCCTTTCCAAATCGTTAGTCATTGCCTTTGCTAATTTCCTTAGCCATAAACACAAGTCAGTCCCACTAGGATATTTTTCCCATCATTCATCTTGGAATAAGTTTCCCTTAACTATGGTCTTATTTTTCTTTTATTAACTTTTATTACATGAATTTTAACTCAAGTTTGTTACAGAACCCTCCCCCTTAGGGGAACACTGTCGTCATTGTTTTGTGAAACCTACAACCAACAAAACCACTGAAATATAAAAACATACTACCTCTAGATATTTATAACTTAGCTTATTTTAATATTTACAATAACATCCTCCTCAAAAGAAAAACCATGATTAAAAACATGACAACATGACTACTGTATCACTTATTAGAGCTTTATAATACAACTCATTGTGGTATTTAAAATAGAAACCATATATAAATATGTACAAATATCAAAACTCATTTGCCTTCACTAGAAATTAATTAAGGATACACATCTTGCATCTGATTTTTTATCTCCCATATAGCTTCATCGGGCTCAAAGTGCTTCCACTGCACCTTAACCTCCTGGATTTCTCTATTCTGGAGCACCAGATGTTTTCACTGCAATAGGAATTAAGGTTCCCACTGGAATTATCCTTCTTTCTCCACCTACAATACATACCAATCAATAACATGATCAATATCCTTTACATATATTTTAAGCAATGAAACATGAAAAAAATCATGGTCTTTAATTGTTGAAGGAAATGAAATTTTGTATGCCACCAGTCAAATCCTCTCAAGGATCTGAAAAGGCCCGCAATACCGTGGCGCCTTCTTGGCACATAATCCAGTCCTCAAGGATCTCTTCTTGGGATTGATGTGCAAATACACATGCTCCCCAACCCGAAACTCCTTAACTTCCTTGTGTTGGTTTCCATAACTTTTCGTCTTGTCTTGTGTTGGCTTTAGATTCCTCTTCATAACCTGCATTTCATGTTTCATTTCTGCCAACATGTTTGATCCAATAGGTACCCTGTTCACTGGATCACTCCAGCTAATGGGAGTGTTAAAAATCTATCCATAGAGTGCCTCAAATGGACTCATCCTCAGTGAGTCTTGATAATAATTATTGTAGGTGAGCTCAAACAATGGAAGATACTCCTCCCATATCCTCTATTTATTCATGAAATTAACATCCGCAACATATCCTTCAGAATTATGTTAACCCTCTCTGTCTTCCCATCTATCTATGGATGATAATTTATGTTGAAGGCCAACTCTCTCTCCAATCCTGAAAACACCTCCTTCCAAAACGTAGAGTTGAACTTGGAATCCATGTCCCATAAAATATTCTTCAGAACATCATGCGATCTCACGATCTCCCTGATGAATACATGTGCTATCTCACTAGGTGAATAAGTAGTCTTCACTGGAATGAAGTGAGCTATCATGCTTAACTTGTTGACCACAACCATGATAGAATCATGTTGCCTTGATGTCCTCAGAACACCTATAATGAATTCCATGGAAATGACCTCCCATTTCCATTACAGAATCAGAATAGTCTGAAGCAACCTATCTGGATGCTTACACTCATCTTTGACCTACTGACAGTCTAAAAATCTAGCCACAAACTCTACCATGTCCTTCTTCATATTCAGCCAATAATAGAACCTCTTCACTATTGTCAATGTCTTTTGATATATTGGGGGACCTAAATATGGTATGGCATGAAACTCCCTCAAGATAATATTCGTGCATTCACTTTCATCTGACACATAGACCTTGGCCCTAAATTTCACCAAGCCATTTACCATGAGACAATAGTCCAAATCCTAATCACCTGTACCATGTTGTAACCTGAGCATAAGCTCCTTGTACCTCTCATACTCTTGTCTTTCCTGTAAGATCTAATCATGTAAATTTGTCCTGTATGAGATCACTATTGCAACATGGTTCAATTGCACTTCTCTGTTGAGAGCATCTGCAACCATGTTTTCCTTTCCCTTATTATATATGATCTCAAAGTCAAACTCACTAAGTGTAACCAACCATATAGCTTCCATGGAATTCAAATTTGGCTATTCAAAAAAATATATCTACCTACAGTGATTGCTCATCAACAAAAACCTCCTACCAAGAAGATAATGTCTCCACATATTTAATGCATGTATGATCGCTGCCAACTCAAGATCATGCTTTGGATAATTTTGTTCATGCTCATTTAGTTTCCTTGAGTCATAACATATCACCTATTATTCCTGCATAATGACTCCACCAAGCCCTCTCTTGCAAGAATATTTACACACTACGAACTCTTTATCTAGATCTACAATATTCAACACATGAGCATATTTCAACAATTGCTTCAACTTCTCAAAAATGACTGAAAAATCCTTTGTACATTAAGACCTATTACCTTTATTTTGCAATGATGTAATAGGATAATAAATTCATGAGAAGTTCCTGATGAACCTCATATAATAACTTGCCAACCCCATGAATGATCTGACCTCATTAAGATTCTAGGAGCTTCCCATTCCATGATATTTTTTATCTTTTCTTGATCTACTACTATTCCTACCTTGGAAAGAACATGTCCCAAATAATGTACCTCTATCTAAAATAAACTAGACTTGCTAAGATTGGCATACAACTAATGCACTCTTAGTAATCTCAACACTATTGGTAAATTATCAGAATGATATTCCTCATTCTTAGAATATACCAAAATGTCATCAATGAATACAATAACAAACTAGTTAAGATAAGGACACAAGACACTATTCATCAAGCACATAAAATTTCGTTGGAGAATTAGTCAAACCGAATTGAAATACAACAAACTATAATTCCCATACCTGGTCCTGAAACAAGTCTTGTAGATGTCCTCTTCTTTGATGTGTACCTGATGATATCATGATCTCAACTCAAATACACAACCTCTTACTCAATGATGAACTCTCTTCTTAGTACCTATAGCCAACGACACCAACCAAGACTCTAGATGGACTTCTTTTATTATCCCACACTTATCCACCAGGTTAGTATTAACATAACTATAATTAGATCCATGTTCAATTAAAATATAAATAATTTGTTCACAAAGATTATCATCCATATCTATGATAGATCCCTGGTGATCTTCCTACTTGTTGTCGACAACTGCATAAATCTAAGGAATATTGTGACCAACATCCCCAACTCTGTACATCTAGAGCACTATAGATCTGAGGCCTACCTCCATGGTACAATGGAAAATCCTTCTTATGATGATATTTTCCACATATCCAATATTGCAATGGTACTCTAATATCACCTCTATTTTGTTGCTCTCCACGCTATGACCCATGTAACTATAACACGTGTCATTTCTCAACTGTAGTGAAATTATTTTAAGGAACCACCTTTTCTTTCTCACCTGCGTCTTGAGCTCTTCCCCGCTTCGATGGCCACTTCCCTTTAAATTTCTCATTTTGTTTCAAGTCACGTCTAGGCTTAGCTTGTGATTTTACTATTCATAGAAATGATTCAATTTTCGGATGCCTTCCTCTAACCATATAGGCTCGTCAAAATTAGTATGGTCTCTATATGTTTTTGGAAATCCAATGATGAATCTTTGAATATTAGCCTTCTCTTTCTAGAGATATGGAACATATCTCAACAACTCCAAGAAATTGTTAGTATACTCATCATTTGTCATAGAGCCCATTTGTAGCTCATAAGACTCCTTATCTATATCATCATAGTACCTCTCCGATAGGTATTTCATATTGAATATCATCTTTAAATCATCCCAATTCAAGTATTCTTCCCAAATTCCCTTGAAATTCTTCACATCTTCCCACTAGATATATACTTCCCCTTTAAGAATGAAGGTGCCTATGTTGGCTTTCATGTTTTCTGAGTAGTTATGCAATCCAAATAATTTCTTCATCCCAAGAAACTATGCCCTTTCATCTTCTGAAATTTTCATCTCTCCATAAAATGTAGGAGGATTCACCTTATTGAACTCCTCGCGTACATACTCCCTCCTCCTTTATGGATGATGACATTGATTACTATGATGATGTCTCCTAGATGAGGATCTAGAATGATGCTTATACATACCAGTCCTCCTGTTAGGTGTATCTATTGATCTGCCACCTCTATATGTCTCCCCTCTATCCATCCTATATATGGAACAAGATCTGATACCATAGGCTCCATTAATTTTCTCTTCCTACTCTTGATTGATGCTCAATCATCCTTATTTCTGCAATTTTGACAAGATCAGAAGAATCACTGCATTAACCTCTAATTGCTTCTCCTGAGCCATTGTAAGTATTTACTGAGCCTCATCCAACCTCTCATTGTTGGCTTTGAAATTTTTGATCTCTCCACTCAATCTCCTCAATGTATCTACTATACTAGGAGATTACTCTTCTCCTTATTTCTCGAATGATATGTAGGGAGAGTCATGGGAACTGGAGTTTACGATTTTTCTTGTCATCTTGGATTCTCTTCTTCCTACAAGTGTTCCATGTCAGATAAACCAAATAGATACCAAAATCAAATCCATACCTCAATGATGTTCAGGGGAGGCTTATCTCATCTACAATATTAGTCCACATTAGCATGTACAAGTATAATCATAAGCATACCTTGTAATCAAAATAACAACATAACAACATCATGCATGACCATACTGACTATATACGATGACCCCATGCATAAAAACCATAACATTGACACATCAAAATTTACCCAAAGGGAGAAAAACCTACTCTGATACCACCCTGTAACATGCCTCCTCTCATATATACCCACTTTCACTAGCTTTCCTGGGGCAAACATGAGTTGAGGGGCTACTATGAGAAGAATCATCGTCTTATATGACCTTAAGGAAATGGATTTGACGCAACCAAACATTACTGACCTTTTTTTGATGCCACAGGGCCCTCAAGGGCTTACCCACCTTTCGCCGACCTCTTTCCTTGAGAGAACTCACACTTTTTTTTGTAAATGAGCTCGAGTCACTCCCTTTTGAATCCCTCCAAGCAACTAATATCCCCTAGTCTCTCCCATGATCCTACTTGAGTGTGAATGTAGCCTTTATATTCCAGTGCTATTCTAGTGACTTCGAGGCTTAAGGGTATTTTCCAGGGTTGGGGCTTAACCACTACCCATAACTCTATGTAGATTTCATAACTCATAACGGACATGAAGAAAATGTTTTTGATAAAAAAACATAAACCAAGATTTGACCTGACCATCCCCAACTTGGACTGACATTCTATAAAACACTTGGTAAACATACAACCTATAAGTCATGAATGCAAATATTAACATAGGGGTCTGAAAAATTATATTATATTTAACCAAAAGTATAATTTCCTTCTCACATTATCTTCCATAACATCAATTAGTTATTTCATTCATTATTCATTTAGTTACAAGTAAAAACATGATTATAGCCATGACTGAGAAATGTAATATAACCATGCTTATAACTGGCATATAACCAAATAAATAACAATGAGATAACTACCATTAAAGCCACATAATAACAAGAACATTTCCTTATCAAAAGTAAGAAAAAATTAGATATTAATAAACATAGTAAAAACTCAACTCATTTCAGGAATTCCACATGCCACCTAACCATAGATTGGTTGAACCAATTATTTCTTTCATCCAATCAACCATGTTCCATATTCCAAGCATGAATGTGGGATATCATGTGATAAACCAATTGAAACACAACCTGTTGATCAACAGTTGTCATTGATGTCAACCCAAGCAACACCAAGGGCTAACCCAATATTGCATGGGAATTTTGACCTATAAAATTAATATATTTTGGGTAAATAATTCTTTTGATGGTTTCTACTTGTCGAGATTTTTCCGTTGATATATGGCACACCATGTAATTCTTCACAGTTTGAGAGAAATTCATGTTTGAAGTTTGTACCCCCAGTTAGTGGGATAAAACCCCATGGGGTTGGGGCATGGGTCATTGAAAAGTCATAATTAATATTTTTTTAAGATCCTAAAATCCCTCCCACGTTCACTTGTTGAAGCCCCTCTCAACTTAAGCACTTATATAAATTGTGATCCTCATTTCCTCCTTATGTAGGGGATTCGGCCATCTGAAACAAGACATCGTGGAATTTTCGCTCTAACTTTGTTTCTACGAAGGCTCAGAAGCTGAAACTTTTACGAGGTGAAGCTGAAATCCTGAGGAAGCTACAGTAAAAATTTCAGATCAAGTTACGCAATATTTTTGGAGATATGATTTGTGGAAGTAAGGGTTTTTGCAGACTCCTGAAATTCATCTCAAAGAAGTGACCTTGGTAAAATCGTCATAACTCTCTCTCTGAGTATCAAATTGGAATTCTGTAAGAAGTGGTAGATATTGCATAGTATTTAGTTTTTTCTCTATCAATTTTAGAGCCAAATGAAGAAACAATGACACGTGGCATGCCATACAAGTGTGCTCTAGTGAAAAAGTCCATAATTAGGGCATTGTGAGAAATTGGGTATAACTCTCTCTTGAAGAATCCAAATTGGGTCAGACCTGTGGCATTGGAAAGAAAACTCAGAGTACTACTATAAGACAAAAAATCAGATATTGAGGATATGAGATAACAGAGATACACCAGATTCAATATCGAGCTCCTAGAAGGCAAGAAAAAGCTAGATCATGTGTTGTCAAGGATTGCAAAGGACCAGAATTTCTACGGCAGAAAATCAAAGCAAGGTGCAACAGAGGGTAGCATGACAAGAGCAGAAACCAAGGATCATAAAAACAGCAAGAAGTTCATCATATGAAGTCTTCAAGTGGGCAGCACTACATACAATCATTGTAAAGGTATCATTGTACTTAGTCATTGTAAATACATTATTGTACAAATTGTACTAGTGTCTATCTGCCAAGGGTTGAAGAGGCAGTGTTGGGAGGTCTAGGATCATCATTAGGTGGTTGTGTCAAAGTTGGGGTTATGGTCTAGCATATCTTCTTCTTCTGCATCATTCTATATCATTGTAAAGTGGACCATTTTCCCTGGTACGGGAGTCCATTCTTCTTTTATTCTTCTATAGGGTGGTAGGGTGGTGCTAGGGTGAGTTGTAGCTCATTGGGTGTTGGGGCATCTGTTCAGTTGCTACTGAAGAATCTCGGGCATTGGAGCATCCATCCAGTGGGAGCTGGAGAGGAATGATTTTCTAGATTCTAGGAAGTTGGAGCTTTATTTTTAGTTGGAGTTGAATATTAAAGAATTATTAGAAAAGCATTAGATGGTTTTTGTCTCGGAGTGGGTTTCCACCTTAAAAAATGTGTGCATTTGTGTTCCTCTTATTTTCTGCTATCATTGTACAAACACTGATAATAATTAAATATTAACTAATGCTATAATTGAAAGGAATACTGATTCACCCCCCCAGTATTTCCAACAATTGGTATCAGAGCTTGGTTCCTTCAATAGAAGTTTAACAGTTGGAAGGAGGTCATGGAGCATACCAAGAATGGTGTACCTATATTCAATGAAAATAATTATGCACTTTGGAAAGGAAGAATGGAGGTTTATCTCTTGGTGCAAGGTTACGAAGTATGGGACACTGTTCAAAATTGATTTACATCAACCGTGGATGAAAAAGGTAAGAAGAATTTGGTAAATGATGCAAAAGCAAAGAATATTTTTATCAGTGGACTTATTGAATCTACTTATCATAAGGGGTTGGGTTTTAAAACCGCCAAAAATGTATGGGACAAGCTTGAGAATATATATGAACGTGACTCAAATGTCAAAGAAGCAAAGCTTCAAATCTATAGAGAAAAATTTGAGCAACTCGGAATGAACGAAGACTGCAACATTGCTGCATACTTTCAATATGTTGATGAAATAACAAATACTGTGGAAGGATTGGGAGAGCCAGTTGACGAGAATACTATTATATGGAAGATTCTTAGAATGTTATCAGGGAGATTCAACCCAAAGGTATCGGTCTTAGAATACAGTGCAAATCTGGACAAACTCAGCAAAGAGGAATTACATGGAGTTCTCATAGCATATGAAATGAGAATTGATGAAGGGTACTTCGCATCTATAAACTGCCTTTGTTGCATCTAAGAAAACCAATAAGGATAAAAAACCTTCAATTGAAAAGACATGCACCTGCAAGTGTGCAGAAAAGGGAGATGATGAAGAAGGTCTTTTAGATGAAGAATATGCTTACTTCACGAGAAAAATACAAATTGGTAAGGGAAAATTCAAAGGTAAAATTCCATTGATATGTTTCAGCTGTAATGAGGTTGGGCATTTTGCAGCAAAATGTCCAAACAAAATAATGGAAACTCAAAAAGAAAGAAAGGCTTTGAGAAATTCAACAAGAAAGGATCAAAAAGAAACTTTCTCTCTAAAGAAGATAGCTCATCATCTGATGAAGACAATGATAGTGAAGAAAAAGCCAATGAGAGAGTATTGTTTATGGCCAAGCACAATAAACCCAAGCACAATAAGCAAGAGGTATCAAACAATGAAGAATAAGGATGGACCATAGATGAATTTTATGAGGAAGCAATCAAGCTTAAAAAGATCTGAAGGCGGAGAAGATCCATTCCAAAACTCTTGAAGAACAAGTTCAAGGTCTCAAAATTGGTGTTGAAGAACACAAATGCATTGAAGAGTCACTCCAAAAGAAGTTGGAAGAAAGCAACCAAGAAAGGGAAGAATTAGAAGCCGAAGTAGTCTCGCTGCGTGAGGAAGTGAAGAAAGGAAAAACTATCCAAAACTATGCCAACAGCTCAAGGGCATTGGAAGAAATCATCAACAATCAACGATCTTACAACGACAAACTGGCATTGGATACAAAGAAGAAGAAGTAGGACCTTCTACAACAAAATACAATGAACCTATGAGATCTGACATGCATGTAGACTTCATTGGACAAGATTTGAAAGAACAGCCTTGGAAGACAATTCCTCGATGAAAATTTCCATCCAGGTACCAACATATTTTTTATGGCTACTGTTATTCATGTGGAAAATTTGGTCATAAAGCTATAGAATGTAGTACGTGCCCTAGGAACGAATACAATTCCAAGAGATCTGTCAAATATGAACCTCCGAGGGCTCAGCGAAACATCAATAGATTTGAACATTTAAGAAACAATATTTAATCTTACAAATTTCAAAACTTTGGACACATAGCCAAAGACTGCAGACTTGAAAATCCTCTAGAAGAATCTTCGAAGCCACAGAATGAATGAACATGGAAGAAGAAGAAGAATGATAATTGTGCTCTCGCTCTCAAGGCTCAAAAGAACAAATATGTGTGGTATTTTGATAGCGGTTGCTCAATGCATATGACTGGAGATAAAAATAAATTTGTATCTCTAAAAGAGAAGAAGGATGGAACTATGTCCTTTGGAAATGCTGGATCTTCAAATGTTATAGGATCAGGTACTATCACTCTCAGAAGAAAAGATGTTCTAGCCAAGATTGTTCTACTGGTTGAAAACATGAATCAAAATCTGCTCAGTGTTGGAAAAATGTGTGATCAAGGACACACAATACTATTCAACTCCACGAAATGTGAAATTAGGAAAGGCATGTATGGTGAAATTGTGGCTACAGAAAGTTGAGCTCCAAACGACATATATGTTCTAGATGAAGCAACTAAAGCACGTCTAATAGCTAAAGAGGATGATACAATAATTGGTAGCAATGATGATCGACTAAGTAATAATTTTTCTACAAAGGTGCAAAGTGATTTCGAGATGTCTTTACTTGGTTTCAAATTGAACATAGATGACTCATCTAAGGATGTGGATCAAAGGTTGTACAGATCTATGATTAGTAGTCTTCTATATGTAACAACCTCCCGACCAGATGTTATGCAAGCAGTTGGACAAGTAGCAAGATTCCAAGCAGCACCAAAAGAATCACATATTAAATATTCGCCAGCATTGGAATATCTTTGCCAGAAGCTTGGGATTCTCCCAAGTTCTCATTATATTTTCCTTTTTCAGAATATAAAGGGGGAGTGGAAGTGTGTACAGGTTTGCAGGACGGTTGTGTGTCAGCGCGAGTGGAAGTGTGTAAAAGTCTGTAGGATGGTTGTGTTTCAGGGGGAGTTACCCTTTTCCATTGATGTCAAAGGGGGAGAGAATGTTGTAGGAAGAGGTGTCATGATTGGAGGGGGAGTACTTGTTTTGCCATCAATGCCAAAGGGGGAGATTGTTGATCAACGGTTGTCATTGATGTCAACCCAAGCAGCACCAAGGGCTAACCCAATATTGCATGGGAATTTTGACCTATCAAAATAATATATTCTGGGTCAATAATGCTTTTTATGGTTTCTACTTGCCGATATGTTTCCGTTGATCTATTGCACACCATGTAATTCTTCACGGTTTGAGAGATATTCCTGTTTGAAGTTTGTACCCCCAGTTAGTGGACTAAAACCCCATGGGGTTGGGGCATGGGTCATTGAAAATTCACAATTAATATTTTTTTAAGCTCCTAAAATCCCTCCCACGTTCACTTTTTGAAACCCCTCTCAACTTAAGCACTTATATAAATTGTGATCCTCATTTCCTCCTCATGTAGGGGATTCGGCCATATGAAACAGGTCATCGTGGAATTTTCGCTCTAACTTGTTTTATACGAAGGATCAGAAGCTGAAATTTTTATGAGGCGAAGTCAACATTCTAAGGAATCATTAGAAAATTTTTTAGATCAATATACACAATATTTTTGGTGATATGATCTGTGGAAGTAAGGGTTTTTGCAGGCTCCTGAAATTCATCTCAAAGAAGTGACCTTGGTAAAATCATCATAACTCTCTCTCTGAGTATCGGATTGGAATTATGTAAAAATTTGCACATATTGCACAGTATTTGGTTTTTTCTCTATCAATTTCAGAGCCAAATGAAGAAATAGTGACATGTGGTACGTCGTACAAGTGCGATCTGTTGAAACAGTCCATAATTAGGGCATTGTGAGAAATTGGGTATAACTCTCTCTTGAAGAATCCAAATTGGGTCAGACCCATGGCATTGGAAAGATGACTCAGAGGATTACTACAAGACCAAAAATCAGATATTGAGGATCTGAAATAATAGAGATATAGTAGATTTAATATCGAGCTCCTAGAAGGCAAGAAAAAGCTAGATCATGTGTTGTCAAGGATTGCAAAGGACCAGAATTTCTACGGCAAAAAAACAAAGCAAGGTGCATAACAGCAGTAAGAAGTTCATCATATGAAGTTTTCAAGTGGGCAGAACTGCATACAATCATTGTAAAGGTATAATTTTACTTAGTCATTATAAATACATTATTGTACAAATTGTACTAGTGTCTATCTGCCAAGGGTTGAAGAGGCAGTGTAGGGAGGTTTAGGATCATCATTAGGTGGTTGTGTCAAATTTGGGGTTATGGTCTAGTATATCTTCTTCTTCTGCATCATTCTATATCATTGTAAAGTGGACCATTTTCCCTGGTGCGGGAGTCCATTCTTCTTTTATTCTTCTATAGGGTGGTAGGGTGGTGCTAGGGTGAGTTGTAGCTCATTGGGTGTTGGGGCATCCGTTCAGTTGCTACTGAAGAATCTTGGGCGTTGGAGCATCCATCCAGTGGGAGTTGGAGATGAATGATTTTCTAGATTCTAGGAATTTGGAGCTTTATTTTCGATTGGAGTTGAATATTAAAGAATTATTATAAAAGCATTAGGTGGCTTTTGTCCCGGAGTGGGTTTCCACCTTAAAAACTGTGTGCATTTGTGTTCCTCTTGTTTGTTGTTATCATTGTACAAACACTGATAATAATTGAAGATTAGCCAATGCTCTAATTGAAAGGAATACTGATTCACCCCCCCTCTCAGTATTTCCAACACAACCAAGGGAATCTAGAGGTTAAACCACCTCCACTCTCACCATACCATGATCTCACCTAAACTGGTGTCGAGATCAAAAAATTGAACCAAGCTTGGATGCCACTGAATTTATTCTCCAGTACCTTGAGAAATTTTCTCATGTCCACCCTCAGGCTTTATCGTGTATCTTTCCATTAGCACTCAAGGGATTCCTTAGAATTTGAGAATTTTCCTGATACCACCTCACCTGGATCCAAAATCTTCTCGCAATTCAAAGCTAAAACCGAGAACAAACCCATCACACCATGGGTATCTGAAAATGGAAAGGCTAGGCTAAAATCCACTGTCCAACATGGAAAAACCCATGCTAATGAAAAAAATAACTGAATGCCAACATGCACATACCATGCATGTCAAAAATACCTAGGAAATCATACATGCAACCTGTTACATGCAAGTATTCCCATTGAAGTTTCTTGATCCAAATTTTACTTGCTTGATCCTTGCTTTCTTTTTCTTTCCTTGGCTTTCCTTTCATTTACTTTCCTTTCCTTTCATTCCTTGCTTTATTTCTCCTCTTGGTTCTCTTCTCCTCCTCATAATAATTCCAAGTTTCACCGATAAAAGGCTACTAATTGATGCTTTGATGTATTTTTATTGATGATGCCTATAATTTCTTCAAATTTCCATTATTTTCCTTCATTTTCTTCATCACATGCAAGTTGTGACCTTACACCTTTATTTTCTCTTAATTTCCTTTATTTTCATAAATAAATTCCAAAAATAATCCTTTTCCTTTCCAAAGCCATAGCCATTGCCTTTTCCAATTTCCCCTTAGCCATAAAACACAAGTGATGCCAACTAGGATATTTTTCCCAGCATTGAACTTGGAATAAGTGTCCCTTAATCATGGTCTTATTTTTCCTTTTTTAACTTTTATTACATGAATTTTAACATGGGTCTTTTACGATTAGCTATGAATCTCCTTCCACCATTACTTTATTCTATCTATTCCTTATGATTGTGCAGAGGCCACTTTTATCAAATTACACTAACTTTTATATATTAATCCCCATGTATCTAGTAAATAGGAATTGAATATTTCATGAGTCATATCAGAAGACTCCTTTGATGGAGGAAAACTTTAAATTACATTTGGATACTCCATCAAATATTTAGTTGATAAAACCTATGGGTGGGGGGCGGGCTAAAGTAGTTAGGATATTATACCTTGAAGGGGGGATGAGAAGAACAACAAGGAAGAGAGGATTGGGGGAGAGGCCTAAAGCAAGTAATATTAATCTCTCTAAAGGATCCACTTCATATTCTTGGTCTTACCAAGAAGATAGAAAGACAGATTCCCTTTCACATTGGATAATTTCTTACCACTCTACTTCCTCATATGAGAATGAATAACATACTATTTGATAGGCTCACTTTTTCCAAGTTAACCACATAAAAAACCCTAAAATGATGATCTAGGATTTGTTGATAAAGGGGTTTTTGATGGGAAAGGAATTCCAAATGGTAGTCATGTTAATTGTTCCATTTGGGATATAATTAGAGAGCCCAAAGGACCAAGTAACATAATCCCATAGGATCCCTATGCAATGAAAATAATTTAGAATGTATTTTGTAGAAATTATGATGTAGATTCAAAAGTACTCATAAGTTTTAATCAAAATCACAAGACACAAACATACTATACTACTCTGCAAGAATTAATTCGCAATTTAGAACTTCAATCACAAACACTCAATTAAAAATAACACATGTGCACATAGTATTTTTCCCAGGGAAAAAATGTTGCTCAATATCCCAATGCCTACTTACATTAATGTGATGAATAGAGATGTATTACAATTTATTTTTTGAACTAAGAACAACATGTAAATGAATAGCCTATCTCTCTACTCACTGAGAAGCTATGACCCAAACTTAGTCAATTTATGCCTATGCTTGAGCCCATATTTCCCCATGAAATTCCCGAGGAATTAGGCTCCTATTAACTAGGAATTTTCCTCCAATTGACTGCACAATTCCCAAGGTTTATCATCTGACTCCATGCAACACGTGTACACTCTATAATAGTTTACAACTAATGTTATATACTGCCTTGTAATCTCCACCTCAACTGATTAACTAGAATTCTCTACATGCATTAGCTATTTTGAGCTGATTAATCAGTTAACTGGATGATCACTCAGTTAGAATAAAGTCACACTAAACAATTTACCTTCCACTAATTCCTCCAACAGTTGGAACTAGTTTAGCTTAACACAACTTAACATAAGTAAATTATATTGCTAAAAATTAGTTATCACTCATGCCTAACTAAAATCAAGCCCTCCAACATGAATTAAATAAGTTAATTGAGTGACAAGAGCCATGCCACCTCAGTTAACTACCTTCAATATTTCTTCTCATGTGGAAATTTGAATTTTCTCTAGTTTTACCAAGGTAAAATAAAAATGATATTTTCTTACTCCATTTTCAATGCTACCTCTCAAAAAGAAATGGATTATCAGCCGCCTCTATCCTACCCCTATGTAACTTGAACTTCTCTCTTAATAATACCTTCGTCAAAATTTCAGCATCTTGTTACTATGTTAGAATGTATTGTAGCAACATTATCTCCCTCTTCACACAGTCCCGTAAATGGTGATGTTGGATATCCATATGCTTGGAACAATCGTGAAATACAATATTCTCAGAGAGTTTGATGCAACTATTATTATCACAGTAGATCCATCATCTAAAAAAATAGCCCCACAAGTATAATTCTCATCCATATCACCTCACATGTTGCTTGAATTGTAGCCATGTATTCTTCTTCTACCGAGTTGAGCGCCACCGATATTTTCTTCCTACTATACCAAGAAAAAACTGCGGACCCAACACTGAAAATTCCACCTAATGTACTCTTTTAGTTTGATGGAATCCCCACCCAATATGCATCTGTGAAGCCACAGAACTTCACTCCCTTTGTCCATCTGTATAGTAATCCAAATTGGGTAGTCCCTCTGAGGTACCGTAAAACATGCTTAGCTTCATTCCAAAATAATTTGGTTAGCCTAGCCATAGCTTGGCTCAACTATTTGACTACATAGCACATATATGGTCAGGTACTCACAAGATACATTAGTGAAACCACTAGATATTGAGAAATGGTAGCATCCAGTTCTTCACCTGAAGTGGTGTCCTCCTCCTCTAGTTGGTTGCTAGAGGTGTCACCATGGGTTTACAACTCTCCATGCATAATATTTGTAGTATCTCATTTTAATACTTGCCTTGAGAGACAAACAGTTCCCCATCACCTTGACATACTTCCAACCTGAGGACGTAGTGAATGAGACCCATATCCTTCTTTTCAAATTCCCTTGCAAGGTCCTCCTTGCAAGATCTGTTCAACTTCTCATCACAAGTTAAAATAAAATCATCAACATATAAGAAAATAATTATAAATTTACCTTCTAACAAGATATGATAGAGGTTTTCATCCACTTAACTTTTGGTAAAACCAAATATAGTGAGATAGTTGTCAATCCTGGTGTACAAAGCACAATGTGCTTGTTTGTGACCGTACACTTCTCACTTGTTTCTGCACACATGACACTCCCGATCAAAAGTATCAAAGTCTTCTGGTTGCTTGATGTGCACATCCTCTTCAATAACCCCATGGAGAAATGCATTGTTTACATCCATCTAGTGGATCTTCCACCCCATCTTTGTAGTCAGTGAAAGAATTTATCTGATGGATTAGTACCTTGGTATAGAAGAAAATGACTCCTCGTAGTACATTCCCTTAACTTGAGAGTGCCCTTTGAACACAAACCTGGCCTTATAATTCTCTATGATGTTTTCTAGTGCATGATTAACCTTGAAGATCCATCTTGAACCCACAAATTATTTATATACTAGTATTGGGACCACTTCCCAAACATTTTTCTTTACAATGGATTCATATTTCTCCACCATTTCATCAACCCATACATGTTTCTCTACTTCTTCCTTGAAATAGGATGCTTCAGTCTCTACAAAATTAAGCATTAAAGCCATGTAGCTAGTGTAGCGATCAGGCTACCTTCTCTACTTGAGTGGATTTGAAGGAGCACACACATTCTCCCTCGCATCTTGCACTAGTATATCATCTTCACTGTTTATTTTTATACCTTCTCTGGATGATTCTACTTGAGTATATTTCTCCAATCTACCTCCTCTTTGATCCTCCATTTTCGGTTGCTCCACAACTTCCTAAGGTTCATCTCGAGGCTTGTCCTTTGGAGCTAAAAACCCCTCTTCTCCTAGGATTTGAAGCTCACTCTCAAGATAGAACTGCATCACTTTCTCCTAATCAAACTTTACATCCCTTTGCACAGCTGTCATTATGAGGGATGGCAAGTACACATGGTAGTTGTGAGGAGTTTCTCTGTAACCCACAAATACTCCCAAATTTTTTGTCATCTCAAGCTTCTTCCTTGATTCTTTGGAGACATGGAAGTAAACAGAGGCTCCAAAAATCCTGAAGTGTGACACATCCAGATTTCTCCACGAGAATGCCTCCTTTGGTGTAATCCTGCCTAGAACATGATGAGGAATTCAGTTCTACAAATATACTATTGTGTTGCATGCCTCAGCCCACAAATGCAAAGGTAGGACTTGGTCATGCAACATAGCCCTTGTAGCTCCCACAATATTATCATTATTTCTCTTAGCCACCCCATTCTGTTGTGGGTTGTGGGGTGTTGTTATCTCTCGTTGAATGCCTTTTCTCACATAGAATCTCTTGAATTCATTTGAAATGTACTCACCTCCATTATCACTCCTTAGAGCCTTCACCTTCTTGTCGATTTATTTCTCAACAAGTGCATTGAATTCTATGAACTTGGAGAATGTCTCAGATTTCTTATGCATGAAGAAGATCCAACACGTCCTTGAGAAATCATCAAAAAATATAACATAGTACTTATGTCTAGTAGTGGAGGTTGTCAAGAAACGACCATAGACAACAGAGTGGATCCTTTCCAAGATTGCATGTGCTTTGATGTTGTAACACCCTCTTCCCACGTCTACCGAAGTAACCATCCAACTGGGGTAAAAATGTGACAAGAGGCTACTAATATGAGATTAAACCTCTTAGATAACCTTAATGAAGTGGAAATTATAGAAACACCAAAATCACACCTTACATTGCATCATTTACATCCCCAAGAGGTAACCTAGCCTCCTAGGGCCCTGTTCCCTCAGGGGGGACTGATTTTTAGCCCCTTTGAGGTTGAGTCATAGGATTTTAAGGGAAGGGGAGCGGATTTGGACCCTAGTGCCATAGGCTAGCCTTGGCAAGGTAGCAGCTCAGGACCAAACAACAAATTTTTTGCCTATAGCTCCAGGATTTGTGCTACATTTTCAACCCCTGAGCCTAGGTCACTGCCTAGAACTTCCTGAAACTTCATGACATGGTAAATAACATTGAAATATAAATATGGAGTAAATCACATTATCCCAAACTCATATGATCCCACCCAACCATGATAGGAATTTTTTCAAACATGTCACAAACATAGCATCTACAGGCATAAACAACAGATTTAAACAAAGGGGTCTCTTTCTTATATGAGAATGGTTAACAAGCATTGATCCCTTACACCATAAGATATCATACAATCATTTTTACCATACATACATGGGATATTAATTTACAGGAAAAACATGAATATAGCCATACATCATCACTGATCGAATACATGCTCATTACCAACATATTAATAATATAAATACAATGGATGCAATAAAAATAAAATCCATACATGAAATAGTAAATTTGCATACCTAATACCAAAGAAATGAGATCTTCATTACTGAATTTAAAAACCAACTGAAGATGGGACTTCCACGTTCCAACTAACCATCGATTGGCTGAGCCAAATTTACTTCAGCCAATCACCCTTGTGCCATATTCCAAGCATCAATTTGGAACTTAAACCAAAATAAACAACCAGGGCATACCAAGGCTAAACTATCTCCCCCTCATCAAATAGAAATCATGATTTACCATGATCCAACCCAAATCACTAGGCCAACACCATAAAAATGTCATAACTGACTTTATCGTGGTCTACCCCGATCACTTGGCCAATACAAGCATGGATATTGTCGAATTCTCTCCACCTAAACCGTGAGGAATTTTCCTATCTCCTAGTCTCTGAGGATTTACTACAATCCCAAACCCAAGATTCCTAGGCCTAAATGGAGAGCAAACCACCTCTAGGATTTACTACATATCCCACCATTCATTAATCAAGGATTCCTAAGCCCACCGAGGAAACACAATCCTGGATTTACCGCAACCCATAATCTGGATCAGGGGTTACTAGGCCAGTGGGTTTACAGTGATCCACAGTTTGGTTCAGGGACCACTAATCCATGTTCTATATAAATCCATATATATACCCCACTTAGCTTCGAATCCATCCAGTAATCGAGCTAAACCAAAACATGAGAACTCCACAATAATGTGGCTATCCAAAAATGGCAAGGCTAGGCTGAAAACACCGTCACACTTGGAAAACCCCATGCCAAGACAAAAAATAAACACATTAAATACCATGCATTCCAAACCTAGCAAGGAAAATACACATGCAAATCGATACCTGCAAAGAATCTCGTTGTAGCTGCCTGATCCTGCCTCTCCCTACTTGATCTTTTCTTTCTTGCTTCAAATATCCAATTATGCCACACTCAACAAGAGTGCTCCAAGAATACTCTAAGTTTCCAAGAGTATGAGAGAGAGGATAATGAGAGAAAATTTCACCAGCCAAAATCTTTCCAACCGATCCTCAGCATTCTTTTATCATTGATGCCTGTAATTTCTTCATTTTCCATAATTTTTATTCATTTTATTCCTCACATGCAACCTGTGAACTTTCAACTTCCTTTTCTACTAATTTCCATTATTTTCGTAAATAAATGTGCCAAAATTTTTGTTTTTCCTTTCCAAAGCCTTTTCCTTTTCCTTTTCCAATTTCCTTATCCATATTAAGTGAAATGGACACCCACTAGGATGTTTTGCCCAACATTTACCTTGGAATAAGTGCCCCATCAACTGTGGTTATTATTTTTAAATTTATTACATGGAATTTTCACCAGGGCTATTACAGAACCCTCCCCCTTGGGGGGCACCATCCTTGGTGTTCAACTACACATATGCCTCAACAAAATTGCTGAAAAGAAAACATACTGCCCATGGAGCTTTATAACATAGCTCGTTGCATTATTTAGAATGAATAACCTATCAAAACATGATAATCATACTATTTACTGGAGATTTATAACACGACTCATTACAGTATTTACAATCACAACCACATATACTTATGCACATTTTCTTCAACCAGAAAATAACCATACTTTTTGTGTAGCTTTATAAACTAGCTCAATACAATATTTACAATAATATAAATATATGCACATTTTCTCAACCAATAAATAAAAGGATATGATGCCTGTATCAACAATAAGGGAATCCAAAGGCTCACACCTCCTCCCTTATATTAATACTAGGATTCACCTCCTTCTCAGAAAGTCCAGAATCCACTGTCAAAGTCAAAGATTCATCCAATGTCCAGCACTAAAATCCTTCTCTATTGTACTCTCAGTGAATAATTACTGACTCAATGCTCTAGGGCACACTCCCAATCAGCATTTGATTCCATCTGCCAACGATAATGACCAAAAAAATCCATCTCTGGCCTTCCCTTCTCTACTATGCAGTCCCTAGGGAAATCTGGTAATCCCTTTCCATGTAGTCAGTTACCTTCCAAGTTCCTCAGCATCCCCTATCCTAGGTGATCCATCCCTTGGAAAGGCTTCCTCGCATTGAAAGATATAAAAACCAAGGAATATATCTACCTCAAAACCATCATACCAGTCATAGAATGCTCATGGAAATCAATGGAAACTATTGGGTACTAGTGTCCCACAATGGCCCTACTCCTGAATTCTTTACCATCACACTGCTACATTTACCAATTCCTTTTCTTGTTGCTGCTAATTCTTGCAGTCAGTTTTAACCATCCCAAAACGAGAATTTCATGCTCTCCTGTACCAAGCACATAATTTCCATTAGATTCAAAATAAATTGAAATAAACTCAAATTATACCTCATGGGTAGCTGGTCAAACAATTACACTTGCAATCATGTTCACTTCTTGTCACAGAAGTTAAAATAGCTCTTTGGTAAAACCATCATTTATAAACATATCATATATGTCTATATCAAAATGCAACCATCATAGATCAAGATCATAAAGCACAAGAAATCATCATAAACCATAATCATAAATCACATGTAACCATCATAAGTTAGAATCACATATCACATGCATAACAAGATTGAGATAAAATATTGATACTTATCCTCCATTGGTCGACACTTATGCCTTTAATCTTTCTATACACACACCGGATCGGTTTCCACACCTGGAAAGCACCCAATTCCCTCGCTTCTCTTTACTCACATACAAATACACACATTATACATCACAACACATACCTCCACACTAGACATACAAAACCATACAATGCATACACCCACATTGAGCACACAACATAACACATACACCTACACTCAATGTACAACACAACACATACACCTATGCCTACACCAACATACAACATATACATCTACACCCAGTCTATGATACAACACAATACACACGCATACACCAACATACAAATCATACACCTACATGTACAATACAACCCAATACATATACATCTGCGTACACAAAGTGCAACAAAACAAATACACACATCACGATACCACAACTACACCATGCACATACATAGTATTGCATGCTCGCAACACAACATGTATGACATGCACACAATACCACATCTATACCAGTACCATATGCCCAACATGTGCATAGTAACACCTGTAAAAAGTACCACTTGTACACACACTACCTGCACAACATGTGCACAACATCACATGTACACAAGACCACCTGCACAACATGTACACAATGCCAGATGTATACCATACCACTTGTACAATGTGTACACGAAACCATATGTACATAGTACCTTATGCATGACATGTACGCGACACCACCTGCACACAACACCACATGTACAACTAGTACGCAACACTGCATGCACAAAACACCATGTGTACAATCATTCCCACAACACCAAATGCACATAGCACCATATGTACATCATGCACACAACACCATATGTACATAGCACTTCATATTCAACATGTACATAGCAATGTGCATACATAACACTGCATATCCAACATGTGCACAATACCATATTCACACAACAATGCTTATCCAACATGCACACAATACAACATGTACACAACACCGTATATCCAACATGTACATAGCACCATCTATACCTAGCACTGCATATTCAATATAAACACAACACCATATATACAATAGGAATAAAAAATAATAATATGTACACAATAATACAAATGAAACATTACACATCACCATAGGTACAATCTCTAAATATACAATCATGCATAACATATACACAACAATAGTACTACACATATGTACACCAAAAACTGACCCTGCAAGAAACCTTTCTTCTAGTGTCTTACCACTATACATGCTTATCCTAGCATGTTGCAGATCACACTACTTTCACTTTGATGATTTACCCCTCAACATTACCTTCCCATAACATAAACATAGGCCTAATACAATCATATAATATCAATTCATGTCCACATGATACTAACCTCATAAATTTGTTAGAGTTAATCTTTCCGCTTGATTCTTCATAAAACCAAGAACCTCTTCATTCCATTCACCTGCATAAGAAATCATTTATCCACAAGAATGATCCTTGAATACCCTATCATACAGTGACACAGATACATATATTCACATATATATAATCACCATAATTCAATCATGATCCTGTCATACAACAACATACATAGACATATATATACATATAACATTAGCATTAAAAATCATCATCCATGAAGACTCTATCAATAAAATACATACATAGATACATAGATACATACATGCATGCATATATACATATATAGACATCATCATAATTACAACATGATTACCAAATATCATAAGTTTTAGGTTGAGATAAATTCCTTTATACATGCACAACATGCACAATATTGAGAACAATAGTTCCCAACATAGCCAAGGTATCTAATATCTCATATCCATTTACTTTACCTTACCTTATTACATTTCTCATGATTGTACTTCCACCATCCATTCACCACAACCAATCTAAACAACTGATATCTAATATCCATATCCATTTACTTTACCTTACCTTATTACATTTCTCGTGATTGTACTTCCACCATCCATTCACCACAACCAATCTAAACAACTATCATATTCTTACCTTTTTCTATGCTTACTCATGCACTGAGCCTCATTCGGCTCTTACATTACTTGTTGGGTACCAGAAATCTCTCACTGAGCTCCATCAAATTTACTCTTTCCCATCCAATTCCCAAGACTCAAAACATAAAATGAAATGACAAGAAAAAGAAACAAACAAACAAAAAATAGGAAAAACAATAACAATAAGAAACCAAAAACAAAGTGGCATAGCTATACACCAAACATAAACAAAACCACAAATCAAGCACAATAAAATAAAAAAATACCAGAAGCACAAGGATAGCAACCAACACCATGACTCAATCCCCATGGTTCCTAAGGAAAGATCAACCTATTTCTTCTTCAAGATTTCATAACAGACTCTCTTTCCATGTAATATTAGCATCATACTGCCATAAACAAATAAATGTCAGTACATAAATAAACATACAACATGCTATTTACCTTATCTTGTTGTGCCAAGAAAGATGACCTATAACTGAACACACATGTTAGCCATATGTACCAACAACAAGACAACATATCTATCAATTTGAAATCAAATATTACCAAGACTAACAACCATGTCATAACCAATAATCATCTCACATTCATCGCTCATAATACATAATGCTATAACTATCACCTACTTACAGTCAAGTATATACTGACTATCTCAGCACATTTGTGTTAGCACAACCATCTTAAATCAGGATCATTCCTTCAAGAAATATTATAGATACAAAATCATATCATGAAATTAATCAAACATTCAAACAACTTGAAAACATACAATGCTAAATATTTCAACTAGATGCCATAATCAAACACTCAAAACAGTCAAGCACCAAGTATAGGACATAAGCAAACTCATACCTCAATGTATCTCAGGGGAGTCTATCTTGTTTGCACAATCAATATATATTAGCACAATATAAATTCACAACACCTCAACTCAACATAAATAACATAAATATATCCATATAAGTAACCAACGAACATGTTCACATCATAAACTCATAATCAATTTTCATTCATACATAACAATCACATATGCACAGTGAGCATAAATTAGTACAATACAATATCACAATTATATAAATCCATACATGAACGTAATAACCCTAAATATCTACATAATCCAATAAAAGGAAATATGATACATATAACATCAAGATATTTATGAAATAACCCTAATCATCAAGTTACTAGCATATACCAACAAGAAGTTATATATCACGCTCATCAACAACATGTAACCTAATCATCAAGCTAACTAGCATACCACAACAATAAATTAAGATATAACATGTTCATCAAGAAAGTATAACATAGTCATTGAGCCAAATACAAGTTAACATATTCATCAATGACATATAACATAATCATCAACTTAATACCATGCTTGACTAACTGACACATGTACATATGATCACACTAATTAAGTAGCATTTATCATGTATGTAACTATAACATCAATAGAATGATAGGAATACACATAGTCGTAGTAATAATAGAGTGAAAAACATATAAGTAACCATAATTATTGCAACAACCATGAATCACATACCTAGATGCCAAGAATACAACTTTTACAATGATCTGCTCTTGCCTCGAGGTCAAATGTTGCAACTTCACTTTGATTATCTACATCTCCTACTCCATCTCATCCAACACATTAGCATCGTAACATACCAATATCATCATGATGGCTTAATTGTGTACAATGAACTTATGCACAACAACCTCAACCAAACCAATGCAAACTTGACCGTATGCACCCACTTGACATATATAACCAATTATGAATGACCAATGCATGTTCAACATATAACCTCACACAAACAAACATACATGGACAACATGATGCAAGAATGACCAATATGTGACCTAAAATAAACAATAAATGCATGTACAATATGTAGAAACATGTAAGCAAGCATGCACAGACACTACATAAGCGAGAACAATGCATAATCATTCATACATTCATGATGACACATGTTAACGACAACACCATTGAACCCTTTCATGTCGACACCACTGCCACCATGGCCAACACAACATGGATGAAACAAGAACATATAGACCTCAAGCATACTAAACACATATGAAACCAACATAAAGACATGATACACACACCAACCATCAGTCGGAGGGTTAAACAATGCTCTGATACCACTCTATGGTATCATATATCACACAAAGAGAACAAAACCCAAACACAACCATCATGCATAGAAAACAAGCACATATAACATAATCATGAGGAACATATATTCAATTGACATGTATGCACGACAAACACACGCAACCTAAGGAGAGCACAACCACGCCCGGATACCACTTTGTAACACCCTCTTCCCACATCTACCCAAGTAACCGAACAACTGGGGTAAACATGTGATGAGAAGTTACTAACATGAGATTCAACCCCCCAGATGACTTAAAGGAAGTGGAACTGATGGAAACACCAAAAAAACACCTTACATTGCATCATTGACATCCCCAGGAGGTAACCCTACCTCCCAAGGCCCTGTTCCCTGAAGGGTGGCTGATTTTTAGCCCCTTTGAGGCTGATATGTAGGCTTGTAAGGGAAAGGGAGTAGCTCTAGACACTAGAGTTGTGGGCTAGCCTTGGCAAGGTAGAGGCTCAAGCCCAAACAAAAAAAATAATTCCTGTAGCTTAGGGATTTGTGCCACATTTTCAGCCCCTGAGCCCACGTCACTGCTTAGAAATTCCTGTAATGTCAAGAGAGGGTAAATAACATTGAAACAAACATATGGAAGCAATCACATCATCAGGAACTCATCTGCTCCCACCTAGCCATGATAGGAATTTCATCAAACATGTCACAAAAATAGCATCTACATGCATAAATAGCATATTTAAACAAAGAGGTCTCTTTCTTAACTGAAAATAGTTAAGAAATACTTCTCCATTACACCATAATATATCATACAATTAGTTTTACCATAGATACATGGGATATTCATTTACAGGAAAAAACGTGAATAGAGCCATACATCATCACTGATCGAATACATGCTCATAACCAACATATTAATAACATAAATAAAATGGATAAAATAGCAATGAAATCCCTACATAAAATAGTACATTTTCATACTGAATACTAGAGAAATAATCTCTTCATTACTGAATATAAAAACCAACCGACAATAGTACTTCCATGTTCCACCCGACCATAGATTGGTCGAACTAAATATACTTCATCCAATCACCCCCATGCCATATTTCAAGCATGGATGTGGGACTTAAATTGAAAGAACCGACTAGGACATACCAAGGCTAAACCACCTCACCCTCATCAAATAGAAGTCAGACTTTACCATGATCCAACTCAGATCACTAGGCCGACACCATAACCATGTCATAACTTTCTTTACCATGATATTCCCTGATCACTAGGCAAACGCAAGAATGGATATCAATGGATTCTCTCCGCCTAAACTGTGAGGAATTTTCTTATCTCTTAGTCTCCTATACTTTACCGCAAACCACAATCTGAATCGAGGGTCACTAAGACCTAAACTGAGACATAATATCCATATTTACAACAATCCCAAACCTAAGATTCCTAGGCCTGAATGGAGAGAAAACTACCTCTATGATTTACCATATATCTCGCCATTCACTTGCCGAGGATTCCTGGGCCAACCCATTCAACACAATCCTGGATCTACCACAACCAAAAGTATAGCTTAGGGGTTACTAGGATAGTGGCTTTACCGTGATCCATAGTCTGGTTTATGGGCCACTAGGCCATGTGCTATATAAATTCAGAGATCCACCCCACTCAGCTTCGAATCCATTCAGAAATCCAACTAAATCAAAACACCATAACTCCAAAATACCATGGCTATCTGGAAATGGCAAGTCTAGGTTGAAAACACTTCCACGCTTGGAAAAACCCATGCCAAGATAGGAAATAACCACATTCAATACCATGCATGCCAAATATAGCAAGGAAAATACACATGCAAATTGATACCTACAAATAATCTTGCTATAGCTGCCTGATCCTCCCTCTTTGTGCTTGATCTTTGCCTTCTTGCTCCAAATCTCCAAGTATGCGACACTCACCAAGAGTCACTCCAAGAATAATCTAAGTGTCCAAGAGTATGAAAGAGAGAATAATGAGAGAAAAACTTCACCAACGAAAAGCTTGCCAACTGATCCTCAACATCCTTTTTATCATTCATGCCTCTAATTTCTTTAGTTTCCAAAATTTTCCTTCATTTTCCTCGTCACATGCAACATGCAACCTTTCACCTTCATTTTCTTCTAATTTCCATTATTTTCATAAATAAATGTGCCAAAAATTCCATTTTTCTTTTCCAAAGCCTATTCCTTTTCCTTTGCAAATTTCCTTAACCATATTAACCGAAATAAACACCCACTAGGACGTTTTTCCCAAGATTCAGTTTGGAATAAGTGTCCCATCAACCGTGGTTATTATTTTTAACTTTGTTGCATGGAAATTTGACTAGGGATGTTACAGATGTCCCGATCATGGAATGTGGATTTTGTGAAGCTCCCCAAGGTGCATCCTTTACATAGATCCTACTGCTCAAGTGCTCCTTTGGGGAGGCCAGTTGTTATTTTTTGCATAATCTTCAAGGAACCATGGTGAAAATGACCAAGTATTTTGTGCCCAATTTTATTTGCATTTTGTCCCTGAACTTTCTCTACCTTAGTGCTTAATGCAACATAGTCTTCCGCATATATATGATACAGGTTCTTCACATGAACCCCACTATCCTTCACATGTCCCGTGGCTGTGTCTCTTAAATGTTTTTCCTTTCCTGAAGATTACATTATAACCATGTTCTTCCAAAATCACAACAGATCTATGATGCTTTTCCTTAGGCTGAGAACGAACATGAAATATTTGAGTCTGAGAGTGGAGCTCGAATCCCTCTGAAAGGTGACAATACTAATCCTGGTTTCATTGTACCTTCTTTCATCCCCCATCTAGATGTGCATCTAGAGATATTTCTCCTCCAGGTAACTGAAAAAATCTCTAAACCCTATCATGTGGAACGAGGCACTTGAGTGCAAGAACCACACGCTCCCCATCACTTTGTTGGATATGCATGTGATAAGGGTGAAGTCAATCTCAAACTGTGAAGCCAATGCTTCACCTACTACTCCTCCTGAGGTATTCCTGATCTAGGTTTTGTATGGAAACTTCGCGGCATGCTTCCCGAATTCATGACAATTGGGGAATTTTATTTTGGACAAGTCTTTTTTCTTTCCCCCTTGGCTAGATTCTCATTTGGTTTGAGATTTCTTCCCTTTTCCTTTCTTTTAATTTCCAACCAATGTAAATTTTTCTTCAACCTTTCCCTTGGATGAGGTTCCATCTCTGGTATTCCACCTTATCTCCTCTTTTACCCAATCAGACCATAAGCGTTCCCAATTTGGCAGTTTCTCCCACTTGTTCACTGAATTTTGGTAGCTATACCAGCTCTTGGGAAGGCCTAGAAGGACTAGGATTACCAGATTATCATATGAAATAGTAACATCAATTCCTGCAATCTCATCATGAACTTGTGTGAACCTGCTCAAATATTGTTGAATACTATCATTCTTCTGCATCTTGACATTTAAAAATTTATCCTTGAGTGCGAGTTTCCTATGGTCATTGCTACGGAGGAACACATATGTCAGCTCCTGCCAAATTTCATAAGGAGTTTATTTCCCATGGACAATGTGATCCCGTACTCCTTATAATATTATTTTCCTCACCTTTTCTACATATTTATTCCATTGGGATAACTTCTGGGCATCAATTTCTTCTGGTTTTGTAACATATGTATTGATGATAATTTCTTTGTCATTTCTAATAATCAACATGTCATCCACATACAAGATAAAATAAATAATAAGTGACCAATTAATTTAAAATACACACAGTGATCCAATTTTATTCTTGTGAAGCTAAGTCCCCATATATAGGTATCAAATTTCTGATGCCACATCCTTGGTGATTGTTTTAACCCACACAAAGACTTTTTGAACCTGCATACCAGTTCTTTCTTACCCTTCACTGTAAATCCTTCAGGTATGTTCAAGTAGATCTCTTCTTCCAGATCCCCATGAAGAAATTTGTCTTCGCATCCATTTGTTCTACCTAAAAATCAAAAGTAGCAGCAATAGATAAAAGTAATTTAATAGAAGCTAACTTAGAAGCAGGAGAAAAAATATCACCGAAATCAATTCCCAACACTTGGGAATAATATTTTGCAACCAACCGAGCTTTGTATTTCTCCACCTTGCCTTCTGCATTCATCTTCTTGTTAAACACCCATTTTTTCCAATGGGTTTCCTTCTAGCTGACAACTCCACTAGATCCCAAGCCTCATTTTTTTCCAAATATTCCATTTCATCAACCATGGCCTGTTTCTAGAGTTTTCCATCCTCTGAATCCATTGCCTCTCTAACATTTCAGAGATATTCATCAGTAATATATAAAGAAAAATTTAAATAGAAAGAAGATGGAATATACCTCTCTTGAGGCCTTCTCTCAGTCTAATATTATCAAAATTGGAGTGTGTGGCTCTTATTCTTCTGATTTATGTTCTGTTGTAGAGTCTGATTCTTCCTCCTTCAGTGCAAACTCTATCTTTTGAAGTTCCTTTGGTAGGACTTCTTGTTTAATAACATATGTCACCTCTCTAAACACCACATCTCAGTTGTACACAACCTTCCTTGTTTCTGGTTACAAAGCTTATAACCTTTTAAACCATCCTTATATCTAATAAAAATGCACCTTTCATATTTACAATCCAACTTGCTTCTTTTCTCCGTTGGAATATGCACATATGCATGACATCCAAAAAACCTCATATGTGAAAGAGGGGGTTTATTACGAGTCCATACATCTTGTGGTGTCTTATCCTATAACACTCATGAAGGTGATTTGTTAACTAGGTAACATTATGTATCTACTGCCTCTACCCAGAAATCTTGCCCTAATCTAGCGCCACTAAGCATGCTTCAATTCCTTTTCCATCAACATATTCTTCGTTCTTTTTGTAACCCCATTTTATTAAGGTGTGTATGGAGTAGTATTTTGTCGTGCTATACCACACTTCTTATAGAACTCTCCACCATTATCTATCCTCAACACCTTAACATTCTTCTCTGTTTGATTTTCCACTAGAGCCTTAAATTCTTTAAACCTATCAAAGACTTCATATTTCCTCTTGACGAAGAATATTTCTAAGTCACAAGCTAACCTCTTTTCTAAGCCTTGTGCAGCAGTTATGGGCTTGCCTTCGGAAACTATGCAATTCATGGATCCAAACTTGACCTTCATGTTCAAAATTATGCAATCATGGATGGTAGTCAGTCTTGATCTCAGAAACTATGTAATCATGACAGTCAACCCAACACTAATCCCAAAAACTGCACAATCCCTCACTGAGCTCAAAAACTATGCAGTGCACTAAGCCGAGACCTATCAGTTCTTCATAACTATGCAATCCTTCTGGTGATGTGAATGGAAGGTTTTCTCAGAAAAATTAGAAAAGCTAAAAAAAATTAAAAAAAAACATCCCTAAAATTTAAGGATCTATTTTTAGTAACCTGAAGGCTACACACCTTTTGTTTTTGGAAGCTGTCACCATGTGTCGCTTTTCCCTTTATTTTGGGCATGCACATCATAAACCATAATTTCTCAAATACATTTAATCGGTGCCCTTAGATCTCATTCTCACACTTGATATTGGAACTCTATAATTACTGAAGAGATCAAGAAACCTTTGGTACGATTGTCATCTCTTTTTTGGGTGAGTTTTGGATTTATTGTCTTTAGTCACTTTTTTGTCGCTTTTTGTTGTTTCACTTGCATGACTATTGTTTTGCTTATTTATTTTCATGCAATTTGGTGTTTTAACCTGCTTTAGATATAATTTTGGTTTCAAGTTATCGTTTTCCTTTTACAAGTGTCACATATGTTTCTTCATTTTTCATCGATGGTCGTCATTGTAGCGACTCTCCTCACCAATCTTGTTCACTTATCGTTTGTTTAGTTTCTAGACTCAATTTGTATTTTTTCAATCACACCTAGACAGATCTGCACTCAAACCTTAACAATATCTCATATCTGCTCATTTTTCACACTTCCCTTAGGAAGATATGCCTTTCCCTTGGGAAAAATTCACTTTTCCAAGTTGGCCATTACGCAATATTGAGGCCCAAGCTTAGAGATTGGCCTCTGGAACTGCACAATGTGCAGTACAGGTCGACCCCACTATGCACCGTGTAGTCCTAGGCCTCAACCTACATCCTTTTCCACTGGGACTGAGCAATGCATAGTCTCTCCTAGCTCACTTCCGATGCTAAACTATGTATTACACAGTCTCAAGCCTCAAGCTTCGACACTCGATGTTGGGAATGCATAAAACACAATCCCCTCAACTAGTCAGACCCCGTTCCTCGCAATAATTTTGCAATACTTCTAGTCCAAGTTTCCTTATGTGCTACATGAACATGTCCTAGAAGTAGTTTTCCTTATAGCTGATATTTTCTTTCCGTTAGTGTCTTTTATGTCCCATGGGTATGAAAATTGTTGAGCATCTCTCCAAAATTATCTTTCACAATTCTACCTAAGAGAGATTCCTCAAAGGAAACCACTGAAAACATTACCAGGGAAGCAGTCAAACAAGTTTTGGTTAACTTGATGATTTATGCAGACACTCTGTTTTTTATAGAGAATGGATCAAAACTGGCATGGCGAAATATAAAAAATGAGTTCACAAATGAATTTCAAGAAGAATTAGTGAACTGATAGGTGTTTCTCAACATCAGGCAGTCAGGGCTTGATAAGGTTACATGCATGTGTCCAACCTTGCCATGTGCATATGTGATCAACTAGGTTGTCTTAAGCACTGATGAGAAGACTATGACATTCAGAAACACCAGCAGGAAAAATCTTGCTACATTCTTGGCACCATATTTTTAGAAATGTACCATCTTCCTAAGAGAGTGAATAACATGGAATCATTGTTATATTCCAATCACAATGATATGAACACAAGAGATATCATAAAGAGCTGGGTGAAGGAGCTAATGAAGTTTAGATAGACACCCACCCACATGTACAAGACAAAAGCACTCAGGAAAGCCTATCATATTTTGGTTATACTAGTTTTCAAAATATATAGCCAACCAAACACAAAGAATGTTCTTGAGGGGTGGGCTATCTTATTGAACTAGGTAGTGAATGAGGGGAAGCCATTTAATTGGTAAGATCTGTTGGCTCATCAGTTGAGATTCCATGTGACACAAGCTCATAATCCACCCAAGGGCAAGGAAGCACACTTCTACATGTCTGCATACTTACTCGATGCAATCTGTGCACATAATCATTTTCCTAGCATGGAGTGTGTTAGCTATCAATAAAATTTTGTCATAACTGATGATGGCTAAAACATGCCTTTTAGTCTTCAAGAAACAAGTTTTAAACAAAATTGTGAGTTCTTTAAGCCTTGATATTTTCCTTGTCCAAAAGGATCCTTTCCATTGATATCTCCATCAAAAATCCTTAAAAAAACCCTGTTGTTATCATAAAAAAAGACTGTTTTTAGGCCACTTCCCCATATTTTCACCTTAATAAATCCTTCTGCAAAAGACTCCCCATTTTCCTCATTTTACCCTTTATTTTCCATTAAATTCCCCTTTAAACCTTATAAAATCCTTTTATTATGGTTTAAACCCCATTTTCCAACCTATCGTAACCCTCAAAATCCCTCAAAAAACCTTCATTTCAATCAAAAAAATCTTTTCAAAGTATAAGGCCTTAAGCCCCTTTCGCTTAAAGCCCGAGCCCCTTTTCACCGTAAGGCCAAGGCTCGAGACCGTCGGCTAAAGGTCTTAAGCCCCCATCACCATCGCACTTCAGCGATTCCAAAGTTTTCGCTTCCATTTTCTTTTTTCGTCGACGGACGACCTTCCAACAAGATCGCAACCATCCATTCCTTGAGATCCGATGGCTATCATGCATTGCATCGGCCATTTTGTCGCTCCATCACGTCAGGTTTCATTCCCCCCCCCTCACCGATTAAATCTCCGTTGTTGATCTCGTAGATCTAACGGTCCTCGCTCCATCGACAATCCCCATTTCCTTGCTCCCATGAACATTTCTCTGCCGATATGCGAAGCTCGGATCACATCTCCACCATCGATCTTGATCCTAATCCGACGGTCCTCTGTCCATCACATTTTCTCTTCCCCATTGGCCATTGGCACATCACAAATCCAAAGAACCTCCTTCCCGGACCCTTTCTCTGCCGATCGCCGATCTGCTGAGTTAATCGTAGCCATCCGTCTCCCTGATCCAATGACCCACTTCACTCCTACATCTAAACCCCACCCTTTTCATTCTCCTTCATCGCCCAATCCTAATTGTTGATCCTGTTTTAGATCGAAGGCCTTCGCTTCATTGCTACGTCGCTATTTACTCTGACCCCTCGTTTGCCATCTTTTATCTCCACTTCTCCGATTTGATCCTGACCGTTGATCTTACTGATCCAACGGCTCCTATTGATCCTTGCATTTTACCTTCACCAGACCAATTGTCACCCTGCGCAAAGAATTTTTTGCTACATGCCAATTTTGCTTATGTCACCGTTGGGCCCCTCATCTTTTCCTCCCATGTATCTCTTTTCCCTTCGCGATTGTTTTTAACCGTCGATCTGATCTATTGCCGCTGGATTTGACAGCCAATGTTTCACTTCGTGTTCATTCTAACAAACCATTTGATCATTCCATTTCCACGCGAAATGGGTGATTTTCAAGAGCCACGTGTCAGCCATTAACGTGTATCGTGTTCCCTCGGGGAAAAACCATTTACCACCCTTTCCTTGCGCGAATACCATTACAGTTTTCTGCAAAACTGCTCATCACCACTTCGCACCATAATTCAATTTAAACCCAGTTTTTTCCTTCCGCCATGGGTTTTTCCACCTACGTTGCATTCTTCATTTCTCTGTAAACACTACTTCACTCGCCCCGAGCCTCTGTTAGAAGTCAAAGCCTCAAGCACAAGTTTTTATCATATGTTTATTGTTTAGTTGCAGGTTTCATTGGCGGCCATCTACACACAGGCCTCCCGCAGAAAAATACAGTTGCAGGACCCTGAGTGACGATTTTATAAAGCCCAATTGAACGAAAAGGGGGAAAAAAGGTGAATCTTTAGGTTTTAGTCAATATATTTTGGTCATTTGAATGAATAATCAAACCCCCCAGTATGCAAAGGAACCCTGCATACAGAAAATCAAAGGAAGATCAGAGAAAGGATTAAAAGCACAAAATATCAAGATTTAAAGCTTAATCCACAGTTTATGGATAAAGCATAGTGTTAAGTCAAAGAATTAAAATTTAATACAGTCAGCAAAGGACAGAAAGCCCGAAAGATGATTAAAGGAATCCTTAAAGCATAATCAAAGGCAAATAAATGTTTAAAGCAACAAATCATGACAGATCAACAGAAAGATGGCTTCAAATGCCAAATCACCCAAGCCTTTACTCCTCTGAAGACTAAAAGTGCCACCTATAGGCCTATTTACTCAAAATCCTACACAATTAATGCACAGTCAAAGATATTTTTCCAAAGACAGCTCAAAAGTAATTGCCAGGTTACCAAAAAGCCTTAAAAGTCAACAAAAGTGACTAAAGTTGATGAAAATTAATGAAAAAATCAATTAATAGAGTTAAGACATTAGATATCTTCTCCATTAGGCCTCCCAAAAGTCGAGAAGCATTTACTCTGTATTAATTGAACAAATAGATCTTCCTTTCACTCCACCTCCTCAATTTACATATAAATATCATAAGAGCAACCCATTGTAAATGTTGGTTGAATACATAATGAATGTGAATAATTGCCAAGGCTGCTAAAGCTCTGTTTGTAATTGAAGAAAGATAGGTTGAGAAGAGAATTTTGACGTTGTAAAGGCCTACTTGACTTGAAGATTGTAACTGGTTTGAACATCAAATATACAAGCTGATTTATGGGATCCTGGTCTATGTCAATGGTGATGTTTTTCTTACTATAACTGTTGTTTTTCTCATGTTTTCCATACTGTCCACTTTCTCTGATAAAGAACAAAAAATATAGATTAGGATTTACTTCTAAAAGTACCCTAAATCTCACTGATAAGCTTTATCCCTATGTTTTCTTCTAACTATTTTTTGAGGATAATTCAATAGAGTATAACCAGTGAAGTGTTGGTGAGCCCATGTTTCCTGAGTAGAACTTGAGATATTTTCTTTGAAATTTATTGAAATTTTTCTAAATAAAGTTGAACTAGAGAAGTCTATGGTTAGCCCTGTCCTCCTGTTTATCTCCAACATTTGCTTTGAAAATATCCCTTAAGAGTATGCCGAAAGCAGGCTATGTGAAAAGTCCTTAATTGATCTTAGGCTATTATTTGTTTATCTTAAATGCTTTCCTTTGAGAGTATGTTGAAAGCAGGCTAGGTTAAAAGTCCTTACTTGATCTTAGATTATTCTTTTTTTTCTTGTATGTTTGCTTCTTTTACCATACTTCTTAATGTTCCATACCACAAATCAACTTAAAGAGAACCTTTGACATAGATGACTTGCCCCATGGATCACTCTTGAAACTTTTTGCGCAATTAAATCCTTTTTTTACTCCATAGCCCAATGGATTCACACTGTCTCTTACCTATCCTATCAGCTGAACCATTCTTTCAAACCTGCTCACACATTTACCCTTCAAAATAATTCCTTCATTTTGATGATATCCATCCCAATAAAAACCAAATAAATCCCTTTTGCTTCATAACTAGCCTAATATCATAAACTAAGCCTTAAAGATAATATATTTTGAAAAATATTATATAGAGAGATCCCTCTTTGAATCCAGGAGGGCTAGATCCTAGGATTCCAAAGTGGTTCTGATGTAGGCCCTGCAGCATTTGTTCTTGCAAATATTGCAAAATACGGGAGTCCTAACATAGTGGCGACCATACTGGGGAAGATATTGAGTAATAGATAACTTCACAACTCAACGAACCCCTATTCCTCAATGAATCAAGTGTCACCAAGACTGGTTATTATTGATTGTTGATGGTGAACAACAACCAAACCTTGAAAACAAGTAAAAATCCTTCACTTGGCAACTCCATTGGTATTCAGTAGGCCTACTAACCCCACTGGTTTTTCCTAAGACTCCACTGGGAAATTATTTTATCCTTCAAACATTATTCAAACCCAGTTAAGAAGACTTTGAGGATTGAGTTTTCTTTGAGAAAGATTAGTTAGCCTTTAAAATACTGTCATGCTTGGCTGAAATTTTCTCATCATTAGGTCTAAAGACACCACATAGTGGCTTCTATAAGAATTTATACTAGAGCCTATCCTGACACAATTTCTCCTGAGATAGTTGATAATCCAGAAAGTATCCTTAGGAAATATCCTAAATCCAAGACTTCAACTGTTGTCAGACCAATTCATAGAGCTAATTCTGTCCCTGAAAATCTCTCAGCTCTGAAAGATACACAATTTTACTTACCATCCATAAGAAACCCATCCAGAACCAGGTCACTTAGTGATATAGATCAGATAGACTTTGAGCCTCCACACTCACCCCAACATAGTGATGAACATACTGATAGAAGAGAAACCACCCCACTTTATTTGAATTTCATTCATAACTTTGGTTTCTCTCATCCTAGATCTTCTCAACAGTATCTTGTTGGTCCAAGTACTTCCGTTATTCATACACCCATTGTTCAAACTACTCCATTCCATCCTCCCCCTCCTTTCATAAACCCCTCATTTTTTCCACAACCTCCTATCATGGCAACATGGTATGCTCCTCTAGTCCTTCCATTACCTTTAGTCAATTTGCCATAGGACTATTAGTCCAAAATTCCATTATATGATGCTAGTAGTTCTACTACTTCTTTACAACATGTGGAAAATATGAATGACTATTTTGATAGAAGTGAGATAGATGATGAAACCGTTAAACTTAGATTGTTTTCTCAAAGTTTAGGGGGAGAAGCAAGAAAATGGTTTAAAAACTTAACCCCTAATAGTATTAATGACCTCCAAGATTTCCATCAAACATTCATAAACAATTGGAAAATTAGGAAAAACCCTGTCCAAATACTTTCATATTACAACAACCTCAAGAGAAACACTGGGGAAAGTGTTCAAAATTATTGCACTAGATTCAATAGTGTTTATAACACACTACCCCCAGTTTTGAAACCTCCACAAGGCTCAGCTTTGGCCAATTTCCCTGAAGGATTTGATCCCAAAATGGCCTATCAGCTAAGAGAAAGGGATCCCTTAACTTTATAAGACATGCAGAAGGGAGCTCTTAGTGTGGAAGAAAATCTGATGGAGAAAAGAGCTAGGATGAGGAATGAAAAGAAAGTATCATTTAGGGATGAAGCTGCACCTTCCACATCTATCTCAAAAATGTAAAGGATGATGGAGGAGATCATGAAGAGGATGAGAATATATGAGAGAGCACAACCTAGAGAAAATCAATCAGCCCCTCAAAATAGAAACCAATCCCAGAACCAAAATCGGAAATTTTGGAGGAATCAACCTCAAAATAGACAAGGAGATTTTGATCAATAGATCAAACCTCCTTTATAAGAAAATTATGTTAATGAGGATGTGTTGTATTGTACAACAACCCTCCCCATTTTTAAATTTTAGAATAAATTCCATTTAGAAATAGGCCCCCTTTTTATCTTTCTTTCTAGATAGAAATAAAAGATTCATTGATAAAAGGACATATCACTTATTTTTATTTACAAAGTGTACAACCTTTGAAAAAATTTCCGATCCGATGAGAAAAAAATCTTTTAATCATATCAAAAATATTATACAAAGTCTTTATATTTAACAATATTCGATATGTACAGTAATCACAAATCGGAAAATCGGAGAATTCTTTAAAGTCTATTTTCACTTTGTAAAACTCTGATGCGATGGCACTCAATCGCAATCGCATTTTGGATAAATTTTAAAGTGTTATGTTTACTTTATATATTTCCAATGTAATGTGATTCATCGCAATCACATTTCGGAGAATTAGAACAATATATTCATGTGGTTGAAAGACTTCGATGCGGCGGACCCCACCTCATCGCAATCACATTATCGGAGAAACTATTTAACGATTCATTCCATTTAAAAATCTCTGATGCGCTCTTCGCAATTGGAATTCTCCATAAGTCTTATTTCATTTTCCTTTTAAGCAAATCACGATGCGAATACAACTTAAATATTCATATATTTATCACATTCCATTGATTTAAAAGGAAATATATTTACACTTATTTTGAAATATGCCAATCTCTGATTGTACGTTGACATTAATTCACAAATCAAACAAATAGCAACAATTTGTTTTGTTATTGAATTCATGAGTGTGACTCCCTAGAGGGCATTTAAATTTTAAACCACGGATATAATAAATGCAAATCAGCGAATAATCCTTTTGTATAGCTGTTTTCATTATTGTGTTTTCACCTTGGCTGAAAGATTTTCTTTGTTACAGAACAATAGAACATCCAAATTTTCCATTTGCAGAACAAGAGAAACATTGCCCAATACTAAAATGTTGAAGAAATTCAGGAAATTGAAAGTCGCCATTGCTGCAAAAGCTTCTGTGTTCACTATGCCGCCTAAAGAGAAACCAGCAAAGCTTAAGTTGGTTACAGATTCCTCATGCCAGGGACTTGGTAAGATGACATGGGAAAATGTATACAACTTACTTGAAAAAGAAAACCCTAAAGTTGTTGAAGCTAAGGCTACAGTTCCTGACGAAGCCGACTCAGACTCTGATTCTGAAAATCTTCTTGGTGCATTAGCAAAACTCATTTCTGCACCGAGTTTCATCTCGGGCAAACATTTTCCCATATTATGATGTTATAAGATGGGTAATTGATAATGTGGCTATCAAATATAGAACCTTTGTTTCTGCATCTGGAGAAATATTCGGGTCATTCAAACTAGAAGACATCAAAGCGATGTACCATCTTCCAGACCCACAAAAGATTTATAACAAATATTTTATCAAGGAATTTTCTGCGAATCATCAAAATCAGTCGGAACCAATTAAAGAATGGAGAAGGGCTCCTGAAAAGCACAGACACGAGGCATCAGGTATGTACTCTGTGGAGTCTCTTTTTCCTTCATACTGTTATGCCACAACAATGATGCGTATATTGTTTGGAAATGATAACTCAGCTAGGTTTTCCATTCCAATGGTCCCATTAATACATTCTGTTGTTAGTTCTAAGATAATGGATTGGGCTGTCATTCTGTCTGATAAGATAGCCAACAAAATTCTTGAGTACAGGAAAGACAAAAATTCAAGAAATTCCACTCCTTTTTATTTTTGTGCTTATATCCTAGATGCCCTTTGTTTCAATTCGGAATTCCCCTTATTAGGTTGGAAATGGACTCCTAAAGAACCTGTTCCAATTCATATATATCACAAGTTATTATGGAAGGGGCATTTCAAAAGTCATGTTTACAGAGTCTATCATGGTTTTCTTATTCTGATTTACCAAATCATTTTTGGTCGATTCCCTACTATACTTTCCGAAAATGCTAGAGTTGATTTGTTCTCAATTGGAGATTGGTTCAGAGAGGAAAATTTCACATATATCAAAGTTTTCAGAAGTATCGTAGAACCACATATCCTTACTTTGTATGTTCCAGACAAACTGTTAGCATAAGAAATTTCTTATCAGCTGACAGTAGAAGGCATGTCTAGAAATTTAAAGAACAGCAAGAAGCTTATGTGGCCTATTTTTCCTTTTAAATGTGGTGACTATACTCTCAGCAATTTTGTCCAGGCTGAAAAAGATGTTGTTAAGTTAACCGATCTCAAGATTTCAACAATCTCAGGGAGGAAATATGATCCTAGGAAGGTGGCATATGATTTTACTACTTCTATTTCAATTGCTTGGTTTGAACATGAACCAAATATGTTTGATGATTTATTTGTTTCTCAGAATAAAATGTCTCAAGTTTTTTATTTGGCCAAGTCCAAACTTCAGGCTGAAGAAATGAATAAATTTTTGTTATTTAGAAGTCAGAGGTTACTCAAAGTTCCTCTGGATCAGTTGAGAGTTTCTACACAGGGATATGAATCACAACAGAAGGAAACATGAAGTACATCTGGAAAAGAAGTAACAGGAACTAATCCTGTTTTAGAAAAGAAAGATATTAGCAGCAAAGTTGATACTGAAAAGAAAGAAACAACTGCTAAGATTGATGTACAACAGTCTTCGGCCCAGACAAGAAAATAAAGCATAGGTACTGATGCCAATGTGCATACTGAAAAGGGAGGCATAGACAGTAAGAATATTGAATAGGCACAAAAAAGTGATATAAACAATAGTTCCAATTCTCAACTTGGAGGAGAAGAAGCTACTAAAATTATTTTTTCTCCTCATTTGATGAGCCAATATGAAAAATTTTCCCAGCAAATAGGACAACAGAATACTCCCCAAGTTAATGATCAGAAAGACCAGGATATAGAAATCATCCCTAAAAACCCCATAGGTGAGATCATGTTGAAGATAGAAGAAATCCCCCCTCTGGATATATTTTACAGTCCTAAACATAGAGCTGTTGTAAGAAAACAAAGGAAAAGGAGGAGAACTGATCAATATGCACTTTTGACGTCATAGGTGGAATTCATGAATATTTTTTATAAGAATGCTGAGGTGAATCCATCTGAGGATCTCACCAAATTATCCCAATATGCAAGTGCCTATAGTGCTGCTACTATAGATAAAACCTCTGAAGTTACACAGTTAATGAAGAAAAAATATGTGCAAATAGCCATTTTAGAAGAACAGGTTACAGAGAACCAACAGAAAATAATTCAGTTAGAATAGAGATTGTAGGATGGAGAGCTCAAATATAAACAATTAGAAGAGAAGCTTGTTGTTGAAAAGGAAAATATTGATCAACAGACTTTAGAAAAGCAACAACAACTAAATCAAGAAATAGAAAAATTACAGCCTCTTCTACAAAATGAGTAGACTTCAAAGATTGAGAAAGAGAAGATGTTTCAATCTAAATTAGACAAGTTTAAGAATTATCCCAGTTTGGATCAATTCAAAAATGAAGCCCTGGAGACAAACAAGTTATTGTATCAACAATTAAATGAATTTTGTCTAAAAGTTGCAGAAGCAGAATCCCTATGTGAATTAACATCTTCCTTGGTATATGAAGGATTCACTCTTAAATTTGAATTTGATGAAGCTGATGAAAAGATCTCTGAATTTCTTTTATGGCAAGACTCAGAATTAGGAAGAAAAGAAAATCTTGCCAAGATTATGGAGAGACATAAATAAATTATTTTTGCAGAATGGGAACAGCGTTTGATCAAAGAAGAAAGAGCTACATCCAGAGCTAAAAGCATAATGAACAATGTAACACAACTGGTGAATGATAACCTACATGCAATCAATTTAATTGCAGATTGTAATCTTGGCCAATTACCGAGGGTAAAAGAAACTGATCACAGATGGAAACAAGAGATAATTAATAAAAAATAGAAAATTGGCCAACTACAAATAATATCATGGGATACAATGCTGACTTATCTTATCAAGCCACATAGTCAACAAACAACAATAAAATTTCTTTCAAATGCTATTGATTGCATCATTCCCGAATTTTCTGATGCCACATATACAGGGCGGTTGCACTCAAAGCTTAGTCATCCTGAAGAAGTGAAGGAAATGCTCAAAATATTCCATTTGGGCACATCAAACACAACATATAATCAATGAGTCCGTTTACCTCAAGATCTCATTTATGTTCTAGATTTTTTGATTTAGATAGATTGTAGGAATAGTTTTAGTTATTTTCTTAAGTACTTATTTAAACCCCTTTCATGCATTTAGAAAGGGGTCCTAAATTTGTAATATTTTGACTTAGAGATTACATTTTTATACTCCATTGACTCTTATATTTTTTATAAAGGATCACATCTGGTGATTCTGTGCGAAATTGCCTTTAAGAATTGCATTTCTATATCTTGGAGTTGATTTTACATTGAAGTTGCTAGATTTCGATATCAGAATACATTGGAAGGTATCGAGATGGATATGGTATTTCTATCTATTCACTGTTATTTTATTATGTTATGTGATATTCTCTTTTAAATTGCTATCATTTATGTGTATTCACTTTACAATATTTCTTTATAAATATCATTTCTGAGTGTATAGAAATATATATCTTTTACAGTATATGCAAACGATATATGATGATGAATGCAATATGTTATTATAACTCTGTTTAATTTCTTAAATAGAGCTATCTTTATTTGTTACTGCATATTTCAAATAATCTATAATACATTTTCATCGTTATTGGTTAATTGAAATAGATTTAAAGTTGTATTCACATTTGATGCTAGGGTTAGTATTAGAATTATGTTTTCAGTTTTAAGTTAGTTTAAATAGTTTTATTTCAATAATTTAGTCCCATTTTCCCTTCATTCAATCATTCCATTACCAACCCATTTAAATTACTAGGAAACTGTTCCTATAAATCCAGTCGGAGCCACCATACCAAACAGAAAAGGAGCTTTCATAAGGTCCCAACCCAGTGGTTATCCCCCGATGTTTGAAGCAGCGATTTTCAAGGCTTGAACATTTTTGGCACTAGAAGGAGGGCCAAAGCTATGAATGGCAGATAAATCCAAATCCGAAAGCCATTCTAAGAGCACAACACCCTCATTACCTTCAATTTCTTCCACATCTGAAATCACTAGAGAATAAATTGATAAGAGAATTCAAACACCCACTACCAAAGTCTCACATCAATCAGATAATCCGCCTCCTAAATCCCCTGAAGTTGAAGCTTTAGTCCATAAACTTCAAGGATTCTCATTATCATTAGAAGAATCGGAGTTATCTGAAGGTAGTGTCACCTCGCATTTTGTTTCTTCCAGACCTCTCACTAGGTCATAGAGTGAAGAACTTGGAATTTCCCCGAAAGAGTTTGTTATACCTAGTAGAGTCAAAATAAGAAAAACTCCATTGGAAACAGAAAGTTGTACTAGTTCTTAATCGCATATTCAATCATCTATTTCCCAAGCTCCAAATCAGAAAAGTGTAGTAGTCTCATCATTATCTGCTCAAACTACATCTGTTCAAACATCAATTGTCTCTTCCAGTACTTCAACAATTACTACTCATACACCAGTTATCACTTCTAGTTCTTCTACCATCATCACAACAATGGCATAAAGACCATGGACTAGACTAGGAGCTGTAAATATGGCTGCACCTTTGCATGATCTACCTGATCATCCTGAAAAATGGCTGCCAAAGTTTAGTCCAGATACTAGTATACAAGCAGAATAACATATCAATTACTTTATGCTTGCTATAAATTTAAATCAAGTAGTGCATGAAGATGTTGTAGTCAGGTTATTTCCCTATACCTTGCAAGGAACAACAGGATCTTGGTACTTTTCCTTACTTTCTGATTCTATCACTAATTGGGATATGTTTGAAGAGAAATTTTTAACCAAATATGGAGATGATAGATCAATTTCTACCCTAATCAATGATCTCTCCAATTTAAAGACTCAACCCAAGGAACCCATTAAGGATTTTAACTCTTGATTTAATAAACTCTTGAATAAGATCCCTACAACATCTAAACCTAGTGAACATGTTAGAAGTGAATGGTATATTAATGCTTTTCCCTCAAACATAGAAATTTTCGTAGATAGAGCTGCAAAACTGACTTTGGCTGAGAATATGAAAGAAGTTATTTCAGTTGAAAAACGAATGATTGCTCTAGATAATAAAAATGCTATTGAGGAAAGAAAATCAAAGAAAGTCACTTTTAAAGATGATTCCAAGAAAAAGACACGAAGAGATCCATATGACATGGATCTTTATAGAAAGTCCTTAAAACCATGTCTAATGATATGGTTGAGATCAAAAAGCAAGTAGTAGAGACTTCTACAAAGAGACCATTTATAAATTTCAAGAGAAATCAAGATGAATCAAAACCTCCAAATACAATCTCCAATGCAAAGTCAGAAGATGAAGAATAAGAAGATACTCCTCTAATGACAGATGAAGAAGATGAAAGGGAAGAAATAGCTGAACTAAATGGAATGTGGGATTTCATTCTCCCTAATTCAGATAGTGAAATGGAACAAGAAGCTATGCCTGTGAGTACAAGAAGAAAATATACATCAGAACCTGTTCAAACTGTTCCAAAGAAGAAAAATACAACTCTACAAATCCGAGTACTAAATACAAAACTCCCACAAAGAAAGATTCTCCCTTACCCACTTAGAATCAGCTATCATCTCCCAATCCTCCCACATCATCATCTAAGACTCTGGTGGTATCAGATATGATGGATTATAATATTGTTGAGGACATGAAAAATACTAGAGCAAACATCTCATTACATGAACTCAACAAAATTAAACATCAACAAAAGTTGTTATTAAAAGAGTTAAATGCTACACCTATTGCTCCTCTACCAAGTGGTGTAGTAGCTAAAGCAGCTAAAGGGAATGGTAAGCCACCAGACAATGTAGATGCAACAGACACTGTTCTTATTGGAGAAAGATCAAATTCTTAGACACCTCCATTTCTATTGACTTATGAAATCTACAATAAGAATTTGCATAATTGTTTAATTGATTCTGGAGCATCCTCTAATATAATGCCTTCTTCAGTCTGTGCTAAATTGAATATCGAACCACAAAATTGTTTTGTTCACATTGTACAATTGGATCGCTCTAAAGTTCAAGTTGTTGGAGAAATAAATTTAGTTACCATCAGACTAGCTTATGATCCTAGGATTGTCCAAAAAATTGATATTCTAATTGCAGATATTCTTGAATTCTATGGGTTAGTCTTAAGTAGAGACTGGTCTGTGAAACTTAATGGCTATATATCAACCGATTTTTCACATTTGTGGCTTCCCTACAAAGGGAAACCAAATCAAATCAAAATCGAGCGAGAAAAACATATGATGCACACTGTAACTGAATTTTAACAACCAAACGAACCTGTAGATTTCAACAATAATATTCTTGGAGGTTATTCTACTGAGTCATTTCTTGGAAATTTTACTACACCACAATCACCTTTTTCTGTAAATACTTTTGTTTCTCAAATTGAAAATTTTTCGCAATCTAATTCTTCTAGAATTGTTAATATTTCTGATTTAGTTTTAGATAAACCTATAGATAGAACTTTATTTTCGTCATTATATTTTGATGGATCAAAATCTAGTGATAGAGCAGGAGTAGGATGCATCCTAATTGATCCTGAAGGAGAGAAAACCATGCTATCATGTAGATTAGAATTTGAGTGCACTAATAATACTGTTGAATATGAAACCTTGATTCAAGGGCTTTATAAACCATAGGGTTAAATGTAAAATACTTGAAAGTGTATGGAGATTCCGAAATTGTCATAAGACAAGTAAGGAATACCATCCATTGTCTTTCAGGACATCTCAAACATTATCAAACCCTAGTACAGGACCTTACCACTCAATTTATAGCATTTAATATCTCTTCTATTCCCAGAAATCAAAACACATTAGCTAAACTGTTAGCTAATGTTGCGTCCAAACTCCTTCCTACTGAAGATTGTGGTCCTGATAGATTTTCAGTAGAGTTGATTTTTCGCCCATCTATCCCAAAAAATATCACTAACTGGAGAGTATTCTACCATGATCAAGATATTTTGAATTTCTTAACTTCTAAGAAATCATATGATGAACAACTTATTGATGAATATGATCATGATTTGCAAATTACTTCAAAAAATAATGAAAATATGATTCCTAAATCTTTTGTTAAACTTGAGGATCTTTATGATATTAAAGACAGATTCAATAAATTTACTAATGCTAAACTTCAAATTTAAACTTTGAAGTTTGAATTAGTTAATCTTGGCTCTGATTCTAAACCTCGGAATGTTAATCTAGGACTCAATTTAACCCCAGAAGAAAGATATGCTTTTATTAAACTTCTGAGTAAATATAAAAATGTCTTCGCTTGGAGTTATGAGGACTTAAAGACTTATGATACTTCTGTAATTCAACACACAATTCCAATGCTATCTGATGTTAAGCCTGTTCAACAGAAGTTAAGAAAGATTCATCCAAATCTTGAGGATCAAATCAAAAGAGAACTCAATAAAATTTTGAAAGCCAAAATCATTTTTCCTGTAAGGCATTCCAATTAGATTTCCAACATGGTACCTATCAGGAAGAAAAATGGTGATATTATAATCTATAGTGATTTCAGGAATTTAAACAAAGCATGTCAAAAAGACAATTTCCCATTTCCAACCATGGAGCAAATTCTCCAAAAGGTAGCTGGTTCTGAACTCATGTCCTTGACAGATTTTCATGGTATAATCAAATTCTAGTACATCCAGATGATAGGTTGAAAACCACTTTTAGAACCAAATGGGGAACCTATGCTTATCATAGAATGCCTTTTGGTTTAGTAAATGCAGGAGCTACTTTCCAGAGAGCCATGGACATAGCATTTAAGGGTCTGATTAATATATCAGGCATTATTTATCTTTATGACATAACAGTTTATTCAAAGAAGAGATCCAATCATCTACACGATCTGAAACACATATTTGAAAGATGTAGAAGGTTTGGTATTTCCTTAAACCCAAAGAAATCCTTTTTTACTCTCGATCAAGGAAAAATCTTAGGGTTTGTTGTGTCAAAGGATGGTATATATATCGATCCTGACAGAGTTAAAGAAATTTCTCATATTTCTTTACCTCATAATAAAAAGTCCATGCAATCATTTTTAGGTCAGATTAATTTTGTAAAAATATTCATTCTAGATTTTTCTCAAATTGTTTTGCCTATGCAGGATATGATTAGGAAAAATTTAGTATTCAAACGGGGATATAAAGAAAAATAAGAATTTGATGCAATCAACAAAGGCAATCATTGATGAACCTGCATTGAATACTCCCAATTTTTCTAAAGATTTTATTCTGTATACTTTGGCAATTGAAACATCCTATGCTGCTGTTTTAACATAGCTCAATGATCAAAAAATTGAAGCATCAATTTCTTTCTTCAGCTCGAATCTGCAAGGAGCTAAGCTGAATTATTCTGATGTTGAAAAACAAGCCTTCGCTGTATTTAAGTCAGTCAAACATTTTAGGCCTTTTCTCTTAAAAACACACACAAAGGTTATTGTCCCATTCTCTGCAGTAAGACAATTACTAATTCAAAGAGAAGTAGGAGAAAAAAGGGCTAATTGGGTGATAGCTTTGCAAGAATATGATATTGATATTAAACTAGCAAAGATTGTTAGAGGACAAGGTTTTTGTAGATTATTAGCAGGAGCTCATAACATACCAGAAAATCAAGATCCAGAAAATGTTGTTCAAGTAAGTCAGAGAAGTGTTACAGATTCTGAATCTCAGTATGCTGATCTGATATTTTACTTGAAAAATGGGTATGCTCCTTCTAATCTCAGCTATAAGAATAAACGTGCTTTAATATTGAAGGCTACTAAATAAGAAATCATTAATGATGTGTTATTCATAAATAATTATGATTCAATCCTATTAAGATCTCTTGAAAAGACTGAAGCAAAAAAGGTATTGCAGGAATTACATGATGGACCAGCAGGAGGTCATTTTGGAGGTGATACCACAGCCCACAAAGTTATCCATGCTGGGTATCATTGGCCTACCCTTTTCAAATATACACATGAGTATGTGAGAAAATGAAAATTTTTCCAAACTACTAGTAGAAGACAGAGGAAGCCAGCCTTTCCTTTGTAGCCAGTAAACATTGAACAACCATTGGAACAATGGGGGCTTGATATTATTGGTGAGATAGTACCTCATTCTTCCAAACAACACAAGTACATCCTCACAGCAACAAATTACTTCACAAAATGGGTAGAAGCAATTCCGCTAAAGGTAGCTAACTTTGATGCAATTATTGATTTCATCGATCAATTCATCATTACCAGGTTTGGTGTACCTAATGCTCTGGTCTTTGACAATGCATCTTATTTTTCTGGTAATAGTATAGTGGAATTTGCAATTAAAAGAGGTTTTAAATTGAAATATTCAACAAATTATTATCCACAAGGTAATGGTTTAGCTGAATACACTAACAAGAATCTCATCAAAATCATTAAAAGGACCATTGATCAAAATCAAAATAATGGGCACAAGTCTTTAATATTTGCATTATGGGCTGATCGTATTACTCTTAAAGCTTCTATAGGAACTTCACCTTTTAATTTAGTTTATAGTAAAGAAGCTGTGATACCATCAAATCTAGCTCTTCCATCATTATCCCTAGTGCAATTCATTGAAGAAAATCCTTCCTCATCCATTCAGTTGAGATTTGATCAAATTCTTAAATTAGAAAAAGATAGAGAAAAAGAAAAATATATTCATGAAAAACATCAACATCTTGTAAAATCTTCTTTTGATTCAAGTTCCATCACCTCAAAAAAATTTTCAATTGGCGATCTTGTTCTAAAATGGGATAAAGCACATGAAGAAAAAGGTAAGCATACCAAATTTCAGAAAATGTGGCTTGGACCATTTCAAATTGCTGAGAAGATAGGCTCATATACATTCATACTTCAAGATTTAACAGGAAAGAGAGAATCTCTTCCTGTAAATGGGCTTGCCTTAAAGAAATTCTTTTCATAAGAAGGTAACCCCTTCTTAATTGTACATATTCCTTTCTGCAATTTTTATTTATTTTTGTAAATAAAGGTTGTTAATAGTTTTTGATTGACTTTTTACTATTAGAAAATTGTCTTGGAAAAAATGTTATAAATACTTATTTTGTATAAATAAGAATTTTCAAAGAAATGATTACAATTTTGGATAGTTTAAAATAAAATGTTAAACTCTGAAAATTTGTTCAAAATATTTGCATGATCTTTTGAAACCTTAAGGAAAATGTAAATCATTATAATTTTATTAAGCAGAGAAACATTATCTCTAAAAGTAAAGACTTTTTCAAGCTTTATAAAACAAAAAACTCTGAAAATTGTCATCCATTTATTCTTAAGGATACAACTATTTCACCCCATCCATTTCAGTTGTGATTTTTTAGAATGTAAATCTAAGAAATTATATGACAAAATTTAGGAGATAAGAGGTCTCATCACGAGCCTACTAACCATGATCATAAGAAGTAATAAAACTGACATTACCAATACTGCATACCAAAACAGGGTAATGGCTTATAAAAGTAAGATAAGGGGTCTCATCACGAGCCAACTTGTTCAGTTTATTTACAACTAGTGAATGGCATTGTTACTAACTGACTACCAAACCAGAACAATGGCTCTTAAATTAAGAAAAAAATAAATAAAAGACAAAAAACATGAGATAATATGTCTTATGAATTTGTTTTTAAAGAGTCATAATCTTAGTTGGATGGGATAATGGATGGTTAATGGTTAAAAGGTAACCCTGTCGAGACTATGAACGTTTGTTGGCAGCAGAGGCAATGCCTATGACAATAGAGTATATTACAAAAGCTAAACTTGAAGAAATCCACTTGCTTTGTTATTATCAACCAATCAAAGCTTGAGATAACCCAAAATGTTTTTATCTTTGAGGAATTAGAAAGAAATTGTAAGTGATTTTTATTTTTTTTCACAGTTAGATTTTATTTGAATTATCCTAAGATAAATTTTCATTATCTTTAGAAATTTTTACTTACTAGAAATATAGTGTTTGTTTCATTTTTTCAGAGATAATTATTTCTTCGAGTGAATTGCAAATTGTTGTACTGTATAACAACCCTCCCCATTTTTAAATTTTAGAATAATTTCCATTTAGAAATAGGCCCCCTTTTTATCTTTCTTTCTAGATAGAAATAAAAGATTCATTGATAAAAGGACATATCACTTATTTTTATTTACAAAATGTACAACCTTTGAAAAAAATTTCAATCTGATGAGAAACAAAGCTTTTAATCATATCAAAAAATTTATACAAAGTCTTTATATTTAACAATGTTCAATATGTACAATAATTACAAATCGGAAAATCGGAGAATTCTTTAAAGTCTATTTTCACTTTGTAAAACTCCGATGCGATGGCACTCAATCAAAATTTCATTTCAGATAAATTTTAAAGCGTTATGTTTGCTTTACATATTTCTGATGCGAAGCGATTCATCGCAACCACATTTCGGAGAATTAAAACAATATATTCATGTGGTTGAAAGACTCCGATGCAGTGGACCCCACCTCATCGCAATCGCATTATCAGAGAAACTATTTAATGATTCATTCCATTTGAAAATCTCAGATGCGCTCTTTGCAATTGGAATTCGACATAAGTTTTATTTCATTTTCCTTTTAAACAAATCGAGATGCAAATACAACTTATATATTCATATATTCGTCGCATTCCATAGATTTAAAAGGCAATATATTTACACTTATTTCGAAATATGCCAATCTATGATTGTACGTTGACATTAATTCACAAATCAAACAAATAACAATGATTTGTTTTGTTATTGAATGCATGAGTGTGACTCCCTAGAGGGCATTTAAGTTTTAAACCATGGATATAATAAATAAAAATTAGCGAATAATCTTGTTGTATAGTTGTTTTCATTATTGTGTTTTCACCTTGGATGAAAGCTTTTCTTTGTTGTAGAACAATAGAACATCCAATTTTTCCATTCGTAGAACAAGAGAAACACTGTCTGATACCGAAATGTCGAAGAGATTCAGGAAATCGAAAGCCGCCATTGCTACAAAAGCTCTTGTGTTCACTATGCCGCCTAAAGAGAAACCAGCAAAGCTTACGCTGGTTACAGATACCTCATGCTAGGGACTTGGTAAGATGACATGGGAAAATGGATACAACTTACTTGAAAAAGAAAACCCTAAAGTTGTTGAAGCTAAGGCTACAGTTCCTGACAAAGCCGACTGAGAATCTAATTCTGAAAATCTTCTTGGTGCATTAACAAACTCATTTCTGCACCGAGTTGCAGCTCGGGCAAACATTTTCCAATATTATGATGTTATAAGATGGGTAATTGATAATGTGGCTATTAAATACAAAACCTTTGTTTCTGCATCTGGAGCAATATTCGGGTCATTCAAACCAGAAGACATCAAAGCGATGTACCATCTTCCAGACCCACAGAAGATTTATAACAAAGATTTTATCAAGGAATTTGCTGTGAATCATGAAAATCAGTCAAAACCAATTAAAGAATGGAGAAGGGCTCCTGAAAAGCACAGACACGAGGCATCAGGTATGTACTCTATGGAGTCTCTTTTGCCTCCATATTGTTATGCCGCAACAATGATGCGTAGATTGTTTGGAAATGATAAATCAGCTAGGTTTTCCATTCCAATGGTCCCATTAATACATTCTGCTGTTAGTTCTGAGATAATGGATTGAGCTGTCATTCTGTATAATAAGATAGCCAACAAAATTCTTGAGTACAGGAAAGACAAAAATTCAAGAAATTCCACTCCTTTCTATTATTGTTCTTATATCCTAGATGCCCTTTGTTTCAATTCGTAATTCCCCTTATTAGGATGGAAATGGACTCCTAAAAAACCCATTCCAATTCATATATATCACAAGTTATTATGGAAGGGGCATTTCAAAAGTCATGTTTACAGAGTCTGTCACGATTTTCTTATTCTGATTTACCAAATCATTTTTGGTCGATTCCCTCCTAGACTTTCTGAAAAAGCTAGAGTTGATTTGTCCTCAATTGGAGATTGGTTAGGAGAGGAAAAGTTCACATATATCAGAGTTTTCAGAAGTATAGTAGAACCACATATCCTAGCTTTGTATGTTCCAGACAAACTATTAGCATAGGAAATTTCTTATCAACTGACAGTAGAAGGCATGTCTAGAACTTTAAAGAACAACAAGAAGCTTATGTGTCCTACTTTTCCTACTATACCCTCAGTAATTTTGTCCATGATGAAAAATAAGTTGTTAAGTTAACTGATCTCAAGCTTTCAACAATCCCAGGGAGGCAATATGATCCTAGGAAGGTGGCATATAATTTTACTACTTATGTTTCAATTGCTCGGTTCGAACATGAACCATATATGTTTGATGATTTTTTTGTTTCTGTAGATAAAATGTCTCAGGTTTTTTATTTGGCCAAGTCCAAACTTCAGGCCGAAGAAATGAATAAATTTTTGTTATTTAGAAGTCAGAGGTTACTCAAAGTTCCTCTGGATCAGTTGAGAGTTTCTACACAGGGATATGAATCACAACAGAAGGAAACATGAAGTACATCTGGCAAAGAAGTAACAAGAACTAATCTTGTTTTATAAAAGAAAGATATTAGCAGCAAAGTTGATACTGAAAAGACAGAAAGAGCTGCTAAGATTGATGTACAGTAGTCTTCGTTCCAGACAAGAAAAGAAAGCACAGGTACTGATGCCAATGTGCATACTGAAAAGAGAGGCACAGAAAATAATAATACTAAACAGGCACCAAAAAGTGATATAAACCATAGTTCAAATTCTCAACTTGGAGGAGAAGAAGCTACTAAACTTGTTGTTTCTCCTCATTTGCTGAGCCAATATGAAAAATTTTCCCAGCAAATAGGACAACAGAACACTCCCCAAGTTAATGATCAGAAAGACCAGGATATAGAAATCATCCCTAAAAACCCCATAGGTGAAATCATGTTGAAGATAGAATAAATCCCCCCTCTGGATATATTTTACAGTCCTAAACATAGAGCTGTTGTAAGAAAACATAGGAAAAGGAGGAGAATTGATCAAGATGCACTTTTGACATCACGGGTGGAATTCATGAATATTGTTTATAAGAATGCTGAGGTGAATCCATCTGAGGATCTGACCACATTATCCCAATATGAAAGTGCCTATAGTGCTTCTACTATAGACAAAGCCTCTGAAGTTACACAGATAATGAAGCAAAAATATGTGCAAATAGCCATGTTAGAAGAACAGGTTACAGAGAACCAACATAAAATCATTCAGTTAGAACAGCGATTGCAGGATGGAGAGCTCAAATCTAAATAATTAGAAGAGCAGCTTGCTGTTGAAAAGGAAAAGATCAATTAACAAACTTTAGAAAAGCAACAGCAGCGAAATCAAGAAATAGCAAAATTACAGGCTCTTCTACAAAATGAGCAGACTTCAAAGATTGAGCAAGAGAAGATGTTTCAATCTAAATTAGACAAGTTTAAGAATTATCCTATTTTGGATCAATTCAAAAATGAAGCCCTAGAGACAAACAAGTTATTGTCTCAACAATTAAATGAATTTTGTCTAAAAGTTGCAGAAGCATAATCCCTATGTGAATTAACATCTTCCTTGGTAGATGAAGGAGTCACTCTTAAAATTGAATTTGATGAAGTTGATGAAAATATCTCTAAATTTCTTTTATGGCAAGACTCAGAATCAGGAAGAAAAGAAAATCTTCCCAATATTATGGAGAGACATAAGGAAATTATTTTTGCAGAATGGGAATAGCGTTTTATCAAAGTAGAAAGAGCTACATCCAGAGCTAAAAGCATAATGAACAATGTAACACAGCTGGTGAATGATAACCTATATGCAATCAATTTAATTTCAGATTGTACTCCTGACCAATTACCTAGGGTAAAAGAAACTGATCATAGATGGAAACAAGAGATAATTAATAAAAATCAGAAAACTGGCCAACTACAAAGAATATCATGGGATACAATGTGTACTTATCTTATCAAGCCACATAGTCAACAAACAACAATAAAATTTCTTTCAAATGCTATTGATTGCATCATTCCTGAATTCTCTGATGCCACATATACAGGGCGGTTGCACTCAAAGCTTGGTCATCCTGAAGAAGTGAAGGAAATGCTCAAAATCTGTCATCTGGGCACATCAAACACAACAGATAATCAATGAGTCGGTTTACCTCAAGATTGCATTTATGTTCTAGATTTTTTGATTTAGATAGATTGTAGGAATAGTTTTAGTTATTTTGTTAAGTACCTATTTAAACCCCTTTCATGCATTTAGAAAGGGGTCCTAAATTTGTAATATTTTGACTTGGATATTACATTTCTATACTCCATTGACTCTTATTTTTTTTATAAAGGATCACATCTGGTGATTCTGTGCGAAATTGCCTTTAAGAATTGCATTTATATATCTTGGAGTTGATTTTACATTGATGTTGCTGGATTTGGATATCGGAATACATTGGAAGGTATCAAGATGGATATGGTATTTCTATATACTCACTGTTAGTTTCTTATGTTATATGATATTCTCTTTTAAATTGTTATCATTTATGTGTATTCGCTTTACAATATTTCTTTATAAATATCATTTCTGAGTGTATAGAAATATTTATCTTTTACAGTATATGCAAACAATATATGATGATGAATGCAATATGTTATTATAAATCTGTTTAATTTCTTAAACAGATTTATCTTTGTTTGTTACTGCATATTTGAAATAAGCTATAATACATTTTCATGGCTATTGTTTAATTGAAACAGATTTAAAGTTGTATTCACATTTGATGCCCGGGTTAGTATTTGAATTATCTTATCAGTTTTAAGTTAGTTTAAATATTTTTATTTCAATCATTTAGTCCCATTTTCCCTTCATTCAATCATTCCATTACCAACCCATTTAAATTACTAGGAAATTGTTCCTATAAATCCAGTCGGAGCCACCACACCAAACGGAAAAGGAACTATCCTAAGGTCCCGATCGGGTGGTTATCCCCCAATGTTTGAAGCAGCGATTTTCGAGGCTTCAACAGGATGGAGAAACAATTGAACAAACATAGGATGATAACATAAACATGTTGGGAGTAAGCAATGAGGATTATGATTTCTTCCATGAAAGAAAACAAGGTCTATATACACCCTATGATGACAGAAGACAAGAAACTGAATAGTATGAACAAGACTTTGAAAATTCCATCATAGGATCACCTAAAAAATATGACCTAAGAATTAAAAAGAACCCAAAAACTCCCAAAAATAAAACCTCTGATAATTCTGCCAAAAACAGCCCTGTAAATACTTCCAAAAAGACAAAAGAAAATCATAAAACAATGCCTGAAAGTTCTGACCCAAACAAGGGAAAAAACACCCAAATCAATGAAAAACATAGTGGTGACCCTAGCAGCACTATCATTTCAGCTAATGCTCTTGAAAAAACCATTTTAACTACTGTAAACCGTAGAAATCAACAAGCTTATTTTGTTGATGAATCGGTGACTAAGAAGGCTGAATCAAACATTTTGATAAATCAGATTCCTTTTAACTTAGAGAGTGAGATTTCCAAAATCAAAATCTCTATCCCACTCACTGAGTTAGTCACTCAAAATTTATATATATGCTAAGTTTTGAAAGCTTTGAACATAGAATAAATTCATGATACTGTTAACTTGAATGATGATACACTAGAGCTTTTGTTTGGCCCTAAGATTGAAGGAAAATTTCAAGAAGGAACTACCGCTCCATTCTACATCAGTTTGAACATCCATGATAATATTTTGCACAATTCCATGCTTGATTCAGGAGCATCACATAACCTCATGCCCAAAGTAATAATGGAAATATTAGGCCTTGAGGTAACTAGACCTTATAAAGATTTATATTCCTTTGATTCAAGCAGAGTGAGATGCCTAGGCCTTATAAAATATCTCTGTGTTAACTTAGCTCAAATCGTAGCCAAAATCTTAGTGATGGACATTTTGGTGGCAGATATACCCCCCAAATATGGCATGCTTCTCTCAAGATCGTGGGGTGCTAAGTTGCAAGGTACTATGCAGATGGATATGACTTATGCCACCATCCCTATCTTCAGCCAACCTAGAAGACTCTATAGGGAAACACACATGAAATACATGGTGAGTAACCAAGAAAGACTAGAAAAATCTCCTCTCTATTCTATACATACTGACCTTGACTCATTCATTCTTTACAATGATGAGATTCCTAATGAGAAAGAGTTAGTCAATGAAACGTCTACCAATATAGTGGTCGCTCCACATCCGAACATAGTCACAGCCATAGAGGAAAAGGAGAGAAAGGAAAAATCATTAGATTAGTTCGCAAACTCAGAAAATCACAGTAAACAGATCACAGGTCTTGAGGTCCAAAACAATCTAAATATAATGCAGATCATGAAAATCAAAAAATAAAACCTCAAAACATTCAAAATCTTGAGGATCAAAACAAAATTCAACATAGTGCAGACCTGCAGGAACAACACAGTGACATACTAGGCAAACAAAATGAAGAGGAAAATAATGAAATGAATGAAAAATCTAAAAAAAATCCTCTTTGGAGTATGATTTTTGATGGGTCTTGCTCTAAAACTGATGCAGGAGCAGGCATATGGGTGCACAACACTGAAAATAATCATGCTGAGGGTCATTCCTATAGATTAAAATTCCAATGCACAAACAACATAGCAGAGTATGAAGCTATCCTTTTAGGCCTGAATTTATTGAAAAAATTGGGGGCCAAAAGAATAACAGTTCATGGGGATTCATAATTGATAATTAGGCAAGTAAATGGGGAATACACTGCTAAACATCCCAGACTTAGAGCCTATAGAGATGATGCCATGGACTTGTTAAAAAGATTTGCTGAATTCCAAATTACCTTTATCCCAAGGAACCAAAACATTCTTGGAAATGGACTAGCCTTCACTGCTAATACTTGTCTAAGACCTTATGAGAGCAAACAATACACCATCCAAGTCAAATATAGACCACATGTTCTAGATAATGAAAAATATTGGCAAGTGTTTGAAGGAGATAAACAAATAGAAGAGTTCCTACAGTCCAGAAATGAATTTGAAGTGCAAAACTTAGATTCAGAGTATGATGAAGACTATCCTACTGAAGAAAATCCACTTTTTGAAGAAGAAAAGTCTCCTGATATTACTGATATAAATCTGTTAACCTATGAATCTAAACATACAATAGAACCAAGCACAGATTTAGAAGATGAAGACTTAGAAGTGCTGTAATCTAAAGATCTAATCTTGCCAAAAGGACTGGTCCCATTAGAAGAATTGTTTGAATTGAATGATGTGGCCAAAAATCCAAAAATGGAACTTATTGAAACTGAAGTGGAAGAATGCAACATAGGCAGTGAACACAAGCCTAAAATGATCAAGCTGTCTAAAACACTGCCAGCTCACATTAAATTGAAATACATTGAGATGTTTAAAGAATTTTCTGATGTATTTGCATGGAGTTATGAAGACTTGAAATCATATGATATAGAAATAATCCAACATAATATACCCCTCAATGAAAACCAGAAGCCTTTTAAACAAAACTTGCGCAACATCAACCCTATTTAATTACCTCTGGTAGAGAAAGAAATTAGAAAAATTTATGATGCTGTAATTATAGTCCATGTTAGATACTCAGAGTGGGTGTCTAATCTTGTATCTGTTAGGAAGAAAACAGGAGAAATAAGGCTTTGCATTGAATTTAGAAACTTAAATAAAGCCTCATTAAAGGACAACTATCCCTTGCCCAAAATGGATCATATATTGCAAAAGGTAGTTGGTTCTAAAAGAATTTCTTTGCTAGATAGCTTCTCAGGTTACAATCAAATATTGGTACATCCTGATGATCAACTTAAAACAACATTTACTACTCCTTGGGGTACTTTCATGTATTTGAATGCTGGTGCCACATTTCAAAGAGTCGTGAATATAGAATTCTCAAAAGAAATAGGTTACTTCATTGTGATTTACCTTGCTGATATCACTGTCTATTCTAAAAAAGATGAAGAACACCTAATACACTTGAGAAAAGTCTTTGAGAAATGCGGAAAATATGGGTTGTCCTTCAATCCAAAGAAAACATTGTTTGGTCTCTAAGAAGGTAAACTTCTTGGACATATCATATCTGAAGAAGGAATAATGATAGACCCAAAGAGGATTAATGGTATATTGCAAATCAACCATCCTAGAAACATCAAGGAACTTCAATCGTTCATTGGGAAGATAAATCTCTTGAGAAGGTTCATACCCAATCTAGCTGAACTCCTTAGAATCATGAAAAATATGCTTAAAAGAGAAGAAGGAATTAAATGGACTTTAGAAGCAAATAATTCATTTAAGCTTGTAAAACAAACACTTACCAAAACACTAGTTCTTATCAGTCCTGATTTTACAAAATATTTCTTCATATTTTCATTTGCATCAGAACACACAGTAGCTACTATCCTATTACATAAAAACTTGAAGGGACAAGAGCAACCAATTGCATTTTTCAGTAAGACATTAAGAGATGCACCTCTAAAGTACAACATAATAGAAAAAAAATCCTTTGCATTGGTCAAAGCCTTAAATGACTTCATAGTTTATATTTTACATTCCCACATTATAGCTTTTGTGCCTCATTTAGTTGTAAAATACATATTGACCCAAGATCCAGATGGCAAAAGAGGAAAGTGGGTTGCTGTAATTTTATAATATGACTTAGAGATCAAGCCCACTAAGCTCATAAAAGGTCAAGGACTGACAAAAATTATGGCTGAATCCAACTTTAAAGCTCTTGATATAAACATGTTCAATGCATTAGATGAACAGGAGGAGTTGACCGCTCCACTTATTGAAGATCATTTTCTGAATTCATCTTGGTATGATGATATTTTTTATGTTTTTATCAATATTAATACCCCTATTGGTTTGAATAAAAAAAGGAAATATTTTTAAAGTCGAAAGCTGTAAATTACTACATTTTGAATAAATGTTTATATTGGAAAAATGCTAGTGGATTATTGCTTAAATGTTTGCCTGAGAATGATGCAGATAAGATCAAGCACGAGTTTCATGAAGGGGATGTGGAGGTCATCTCTACTGGAAGTCAATTTCTAACAAGATCCTTAGAGCTGGTTATTACTGGCCCACCCTCTTTCAAGATGTCCACAAAATGATTGTTGTCTGTCACAAATGCTAAATCTTTGAAGGCAAAAGAAAGCTCCTTCCTTTACCTCTGCAACTAATCACTGTTGAAGCTCCTTTTCAATAGTGGGGTCTAGAATTCATTGGGGAAATCCATCATGCCTCATCTGCCCAACATAAATTGATCCTCACAGCAACAGACTATTTTACCAAATGGATAGAAACCATCCCTTCTAGGAATGCCACAGACTCAGTCATCATTTGTAATGTTCCAAATTTTTATGAAACATTAATTTTTGATAAGAGGTGAATAAAATGGGTAGGGGACCCATTCCTTGCTTTATTAGAGAATAAAAATCCTCTAAGTATGAAAGAGGATCATATTGGAGCTGGATTTCACACCTCCATGTGTGAAAGGAGGTTTTTGCAAACATGCTTGGCCAAGGTTGACCAAGTCAAACTGCGTTGGCATGAGTTGGAAACCACTATGTGGGACAACGTAGGAGGGAAGATTCTAGAGAAGAGGAAACCATAATTCGAAATAGGTTCTATGGAGGGAAAGCTAATTGTATAAAAGAGAAGCAAGGCCACCATTGTCGATATCTTTGATAATTTTACATTTGAGTCTTAGAGACTTGTTGCTACCTCTTGCTGTTCAGTAGAGTTGCAGTGCCTTCGGGCATGAGGGAGTTCTGTTGAGAATTTCCTCTCCTTCTTGAGTAGCTCATGAAGGATTTCACTCATCCTCCATATTCAGGCATTCAGGCCATGAGCTTCAGTGATCTACATCAATGTAGTTTCTGCAGCAGAGATTGTGCAGTGTTGCTGCGTGTTGCCAGGGAGGTTTCCATACACCATCCGTAGCTTTTTTTTCAATGGAGAGATGCTCTATCCATTGGGAGATCATAAAAGGAGGTTCTAGATCATATTCCATCATATTTGGCATCAGGCCAACCACTTTCCATCAAAGGCAACGCAGTCCCTCTCTTAGACAACGTTTTCATGGATGCATATTTGCTGTGAGGGATGAGCAGATTTTGGAGGAGAAGTCTTGGGTGAAAGGATCAGCCTTTCACTTCATATTTCTATTAGAGGAGGGGTTCCTTCATTTTTTTCAGCTATTTCAGTCTTATCCATGCATTTCCAGTTCTTGAGTAGCTGCTACCCAGCTACTCTGACATTTTTGTATTATAGTGTTTCTGCATAGATTTCAGCCAATCCTCTTAAATGATTGATGTATTGTATTTTCAGGGGTTTAGATCATGCTCCCCCATTTTATTTGAGCTTCATATTTCTATATCCATGTATTATGATATTTCATGCAGCAGTTCCTCTATAAGCTGCGCAGTCATGGCCTAGGACATCATTTATGGAGCTATGTATTTCATGTATACATGTACAGATTGCTTGAGGCTTGTTGTGCCTTGCTTGAGAGGTTATTTCCTCAAGGATATGTATATTTTATTGCTGCTATGTTCTAATATGATGGCCATTGTATTCTCTGGCATTCCATGTGTATATGATTCACTGCTATTTCCATTAGATGTATTTGTTATTACTGTAGCTCTATCTTAAGGTATTCTCAACAGAGTAGTTTTTCCTAATAGGACATCTCACATAGCTATAGAAATATTCTGTGAAGGGCCAGGTAGCCTCTGGATCTCACCCTCTCTTTAGAGGTGACATATCTAGAAAATTACCCCATAATCTATCTCTGGAATAGACTTGTGACATTTCTGAAAAAGGGACATTATAGTGGTATCAGAGCATCGAAATGGCACAGCCTGTGAGTTCGATTTCAGAGGAGAATGATGAAGAAGATGAGACTGATCTCATCTAATTTTGAAATGAAGAAGAGCCTCCCGGAGGAGGAGTAGAAGAAAAGAGGAGGAGAGGAAGGTCTATGCACTTCCTATTCTCTTGAAGACCAGCATGGAAGATGCTTGGATTTCCAGATCTTAAGCAAGTACCTGGGTGATTATAAACCCCATTCTGCAGCATTCAGGGGAGCTACATAATTCCCATAGTCTATTCAGTATATGGAGGAGAGAAGGCCCTATGGAAAAGAAGAAATTAGAGACAATGGGTTTCTATTGTCTACATTTGATGGGGTAACTTCATTTAGAGCTTGGGAGAAGAAGTTGGATGCAATTTTATTGCTGCATCTAGTGGCAGAGAAAGAAGTAGTGGTTATGGCAGCACTACACATGGAGGAGAAAACCTCTATTTGGTGGTTCAAACCCTTGGTCCATTCAAGGGTAAGTTCTTTTGGAAACTTTGCTCAAGGGTTGATTCAAACCTTTGATGGAGGGAGGAAAAAGGAAGAGGAGCCATTCCACCATGGGAGGAGGATTTCACCAACGCTGCTACAACTTTGGAGGAGAAAACTTCTACATCTATGGAGGAGGAAGCCATTGGAGAAAAGCCATTTCAGCCACACAAGAAGGTCCCAAGATCCACCAAGGTATGAGTAAAGTTCCACTTTGTATTTCAGCAAATAATCTTAAGGATGGTGGAATTTCATATGGAGATATCCAAGGATCAAATCACATGGCCACTTTAGGGCCTCAGGTTTGCACTGAACTATGCAAAGGGGTTAAAGGACAAGAAGAAACCTCATCCTCATAAATTTTTATGATTTAAATTCAGCCTTAAAGTTGGGAGTGCAACTTTTGGAGGATGAAGTAAACCATGACACCTCCATGGAGAATCATGAAACAATTTGTGAACCGGAGGAGGAGACAACTGCTACATCATTGGAGGAACTAGCAGCGCTATTGAACATAGGTGGATAGGAGACATCACCTCCATCACATTTGGATCTTCATAGGTCCAACATAGTCATGGGAGAGAGGCCTTTCTTAAGGGGTATCCAAGAAGTTTCATTTCAAAATCTCATGAAATGCAAAGAGAAAGAATTGATGGTAGCCCTCATGGGAGGAGTACCAAAAGAATGGAAAAGAAGTGGCAGGATGTTTACATCATTGCGTAGCAAGGAGAAGGGGTACATATTTCTAATATGACACCTTCATCACATGATTCATATGATGTGAGAATAACAGGGCAGTAAGCACTTGAGTTTCTTGACATTGATGGGAGAGAGCACAAGCAGATTTGCTCTCACATGATTCATGATGTTGTAGGAGGAGGAGATGGCATTCTCTCCTTGACCTTGGATGATAGGGAGGTACTTACACCTTGGGAGGAACTTCTTATGTATTGCAGCATTATGAAAGACATCTTTGGCAAGGAGCATGTCAAAGAATGGAGCTTGGTATTGATGGGAGCCTATGGGTATAGGCCAACATCGTTTTCTCTTTGGAGCAGTGACTTATTGATGAAGTGTGCCTAGCAGAAGTGTGGTGGATCCATAACCCACAAGTCCCAAGAAAATTTCATAATTATTTCACTTGATGGATAAAGAGGAGGTGATATGGATAAGGCAGCCATATATTACTGTGCTACATTCTTCTTGATTTGGATGCCCAAGCATGATAAGAAGGATCTTCTTGCAGCACCTAGTTCATTCATCTTCATGGGAGCATGCCAAAAAAATATGGAGGGTTCATTCATGGATCCATACATAATCTTACTCCCATTATATGGTAATAGATTTGATTCGACATTGGTTGATTTGTGTACTCTTATCATTATTTTGCAGTGCATGGTTGTACAAGAGGGCAAGATTTTCATATTGCTCCATGGATCAAAATTGGGCAAAATTGTATGATGGAGACAACCATATTTTATATGGCCTTGGGCAAGTGTTACCTTTAATATATATTCAAAATTTATGTTCAACCACTTACCATGAATTATCAGAACATACATTATTATTCATGAGCTGAAAACAACTTGCCATATCATTTTCTAAAGCAACAATTTGGAAAACTGCGCTGTCACTTTTGGGAAAGTTGTTGGTACATTATTGCAACACATGAAACCTTTAGTATTTTCCTCATTGTATTTATAATCATGGATTTCTTGCTGATATGGATCATATTTGTGAAAGAATCATGATTATGAGAAAGGCACATGAGTTGGATGTGTCTTTGAGTGAGAAAAACTCTCACATTTTCTGCAGGGCATGTTCTAAAGGGAACATGAAAGGAGGCATGGATACAGCCACATATTTTCTCATTTGTGGGGAGATCCATGGGCTTGGTGATTTTATCCATCCATTTTATGTATATGGGCAAGTGTTTGACTGTATGTTGCTGATTCACTCATCTATTTTACTGTTCAGCAGTAGAGGTGATATTCTTGTACAATACTTGCCATGCTATTTTCTGCAACTGCAGTGGATGAGGTTGCATTATAACCCTGTGAGGCATGGTTTTCTCTTGCTGCACATGTTATAACATACAGAAAACATGTCATGGGGAAATTCTATGGTGATCTTGTCCTATTCATCATAGATGACATGTCTTGGGCCAGCTAATTTTTCATTGATGGAGGAGAGATTCTTTGGGGAATTACTCTTCATTTTTCCATTTGGAGGAAAAATATTTGCAGCCCATGATCAGTACATACTCTACACCTATCATAATTGTAGAGGAGGATAGTGAGGGGCAAGTTATAGTGCTTTCCATGATAAGATTTTAGCCCACCTTCATTTCCAAAGCTCAAGGTGGAAGGATATTTTTCATGAGTTGTCTTGTTGGGAGGCAACTTATTTTCATGATTTATGGCTTGGGGATGAGAGATTCATATGGGGGATGATAATTCCCATTATATATCAGATCTCATTCCTCAAGGAGGCCCTTGGACAACTCTTTGTTCCTTCATGGATGTTTCTTCTACATGATAGCCATTTTGGGAATGTTCACCCCAAGGCTAGATTGCATATGTTGGAGGGACAGTTTGGAGACTTTATTGCTGATATGGCATCCTTTTCTTGAGGATATCATCACATAAGGATGCTGTAGGAGTAGAGGGTGGAAGAAAACTCAGTTCATCCTTGAAATTGCTTGAGGGCAAGTAATATTCTGAGAGGGGAGGACTGTAATGTTCCAAATTTTTATGGAACATTAATTTTTTATAAGAGATGAGTAAAATGGATAGGGGACCCATTCCTTGCTTTATTAGAGAATAAAAATCCTCTAAGTATGAAAGAGGATCATATTGGAGCTGGATTTCACACCTCCATGTGTGAAAGGAGGTTTTTACAAACATGCTTGGCCAAGGTTGACCAAGTCAAACTGCGTTGGCATGAGTTGGAAAGCACTATGTGGGACAACGTAGGAGGGAAGATTATAGAGAAGAGGAAACCCTAATTCGAAATAGGGTCTATGGAGGGAAATCTCATTGTATAAAAGAGAAGCAAGGCAGCCATTGTGGATATCTTTGATCATTTTACATTTGAGTCTTAGAGACTTGTTGCTGCCTCTTGTTGTTCGACAGAGCTGCAGTGCCTTCGAGCATGAGGGAGTACTGTTGAGGATTTCATCTCCTTCTTGAGTAGCTCATGAAGGATTTCACTAATCCTCCATATTCAGGCATTCAGGCCATGAGCTTCAGTCATCTACATCAGCGCAGTTTTTGCAGCAGAGATTGTGCAGTGTCGCTGGGTGTTGCCGGGGAGGTTTCCATACACCATACGTAGCTTATTTTTCAATGGAGAGATGCTATATCCATTGGGATATAAAAAAATGAGGTTATAGAGAATATTCAATCATATTTGGCATTAGGCCAACCACTTTCCATCAAAGGCAGCGCAGTCCTTCTCTTAGACAACATTTTCATGGATGCATATTTGTTGTGAGGGATGAGCAGATTTTGGAGGAGAAGTCTTGGGTGAAAGGATCGGCCTTTCACTTCAGATTTATATTGGAGGAGGGGTTCCTTCATTTTTTTCAGCTATTTCAGCCTTCTCCATGCATTTCCAGTTCTTGAGTAGCTGCTACCCAGCTACTTCGGCATTTTTGTATTATAGTGTTTCTACATAGATTTCAACCAATCCTCTTAAAGGATTGATGTATTGTATTTTCATGGGTTGAGATCATGCTCCCCCATTTTATTTGAGCTTAATATTTCTATATCCATGTATTATGATATTTCATGCAGCAATTCCTCTATCAACTGCGCATTCATGGCCTAGGGCATCATTTATGCAGCTATGTATTTCATGTGTACATGTACAGATTGCTTGAGGCTTGTTGTGCCTTGCTTGAGAGATTATTTCCTCAAGGAGATGTATATTTTATTGCTACTATGTTCTAATATGATGGCCATTGTATTCTTTGGCATTCCATGTGTATATGATTCACTACTATTTCCATTAGATGTATTTGTTATTACTGTAGCTCTATCTTGAGGTTTTCTCAATAGAGTAGTTTTTCCTAATAGGAAATATCACATAGCTATAGACAGAGTTTGTGAAGGGCCAAGTAGCCTCTAGATCTCACCCTCTCTTTAGAGGTGACATATCTAGAAAATTCACCCATAGTTTATCTCTAGAATCGACTTGTGACATTTCTGAAAAAGGGACATTACATCATTTCATTCTTTGAAAACCATATACTGTCTAGATTTGATTGTCCTAGAAAGATCATAACTGACAATTCTGCTACATTTGAGTCTAAAAATATGGTGGAATTCTGTCATAAATATCAGATTGTATTGGGTCATTCTACAGCTTATTACCCTCAAGGTAATGGGTTGGCTAAATCCTCAAATAAAATTTTGGTCAACATAATCAAGATGTTGTTGGAAGATAACAAGAAATAATGGCACATTAAGCTAGTACATGCATTATGGGCAGTCAGATTGACAATTAAAAACTCAATTGGAATGTCTCCCTACTAGCTAGTTTATGGAATAGATGAAATATTTGCAACCAGTCTAGGAGTGCCAATCAGGAAGCTGATCCAAGAAGTACAGTCTGAAAATGATGATATGAGAAGAAGAATAAACTAGACTATACATCTACAACAAACCAAGGAAGAAGTCTACATCAGAGCACAACAACTACAATAAAACATCAAGAAGATGTTTGACAAAAGAACCAAGGCAAGTGACTTTAAAATTGGTGAAAAAGTATTGAAATGGGATTCAAGGAGAGAAGATAAGGGAAAACATGGATAAATTTGATAACTTATGGCAAAGCCCTTATCTTATTCAATTTTCTATTGGAAACAATGCATTCTTTCTACAAGAATTGGATGGAGCTGAATATTTTGGAGGTCCTGTCAATGGCAAGATGCTCAAACATTATTTATGTTAACTGATATTTTAGTTTCAAAGATTTTTTTTCATTGTATATAACACTGCTTTTGAATTTGAAAAAAGAAAAAATACAAAAAAAATATAAAAAGAGAAAAGAGGGTAGATATAAAAGAAGAAAGGTACAACACCATACCAAAAAAGCAATGAACAATCTAAAAGTGTGCAAGCCTAAATGCCACTACCAAAAAGAAAACTACTATTTAGTCATACAGCCTAATCATGACTAGATAGGTTTCAATTTACTGTTGATAGGTTAGTGAAGAATATTTTCCAAACTGTTTAATCTTGGCTTATCAGTAGATTAGATTAGGATAGAAAGAAATGGCTCTAATCAGACCAAAATCTGAGCCAAAGAAAAAGAAAAGCATGGTTCTAATACACTGAAAACTTGAACCAAAGAATCAAAAGAAATAATGACTCTAAACAGATCAAAATATGAATCATAAGAAGAATGAAGGATGCTTATCATTTTCAGATCTTAAGCCTTCACAATTTTATTTCGAATTTCTGTGAATTTCAGCCTATGTGCAGCTTGTTTTTATGCCATAGTCTTACATCGAATTAGACATCTTAATCCTGGTTTTCTTGTATTTAAATTTGTATTTTATAATATAGAGAATAAAATCTATCAGATAGCTTAATCCTGACAGATAGTAGCTTAGGTAGAGAATTAATGAGTTCAATTGTTTAAATCTGAACTCATGGAAGAAATAAGGGTAGATTTAGATTAGTTTCCTGCTTTCAATAAAAGAATAAAATGTTGATGTCAAAGGTTTGCAAGTCCAAGTGCACCTTATGAAGAAAAAATGTTAGGAAAGTAGGATGTGTAGGTAGTTGTTTGGGGAAAGAAATCTGTTTGCTGATACAAAGTACTGATTGTCTTTTTAAGTAGCATGATCAAAGAAGAAGCAGGTTGTCAAGGTACAGAAAATACCAAGGCACTGGTCTACTTTCCAGATATTTATCTCTGAGGTTATTGACACCTCCAAGGAGTTTCCATCCCCAAGTGGAGCCACTGTTAGCCATCAATAAAATTTTGTCATAACTGACGATGGCTAAAACAGGTCTTTTAGTCTTCAAGAAACAAGTTTTAAGAAAAATTGTGAGTTCTTGAAGCCTTGCTGTTTTCCTTATCCAAAAGGATCCTTTCCATTGATATCTTCATCAAAAATCATTCAAAAAACCTTGCTGTTATCATAAAAAAAGACTGTTTTTAGGCCACTTCCCCATCTTTTCACCTTCATAAATCCTTCTGCAAAAACTCCCCATTTTCCTCATTTTACCCTTTATTTTCCCTTAAATTCCCCTTTAAACCTGATAAAATCATTTTATTATGGTTTAAACCCCATTTTCCAACCTATCGTAACCCTCAAAATCCCTCAAAAAACCTTCCTTTTCAGTCAAAAACCTTCTTTTCAAAGTATAAGGCCTTAAGCCCCTTTTGCTTAAAGCCCGAGCCCCTTTTCACCGTAAGGCCAAGGCTCGAGGCTGTTGGATAAAGGTCTTAAGCCCCCATTTCCATCACACTTCGGCGATTCCAAAGTTTTCGCTTCCATTTTCTTTTTTCTCCGATGCGCGATCTTCCGACAAGATCGCAGCCATCCATTCCCCAAGATCTGATGCCGATCACACATCACATTGGCCATCACATCAACCATCGCATAACTCCATCGCATCGAGTTTCATTTTTCACCCCCCCCCCCCGCGTCGTTGATCTCGCAGATCTAACGGTGCTCGCTCCATCGGCGGTCCCCATTTCCTTGCTCCCCTGAACCTTTCTCTGCTGATTTGCGAAGCCCTGATTGCATCTCCACCATTGATCTTGATCCTGATCCGACGGTCCTCCATCAATCACATTTTCCCCTCCCCATCGGCCATCGAAACATCACAAATCCAAAGAACCTCCTTCCCGGACCCTTTCTTCACCGATCGCCGATCTACCGAGTTAATCTTAGCCGTCTGTCTCCCTGATCCAATGACCCACATCACTCCTACATCTAAACCCAACCCTTTTCATTCTCCTTCATCACCCAATCCTAACCATTGATCCTATTTTAGATCGACAACCTTCGCTTCATCACTACGTCGCCATTTCCCCTAACCTCTCATCCGCCATCTTTTATCTCCACTTCCTCGATTTGATCTAAACCATCGATCTTAATGATCCGATGAATCCTATTAATCCTCGCATTTTACCTCCGCCATACCAATTGTCACCCTGTGTAAAGAAATTTTTGCTACGCGCGAATTTTTCTTACGTCACCGCTGGGCCCCACATATTTTCCTCCCATGTATCTCTTTTCCCTTCGCGATTGTTTTTAATCGTCGATCTAATCTATTGCCCCTGGATCAGATGGCCATCATTTCACTTTGTGTTCATTCTAAAAAACCATTTGATCATTCCATTTCCACGCTTAATGTTCAGTTTTCGAGAGCCACATGTCAGCCATTAACGTGTATCGTGTTCCTTCAGGGAAAAACCATTTACCACCCTTTCCTTGCGTGAATACCATTCCGATTTTATGCAAAACTGCTCATCACCACTTCGCACCATAATTCAATTTAAACCCTGTTTCTGCCTCCCGCCATGGGTTATTACACCTCCACTACATTATTCATTTCTCTATAAATTCTCCTTCACTCGCCCCGAGCATCTGTTAGTAGACAAAGCCTCAAGCACAGGTTTTTATCATATGTTTTTTGTTTAATTGTAGGTTTTAATGGCGGCCATTTACACACAGGCTTCCCACAACAAAATACAGTTACAGGACCTCGGGTGACGATTTTCTAAAGCCTAATTGAACGAAAAGGGGGACAAAAGGTGAATCTTCAGGTTTTAGTCAATATATTTTGGTCATTTGACTGAATAATCAAACCCTCCAGTATGCAGAGGAACCCTGCATACAGACAATCAAAGGAAGATTAGAGAAAGGATTAAAAGCACAAAATATGAATATTTAAAGCTTAATCCACAGTTTATGGATAAAGCATAGTGTTAAGACAAAGAATTAAAAGTTAATACAGTCAACAAAGGACAGAAAGCCCTAAAGATGATTAAAGGAAGCCTTAAAGCATAATCAAAGACAAATCAGTGTTTAAAGCAACAAATCATGACAGATCAACAGAAAGATGGCTTCAAATTCCAAATCACCAAAGCCTTTACTCCTCCGAAGACTAAAAGTGCCACCTATAGGCCTATTTACTCAAAATCCTACACAGTTAATGCACAATCAGAGATATTTTTCCAAAGACAGCTTAGAAGTAATTGCCAGCTTACCAAAAAGCCTCAAAAGTCAACAAAAGTGACTGAAGTTGATGAAACTTAATGAAAAAATCAATTAATAGTCTTAAGATATTAGATATCTTCTCCATTAGGCCTCCCAAAGGTCGAGAAGCATTTACTCTGTATTAATTGAACAAATAGACCTTCCTTTCACTCCACCTCCTCAATTTAACTATAAATATCATAAGAGGAACCCATTGTAAATGTTGGTTGAATACTTATTGAATGTAAATAGTTTCTGAGGCTGCTGAAGCTCTGTTTGTAATTGAAGAAAGATAGGCTGAGAAGAGAAGTTTGAAGCTATAAAGACCTACTGGACTTGAAGATTGTAACTGGTTTGAACATCAAATATACAAGATGATTTATGGGATCCTGGTCTATGTCAATGGTGATGTTTTTCTTACTGTAACTGTTGTTTTTCTCATGTTTTCCATACTATCCACTTTCTCTGATAAAGAACACCAAATATATATTAGGATTTACTTCTAAAAGTACCCTAAATCTCATTGATAAGCTTTATCCCTATGTTTTCTTCTAATTGTGTTTTGAGGATAATTCAATAGAGTATATCCAGTGAAGTGTTGGTGAGACCATGTTTCCTGAGTACAACTTGAGATATTGTCTTTGAAATTTCTTGAAAGTTTTCTAAATAAAGTTGAACTGGAGAAGTCTATGGTTAGCCCTGTCCTCTTGTTTATCTCCAACAGTTGGTTTGAAAAGATCCCTTCAGAGTATGCCAAAAGCAGGCTAGGTTAAAATTCCTTACTTCATCTTAGGCTATTCTTTGTTTATCTTAAATGTTTTCCTTTTAGAGTATGTTGAAATCAAGCTAGGTTAAAATTCCTTACTTCATCTTAGGCTATTATTTGTTTTCTTCTATGTTTGCTTCTTTCACCACACTTCTTAATGTTCCATACCACAAATCAACTTAAAGAGACCCTTTGACATAGATGACTTGCCCCATGGACCACTCTTGAAACTTTTTGTGCAATTAAATCCTTTTGTGACTCCATATCCCAATGGATTGACACTGTCTCTTACCTATCCTATCAATTGAACCATTCTTTCAACTTGCTGACACCTTTACCCTTCAAAAGACTTCCTTCATTTTGATGATATCCATCCCAACCAAAACCAAATAAATCCCTTGTGCTTCATAACTAGCCTAATATCATAAACTAAGCCTTAAATATAATATATTTTGAAAACAATTATATAGAGAGATCCCTCTCTGAATCCAGGAGGGCTAGATCCTAGGATTCCAAAGTGGTTCTGATGTAGGCCCTGCAGCATTTGTTCTTTCCAATCTTGCAAAATATGGGAGTCCTAACAGAGTGGACATGGACATTGACAGAAACTATCATACATATCTAATATAATATGATTTTGTATTTCAGTCCTCATGGAGTCATTGAGCATCTTACTGGTGACTTCATCTTCCCACTTTACAAGCTCATCTTTAAGGAGGACCCACCTTACATGTCATGAGAAGATATGGAGGGGATATCAGAGATCACAGATTGGATCACCTTACGGGATTTTACATTGATAAAAGTGTTCAGTGGGAAGAATTAGCTGAATCTTTTCCAAAGATATGCCACTGAAAAAAATTTCATTCAAGAGGTATCTTATCATATCTCCATAGGGTTGTCAGCAACACTGCATAGGACGAAGAAGGAGCCATGGCAAACTCTTTCTTTCCATGTTGGATTATACGAGATTAATAATCTCAAACTTGTAGATGTTGAAGAGAAATCCATAGTGAGATTTTAGTTCAACACAAAGAGTTACAATATGTATGATCTGAGGGGAATTGGAAAATACCACTTTGTGAGAGTATACTACAACTAGGTCAGCAGGATATTTCGGTGGTTGGAGGAGGAACCGTGGAATAACTTCTATAAATCCTCCCTACCTCATGAGTAGATGATTAGGACTGATAAATCTCAAGTTTTTCCACAGGTATAAGCAGTTCTAAAAGATGCAACAACAACATGGAGCACTCCGGTGCAGGACAAAGGAAAGAGGATGGTAGCTGAAAATGAAAAAGAGGAACAAAATTGGAAGATGAAAGAAGATCCTCTCACTAAGAAAAAAACATTTTCAATCGAAGAAAAGAGGAATTATGGGAAACATATGTATAAATTTGAATAACTGATATATTATTCACCGAGATTCTCCTGATCACACACTATTTTAGCTTCATGCATAATACAGAATCTCTTCTACTATTGATCATCACATGCGGAAATAAAATCAATTGCATGCATACATTAAAACCACAAACAATCACACATATGAACACAGTATTTAATGGGAAAGCTTAAAGCTGAAAACCCCAACTATCTGTATATTATATGTCATGGAGATCATATAACAATCATAGTACAAAAGCTCCTCACAAGCTCTCATGCACACCCTCAATTGCTACACACTATCAAGCTAGATCTAGCAAAACACATGCTCCAATATTTTGCCACTTGATAGCTAGCCTCTATTGCATAATTAATGCTATGTGATGGCTTCATTAAATAGATAAACCACCTGGCTTGAATTGCGCAATCCTCATGGGCTACTCCACCTATCTGTGTGTTGCAAATAGCAACAATATAGTCACAACTGATAGTTAACCTGCTCTTTCACCTATTTCTACACTGGTCTCCACTGAAACTGTCCATGCACTGAAGTTAACTGATGTATTCTTTAGTTTATTTATGAGTTTATAATTAGTGAATTAATTAATAATTAATTCACACCACTCTCACTAATTGTATCAATTAGTTAAAATGAATACAAATAGCTCAACTATGTTTAGATTAGTTAAATTGAATACAACTCCACTAACTTCCTCAATCAACTCCACCAAAATCTGTCACATGAGTTATAACTAAAGTATCCATGCAATAGCTCCACTTAACCCTTAGGAATAGCGTAATTCCTTTTGTCAGCTCCTGTGCCACATCTATGCACTTAACTGAAGTGCTCCAAGAGAATAAGATAATGTTTAGAGTCTAAATATTATTAAGAGCTAATAATATTTGACATATCTATTTTTATACTGGCAATCTAAAAATATATTCCGCCCAATATGTCTAAAAATAGAAGTCCATCTATTTTTTCCGACTTGATCAACCATCCACAAATAGCATCCTGCAACTCATAGAACATGATCCATATGTCTAAAAATAGACTTTGTGCCAAAAATAGCCTGCAGGCCCACTTAGTGAAGGTGACTCCTTTCCACTAAGCTCATCATCTTGTTGCAATATCAACACTCCCTCTCAACAAGATAAGGATTATCTGCCACCCCTATCCTGCCCCTGTGGTATTTGAATTTTCTCCTGGTGAGCGCCTTCGTTAAGATATTAGCATCCTAATCCTCCGTAGGAATGTATGAAAGTAACATGACCTTCCGCTGCACACAATCTCTGATATGATGATACCAGATGTCAATGTGTTTATATCTATCATGAAATACTGGATTAACCGAGAGTTTGATGAAACTATGATTATCACAATAAATCACAGTAGGCTCTAAGTGTGAACCGAACAACCCGACCAGGATTTTCCTCATCCATATAGCCTCACATGTAGCCAAAATCTCTATCATATACTTGGCCTCTGCTGAACTGAGTGCCACGGATCTCTGCTTCCTACTGTACCAAGAAACTGTTGTCGACCCGATACTGAAAATCCCTCTAGATGTGCTATTTCTGTCCATTGGACTCCCTGCCCAATTTGCATCTGTGAAGCCACATAGCTTCACCTCATCCGACTGTCTGTACCACAATCCATATCCTGATGTGCCTCTGAGATATGTGCCATTGATATATCACAATACATGCTTGCCTGCCTTCTAGTAGAGCTTGATTGGCTTAACCATATCTTGTGAAAGCTGGTTAACAGCATAGCATATGTCGGGTCGTGTATTGACCAGATACATAAGCGACCCCACCAACTGTCGATAAACAGTGGCATCCACTACCTCCGCTGAAGTAGCATCCTCCTTCCTCCAACCACCAGGAAGAGGAGTATCAACAGGCTTGCAGCCATGCATGTTGAACTTCTCCAGTATCTCCCCGGCATACTTACCCTGAGAAACAAACAGTCCACCACTGCGCTGCCAAATTTCCAATCCCAGGAAATAATGAAGGAGGCCCAAGTCCTTCATCTCAAACTCTTTTGCAAGATCCTCCTTGCATGAGAGTATCAACAGCTCATCACCCGTCAAAATCAAATCATCTACATAAAGTACAATGATCAGCAACTTACCCTCCACCACAATTTGGTATAGGTTCGGATCCGCCTCACTCTTGGAGAATCCAAGTCCGGTGAAATAACTGTCTATCCGTGTGTACCAAGCACGAGGTGCTTGTTTCAACCCATACAACGCTCTCTTGAGCCTACACACATGCGACTCGCTGCTGAAGATCTCGAAACCTTCAGGTTGCTCTATGTACACCTCCTCCTCAATGACTCTGTTGAGGAACACAGTCTTCACACCCATCTGATGAATGTGCCACCCCATCTACGCTGAGAGAGCAAGAATCGTCCATATGGAAGAATACCTTGCGACAGGTGCCAAGGTCTCCTCATAATCGATCCCTTCAATCTGTGAAAAGCCTCGGGCAACAAATCTTTCCTTGTACTTCTCCACACTCCCGTCAGCTGCCTGCTTCACTTTGTAGATACATCTCGAACCCACCACTGATTTCCCCTCTGGTCTCGAGACACTCTCCCATGCACTTTTTCTGACAATCGAATCATACTCTTCCACCATGGCATCTACCCATGCGGGGTATTCCACAGCTTCCTCGAAAGAGGATGGCTCTGTCACGATACACTTGCTCACAATAGCCATGTATCCAGTGTACCGATCAGGTGACTGTCTTTGTCTGCACTGTGATGTAGGTGCTCCTACAACCTTCTCTGCATCTTGAGCCAGTCGCTTAGCTTCTGTAGTGTGCTTTCGCCCTCTAATGGTTGGCACTACCTGAGTGGTCTCTTCCACTCCATGAACCTCATCTTGTGGCTGATCCACATCCTAAGACTCATCCTTAGGAACTAATAGCTCCTCATCTACATGCAAGTGTGGCTCCTTCTCAAGCGAACACTTCATGGCTTTCTCCTCCTGAAATTTGATATCCCATCGCACAACAGTCTTGCGACTGTCTGGAAAATACACACGATAGTTGTGGGGCGTATCAGTGTACCCCACAAATATCCCAACCTCTGCGGTCGGCTCCAGCTTCTTCCTGGCATCCTTCGTCACATGAATGTAAACAGGTGAACCAAAATCCTCAAATGGGAAATATCAGGCCTCTTACCAGAAAACGCCTCCTCGGGTGTACTCATGCCAAGTATCCTGTGAGGACAACGGTTCTGCACATATACTGCAGTATTTCATGCCTCCGCCCACAAGTGAATGGGTAGGCCCTGATCATGCAACATCGCCCGTGCAGCACCCACGATCGTTCTGTTCTTCCGCTCAGCAACCCCGTTCTGCTGTGGGTTATGAGGTGCTATGAGCTCTCTTCGAATTCCTTTTGCGCTGCAAAAGTCCTTGAATTCGCTAGAGATGAATTCACCACCATTGTCGCTCCTAAGAGCCTTCACCTGCTTCCCCGATTCTTTCTCAACCAGTGCCTTGAACTCACAGAACTTTGAGTATAAACGTTTTCCACAAGAAGATCTAGTACTATTTAGAAAAAATCATCAACAAATATCACATAATACTTGTGCTTTGCTGTCGAAGCAACTGAGAAAGGACCACACACGTCTGTGTGAACTCTCTCAAGGATCGTCTTGGCACGACTATCCTTCTCGTGAAAGGTGGCTTTCACATACTTCCCTAAAGTACACCCCTTGCACTGATCTGACTGCGCAAGGGTGCCCTTAGGAAGTCCAGTAGAAATCTGCTGCAGAATCTTCAAAGCTCCATGGTGAAGTTGGCCCAATCTCCTGTGCCATAGTTCGCCCTCATCATCCCGGCTCACCACATCTCCAGCCTTGCATGCCATAGCTGCGCAGTCATCTACCTGCAACTGATAAAGGTTCTGAGTCGAACCCTATCCTCCGGTCTCACTCGCTTCTTACTACACAGGAAATCCTTTCCCTCGCTAAAGACAACATCATATCCCTTGTCTTCTAACATCGCCATAGAGATAAGATTATTCTTCAATCCTGGAACATGCATCACTTCCTTCAATATGAAGGGTTTACCAGAATCCCTCTCAAAGGAAATGGTACCGATACCGGTCGCACTGTATCTACCATCATCGCCCATCTCGATGCACACTTCAAGATCTTTCTCATCTAGATCAGTAAACAAATCTCTATCTCCTGTCATGTGAAAAGACTCACCACTGTTAAGAAACCACACTGATCCCATCATACTTGAGACCAAGCATGCGATCAGTGAACAATCTAGCTCAAACTGCGAGGCTAAGGCCTCTCCAGCTGCAGTTCCAGCAACCTGCTTATTTTTCTTCTTCTGTGGACAATTAGTGGCGTAATGTCCGTGTTGGTGACAGTGAAAGCACTTCACCTTGGACATGTCCTGCTTCTTGCCTTTCACACCAGATTGAGAAGCTTTCTTACTCTTCCCCTTCTTTGCTTTGGCAGCCAAAGTGCAATTCTCTTCATCAGAGTTCTTTGATGAAGATCCATCCCTGGTACTTCGCCCTATCTCCTCTTACACAAGATCCGACCAAAGTCGCTCCCATCCTAGCAATTTCTCCCGACCATTGACAGAGTCCTAATAGGAGTGCCAACTCTTCGGAAGCCCTAGGAGAGGCAATCTCACCAAGTCCTCATCATCAACAGTCACCCCCACACTTCCTATCTCATCCCTGCATTGGATGAACTTCGTGAGGTACTTGGGCATACTGTCGCCTTTCTCCATCTTTATGTTTCTGAGTCTATCCTTGAGCACCAAATTCCTCTGGTCACTTTTGCTTTGGAATAAATTTGTCAAGGATTTCCACATCAAGAATGGAGAAGCCTTACCATGAAGGTTGGACACTATGTGATCCTTCACACCCTCCAACAGAATCCTTTGACACTTTGCTGTCTTCTTTTGCCATGCGTCAAGTAGGGAAGCATCACTAGAAGTAGGCTTTGGAATTTCTGCATCTATGAACTCCTTCAACCCATTGTCATCCAGTGCTGCCTCCATCCTATCCTTCCATGCAATATAATTCAAGCTGCCTTCAAGGGCATACTCCAATCGCAATCCGTTGAAATACATCTCAACTTTGACACCAAGAAAACACTACTGCAAATTCGAATTCCACCAGCACAAAACTCAACCGCTTCAATGTTTTGCAATTGCTCCAATGATCAATATCGCTTTGATACCATGTAGAAATTTGAATAAATGATATATTATTCACCGAGATTCTCTTGATCACACACTATTTTAGCTTCATGCATAATACATAATCTCTTCTACTATTTATCATCACATGCGGAAATAAAATCAATTGCATGCATACATTAAAACCACAAACAATCACACATATGAACACAGTATTTAATGGGAAAGCTTAAAGCTGAAAACCCCAACTATATTTATATTATATTTCATGGAGATCATGTAACAATCATAGTACAAAAGCTCCTCACAAGCTCTCATGCACACCCTTAATTGCTACACACTATCAAGCTAGATCTAGCAAAACACGTGCTCCAATCTTTTGCCACTTGATAGCCAACCTCTATTGCATAATTAATGCTATGTGATGGCTTCATTAAATAGATAAACCACCTGGCTTGAACTGCGCAATCCTCATGGGCTACTCCACCTATCTGTGTGTTGCAAATAGCAACAGTATAGTCACAACTGATAGTTAACCTGCTTTCACCTATTTCTGCACTGGTCTCCATTGAAACTGTCCATGCACTGAAGTTAACTGATGTATTATTTAGTTGATTTATGAGTTTATAATTAGTATATTAATTAATAATTAATTCGTACCACTCTCACTAATTGTATCAATTAGTTAAACTAAATACAAATAGCTCAAATATGTTTAGATTAGTTAAACTGAATACAACTCCACTAACTTCCTCAATCAACTCCACCAAACTCTGTCACATGAGTTCTAATTGAAGTATCCATGCAATAGCTCCACTTAACCCTTAGGAATAGTGTAATTCCTTCTATCATCTCCTATGCCACATCTATGCACTTAACTGAAGTGCTCCAAGAGAATAAGATAATTTTTAGAGTCTAAATATTATTAAGAGCTAATAATATTCGACATATCTATTTTTAGAATGGCAATCTAAAAATAGATTCTGCCCAATATGTCTAAAAATAGAAGTCCATATATTTTTTCCGACTTGACCAACCATCCACAAATAGCATCTTGCAACTCATAGAACATGATCCATATGTCTAAAAATATACATAGTCTAAAAATAGACTTTGTGCCAAAAATAGCCTGTGGGCCCACTTAGTGAAGGCGAATCCTTTCCACTAAGCTCATCATCTTGTTGCAATCTCAACAACATAGAGTAGAGCAGAGGAAGAGAGAGAATAAATACTTGGTAGAAGCAGTGTAGAGAGTGTAGAGAGCATAACAAGAGTTGAAGGAAGAATGAGATAATAGAAGAAGAGAACAGGAGGGGAAGCAGAAGCAAGAAGAATAAGGAAGTAAAGGTTCCAAAGCAGAAGAGAAGAAACCTATATAGGTTGAAGATAAAATACAAGATCAACTAGTAGCAGAAGGAGTGAACAAATTGATGCAGCAACGAGAGCTTGCTCAAGAGATTGAGTTGTTGATCAAATTAGTTGCAAACATGGAGTTGGAGCCTGAGCTACAAGATGAATATATAGACCTGATGCCTAGTGCAACTTAGGTCACCATTCAAGCTCCACCAACTTCAACCATAGATAAATCCCTAAGCGAGGAAAGGGAGGTAGTTTCCCCTTGATGATGATTCGATGATGGATGTTTACAATCTGTCATTCAAAAAACTACAAAATAATATTGTACAAGTGCGGTGAAAGCACTTCCGGGATGATCATGCATCACCTACATTCTTGAGGGAAAGGGTGATAATGGCAGACACCAGCAAGAATCCAAACTCCATTGCTGATTCGAGCTTGGCCTTCGCAGGTGTAATGAGATATCACACTCAGTGTTTGGTGGTTGAGAACAAGAAGTTGATTGAGAATCTACGTGCACTCCGACAAGAGAATGAAAAACTCTATGCAGTAGTGCAGAGTGCAACTTTTAAACAATTCCACCTGAAATAAATGAGAGAACTGATATTTTGTGAAGTATCCACAATTGGAGACACTATGCAGGACTTACTTGAGGAGGTCATGATTGTGCATAAGGCAGTTGTCTGATTGAACAACTTGCAACTTTAGTGCAGAGAGTTTGTCACTATCCTTAAGAATGTGTAAGATTCCATCGCTTATGTCCATGATTGGACAATGTGGTACAAGGCAGCGCCACTCCCGTTAGTAAAGATGATGAAGTTGCAGGCTGAGCTAGAGAAAGAAAAGGTTTGGATATTTTTCCATAACAACAAGCAGCTCACCACGTTCATCACAAAAATTCAGGATGAATATGCATAGTTGTACAATAGTTTGGACTTCAAGGTGAGAACCCATAATATACCATCAGTTCGTTCACTCACCCACACTAAGCGCAAGTTCCAATTACAATAGGATATTGATGAGTACTTGGAGAAGATGAAGTAGATCGCCACCAAGGAGGACTTGGATTCGAACAAAAATAACATGCATAGCTACATTAGTGGCCCTGTTGAGATTGAAAGAATTTTGTTCCTGATTGAGAAATAGGTTCAGATAAGCTCTAAGAAATTGTACGTGAATGTTATGGAGGCAAGAGTTTACTTTCATCAAGATTTTTAGGAGATAATCACACAATACCAAACTTGGCATGAGTATTTGAACGAGAGACATCAAGTTGAGGTTGCTCGGCTTGAGTTCACTCGAACTCTAGCATCATAGTGGTTTGTCTTGTTAGGTTGTCAAGTTGTCTCTACCCTATTTTTTCTTATATGGATACGAGTGGAAAATGTACGTTATTTGTAATTTTTTTATGAGTAAAATTACATGTGTCCACAATGGAATGTGAAGAGTCAGATGTAATGTGAGGATTCATTAGGCGAGTCCAAGAATCACCAAGGCATCATGCCAAGAGTCACCCTCATTTGGTTATAAATACATCCTTATAACTCTTGTAGCAGGCTTTTGGGAGACAAGACTTTGGCTACACTTAGGCTTAGAAAGGGCTTGGGAGTTTTTTTCAGCCTTGGCTTCTCCGTAGCATAGAGGGAGTATAATTATTTGGGAGGAGTATGTCTTTTTGAATTCACATTCCACTACTGGGGAAAGTGGTTCATCATGTTGTATGTATGAATGGAGCTTTCACTTATAATAAAATACGAGTCAACACATATTCATGCATATATTGTAAATTAATAGGACTATCCTTGTTGTATATGTGATGTATGTTGTTTAAATTACACATTTTCTTATGAATTATTTAGTTTTCATTTGTACGAATATTGTTGAATATGTCCTCATGTTTTAACCCATCACCTTTAAATTTTCGACTATTCTTCTTGTTAGTTCGTGTGATGTATTTTCATCTCGTGTTTTCTTTTCAAGTTGCATACTATTACAAGCTTCCAAGGAGTGCACTTGCTTTTCCCTTCATGTGTTAGAACTGCTCATGCATCATATTTACTTTCTGTAGGGTCACACACTGTCTTTAACCAAAGACACCATGCACCACTCTATGCATTTTGCAATACAAGTCACATCATTAAACACCCCACCGTTGGTACTCCTACTCCGAACGGTGTGAGGTCTAGTTGGAACTTCATATTGGGGACATCCCCTAAATGTTGGCGGGTCCAACACCGTCAACATTTCTAGCTCTAGAAGGAGGGCCAGATGGCAAGATAATATCTTGAAGTCTATTTTGAGTTTCTGCACTCATTTCATGACTTCTCTCACAATATTACTCCCAAAATTTTTCTGAGGTAACCCAAGGTTACAAGTGTCGAAGGATATTGTTGATGATCTGTCAAACCTTAAATTTGGTGGGGAGGGTGAAATAACCTTTCCTCAACATACTGATCGCTTTCTTCAATTTTGCACAGACCACAACATCCCTCTTGAGGATGTTGGCAATAGGTTTTTCATTCTCACACTCGAAGGGCATGTATGGCAATGGTGGCACAAATTGACTGATGCCTCCATTCACTATTTCAAACACTTTGTCATACAACCCTTCCATGCTTTTGAAAAATATGATCACGAACATTTGTGCTAGAAAATTTTAGACTTGTGAATATCGCTCGCTGAATCACTGCATCATTTTCACAATCATTTTGAACACATTCGTTGTGAATTTCCAGAAAATTAAGTTGATTGTGACATCTTGACTAAAATGATTATAAATATTGTTCGCATTTCACTAACCCCTCAACACTTAAATTTTTTCAAATCACTCCTAGCTTATCGCAAGGCTAGAGTTTCCAAATCCATGGCGAAGAAGGTTGTTGTTCCAAGTGACCCCTCGTATGATTCTCATTAGAAATCTCTAGTCCCATAGTTTGATGCGGGATAAATTAAGAAATTTCCCGTTGAACTGTCACCACCTCTTCCCACATTACATACTCAGAACCCTTACACATTTTTGGAGTGCAAACACGATGAATGTGATGAAGTGTTTTCTCTACATCCTCCATCCTTTGGTCCCTTTGATCCTCTGAATTACAAGTTTGTATGTTTATCTGTTTCAAATATCTCCTTTGATGTTCATGAGGATCAAGTTTTGGATGAGGTCGTTCTTTAGAAACCAACTTGTGATGTAATTTTCGATGAGTATGCATGGGAGTCAAGAGTCAAACAAGAATCTACGATGAAGGATGAATCCCTTCCTTCCTCATCTCTTTTGCATTATCCTGACATTTTCCATGACCTCGTAATTTCATTTCTGTCATGTGAGAGTTTAGTTTCTGATGCTATTCATACTTCCAATCATTCACATAATTATTGGATTTCCAATTCTTTATCTAAATGTAGAGAGGATGAATTTTATATCATGGATATTCCCAACTCCTCATCATACCTATCTAGAAAAACAGAGGGTGAAATTTCTTGATTTTAATATTCCCATCTATATGATTCATCAGATCATGAGGATTCCTCCTTTTTTGATCTTGAATTTTCAAATCATGGTCATTGTGACCTGTTCTTTGATTCAGCTCGTCACGACACTCATTTTTCTATTGTCGATTTTTCCAAGCCACCTATCATTGATGATCTACCTTCTGACAAGTTGGAACTTCCTCAATTTGTAGAGACACTTCAACCCGAGCTGATGATTATGTCAGGTTATCGTAGCCTTGATTTCAGTTCCATTTCTAATCAAAACAATGTTGAATCTATCGAGGCTCCTCATCGCTCTGCCACACATATTAAAAATCCTTTTTTTTTTACAAATTTCGCATCCTCCATCTATTTTTCACGATCCTATCGTTCAATAATTGGAGGATACATACTTGGAGAGCACTGTGGAGAAATGAAAATTTCATTCTTTCTTTATGTTTTCTTAACCTCACAGTTTGAAAGTTTTCATGTATAAATATTTGGCGTGTAGTGTGTCAGGACACCATGACACAATCATGAAATGTCTTCCTTACACTTTACGTTCTTAATTTTTTGCACATTCTTTCAAAATTCAAACATTTTGGTTTAAATTTTCTTATCTTTCTTGTTGCATGATTTTCTTGTGTATATTTCTTGACATGTATTCTCTTTCAATCGTAGGCCAACAAATGCACCAGTGGCCACATTGGAAGTATCACTTCATGTGAATCTAGCCTATGTTCTTCTTAGCTTAGCAGTAGGAGTAGTGTTTCATTTTTGTTGTTCTTTGTTTTGATTCACTTTCATTTTTTTTTCATTATGCTTATTTCCTTCGTTTTTTTTTAGTCTTAGGTTAGTTTCTGCATGAGACCATGTTTGGCTTCTAAAGGAAGCATGGTGAAATCAAAGTGGAAGTTGTTCTTTCTTCTATCAATGCTTGGTTTTCTGTATATTCCCTCTCTTTGTGTGAATCTTGGTTTTTTTTTGTTATGATACTAAGATGGAAAATATGTTCCTTATTAGAGAGAGTCACGATGAAATCATGATGTTGGGTTTTAACTAGTTCCACCTACTCTAAATGGTGTTATCTTTTCGGTTAATCCTTGTGACTCTAGTATAGTAGAGTAAGGAGGGGAGGAAAACCTTAACAAGTATGTCATAGGTGTATATAAACATTCTTCTCTGAAGGGAAAACCTCTTCTTCTATGAATAAGCCAGGATCCATCTTTCGCCCCATGAAATGAATAAGTTCCTATGCACAGTTCTTTGAAAATTGAAAAGATGAAAAAATATGAAATAAATGAAATAAAGGGAGAAAGAATAGAAAGGGTTCTTGAATAGAGAGGTGAAGCAAGAAACTTATTCGGGGTACTGTCAAGGCTCCCTGGAAATAGAGTAATGTTTGTGTTCCTGAAGTGACTTTGTCAGGGTACTATTCAGGAATGTTGGCAGTGGAGCAATGACATAGATGAAAATAAAGACACTTTAACTTTTATTTTACTTTTGAACTTAAATAATTGTCATCTCCATTCAAAAAAAATTAGTGTGAATTGTATTGGTTGGTGTTCTGTCGATGAAGAGGATGGAAAGGGGTTATGTATTTAACTCAAAATAAGTGAGGAAGTTGTGATAATCAATGAATTGAAATTTTTTTTTGGAAGGATGAGACTGATTTCACATGAGAAAATATCCATTCAGAGAGTTGAATGTCTACTAGTGTGTCTCCAATATTGTAGTAGCTAAAACCACCCTCCAAAATTCTTTTATTTCCTAGATTTTGGAGCCTAACCTTATTTCACAGGAGCTTACCTTGCACTACTATCAGGTATCCATGATTTTACTAATTTTTATCTTTACTTATGCTTGTGTTCACTTTCTCTTCACTTAGCAAATATTTTCTAAGTCACAAGCTAACCTCATGTCTAAGCCTTGTGGAGCAGTTATGGGCTTTGTGAAGCCTTGTGGAAACTACACAGTCCCTCACTTAGCTTAGAACTGGACAATGCACTTAGCCGAGAGTTTCCAGTTCTCTAGAACTATGAAATACTTCTTAGTGATGTGCATGGCAGGTTTTCCCAGAAAAATTATAAAAAATAAAAAATAAAAAAATCGTCCCTAAAATTTAGGGATATATTTTTAGTAACCCAAGGGAAGCACACTTGATATTTTTGGAAACTTTCGCCATGTGTTTCTTTTCCCTTGAAATTTGGCATGTGTGTCTTAGACCCTAATTTCTCAAATATATTTAATCGATGTCCCTAGATCTCATTCTCACACTTTTTCTGTCCCTTTTTTTCATTTGGATTGCATGAGTGTTGTTTTTCTTGTTTCTTTGCATGCATGCTAGAATTTTAAATTTCTTTAGCTTGTAGAAGTGTTTTTCAAGTTATCATTTTTCTGTTACAAGTGTCGCATCGATTTCTTCGTTTTTCACCAATGGTCATCATTGTGGCAACTTGGCGAATCTCCTCACCGAACTCGTTCACTTATCATGTTTTCAGTTTCTGCACTTTATTTTTCTTGTTTCAATCACACTTAGTTAGATATGCACCAAATCCTTCAGCACCTCTTAGATCTGCTTGATTTTCACACTTCTCTTCGACAGATTTTCCTTTCCCTTGGGTAGAATTAAATTTTCCCAGGTGGAAATTATGTAATATTGAGGGCCAAGATCAAATATTTTCCTCTATAAAAGTGCAATATGAAGTAAAATATAGCCCCACTGCACCCTTCCCTATCCCAGTCCTTGTCTTGCATCCTTGGCCATTGAGACTATACAATGCACAATCTATCCCAGGTCACTGCCTAGGTTGAACTGTGCATTGTGAAATCTCAAGAATAAAGCTTGGACACTGGCTGATGGGATTGTGAAATGCGTATTACCCTCACCCATTCAGACCCTCTTCCCAACCATAATTGCTGCAATAATTCTAGTCGGTTGGATGATGTTCTACATGAACATGTTCCTGAAATTAGTTTTTCTTATAACTAATATTTGCTTGTCGTCAATGTCTTTTTCTATCCCACAAGTACATCCATTATTGAGCATCTCTCCAGTATCACTTTCACAATGGAACCTAAGAGAGATGCCTCAAAGGAAACCATTGAAAGAATTACTAGGGAAGAAGTTGAACAAGATTCTGTTAACTTTCCAGTTTATGTAGACACTCAGGTTCTTATAAAGAAGGGATCAAAACTGATATGGAAGTAGATCAAATATGAGTTCACAAAGGAATTTCAAGCAGAATTAGAGGACCGATAGGTGTATCTTAACATCAATAAGTCAGGGTTTTACAAGGTTGCATGCAAGTATCCAGCCTTCCCATGTGCGGATGTGATCAATAGGGTTGTCTCAAACACTAATTAGGAAACTATGACATTGAGCAACACCAGCGGACAAAATCTTGCTACATTCCTAGTAGCATATTTTCAGCGTATGTACCATCTTCCTGAGCGAGTGAAGAACATGGAATTTTTGTTCTATGCCACTCACATATACACGAACACAAGAGATATCATCAAGATATGGGTGAAGGATACAAAAATGTTTAGATAGATACCCACCCACATGTACAAGACAAAAGCACTCAGGAAAGTGTATCAGCTTTTGGTCATACTAGTTTTCAAAATATATGGCCAAGAAAACACAAAGAAGTTTCCTGAGGGGTGGGCTATATTATTGAACCAGGTAGTGAATGAGGGGAAGCCATTCAAATAGTCAGATTTGTTGGCTCATCAGGGGAAATTCCATGTGACACAAGCTAGGACTCCAACGAAGGGAGAGAAATCATGCTTCTACATGTTTTCATACTTACTGGATGCAATATCTACATAAAATCAGTTTCCTAGCATGAACTAGACATGTACTCTAAGAAAAATTGTCGTAGATATCTATTGCAAGTTGCTTTCAAACTGCAGTAATCATGGAGTCATGGAGTAAGTTATTGATCATTTCATCATCCCCCTTTACAAGCTCATACTTCAAGAGGACCCAACTTTCAAGTGACGAGAAGCTATGGAGGTGATATCAGAGATTGCAAATTGGTTCAGCTTATTGGATGGCAGAAGTCACCGCAGAAGTCACCGCATATTTTTCCAAGATATTCCACCAACAAAATTTCCATGCAAGAGATATCTTATCATATCTGCAAGTGTTATCAACAACATTTCATAAGACAAAGAAGGCACCATGGCCAACTATTCCTTTGAAGGTCAGATTATATGAGATTAATAATCTCAAAGTCACAAATGTCGAAAGGAAATACATAGTTAGATTCAAGTTCGGCACAAAGATTTACAATCTGTATGATTTAAGGGGAATTTTCAAAGAGCACTATGCGAGAGTATACTACAACTAGGTCAGTGATATACTTCATTGGTTGGAGGAGGAACCATGTAAGAAATGATATAACTCCTCCTAACCTCATGAGTCGATCAGTATGACCAAGACTTCTAAATTTTTTCTGTAGGCGGTAGAAATTCAGGAGGAATCGGCAACAAAAGGCAGCGGTCTAGTGCATGAAAAAGGAAAGATAAATTTAGCTGAAAATGTAGAAGAGGAACAAATATGGAAGATGAAAGGAGATTCTCTCACTGAGAAAATTACCTTTGAAATCGAAGAAAAGAGGAACCAGAGGAAACATAGAGCATAGCGGATGAAGAGAGAGAAGCAATACTTTGTAGAAGTAGTGCAGAGAGCGCAAAGAGTAGAACAAGAGATGAAGGAAGAAATAGCGCTTAGAATAAGAGAGCAAGAGGAGAAACATAATCATTAAGAAGAAGGAAGGCAAGGTTCCACAGCGGAAGAGACAACACCTATATAGGTTGAAGAGAAAATATAGGATCAACCAGTAGTATAAAGAGTGAGTGAAAAAATGCAGGAACAGGAGCTTGATTAGGAGATTGAGCAGATGATCGAATTTGTGGACATGGAGTTGGGACCAGAAGTGTAAGATGAAGATGTGGCCCTGATTCCTAGCACACCTCAGGCAACCATTCAAACTCCACCACCTTCATCCATAGAGTAATCCATAAGCGAGGAAAGGGAGGTGGTTCCCCTTCTTGATGATCCGATGATGGATGTGTACAATCTGTCATTCTATGAAATGCAGAAAAATATTGTACAAGTGCAAAGAAAGAACTTCCCGCATGATCATGCATCACCTTCTTTCATTATAGAAAGGGTGATAGTGGTAGACGCCAACAAGAATCCAAATGCCACTTCCAATTCCATCTTGGCCTTCGCAGGTGTAGCGAGATATAACACTTTGTTATTGGTGGCCGAGAAAAATCAGTTGTTACATAATCTATAGGCACTCTAGCAAGAGAACAAACATATCCATGCAACAGTGCAGAGTGCAACTTTAGCACAGTTCCACCTGGAAGAAATGAGAGCAACGATACTTTCTAAAGTATACACACTTGAAGACACTATGCAAGAATTATATGAGGAGCTCATGATATTTCATAAGGAATTTTTCTGATTTCAAAACTTGTAGCTTCAGTGCAGAGAGTTAGTCACTATCCTTAAGAATTTTTATGCTACCATCACTTATGTGCATGATTGGACAATGTGGAACAAGGCGGCGCCGCTCACGTTGGTAAAGATGATGAATCCAGAAGAAGATATATAGAAAGAAATGATTTGGATACTAATTCAGAAAAACAATAATCTCACCACATTCATCACAAACATTCATGCCACATATGCAGAGTTGTACAACAGTTTAGACATCATGGTGATAACCCACAAGATCCCATCAGTCGATTCACTAACCCACGCTAAGCGCAAGAGCCAAGTGTGGCAAGAGATTGATGAGTACTTGGAGAAGTTGAAGTAGATCCCCACCAAGGATGACTTGGAGTTGAACATATAGAACATGCTAAAATACATTGGTGGCCATGTTCAGATTTAAAAAATGTTGTTCCTGATTGAGCAAGAGGTTCATACTAGCTCTAACAAATTGTATCCAAATGTTATGGAGGCAAGATTTTGCTTTCAGCCTAACACAATCTCATGGTTTGGGGAGATTATCGCACAATACTAAGCTTGGAATAATTATGTGATCGAGATACATCAAGCTGAGGTTTCTCAGCTTGATTTTACCCAAAATCCAACATTATAGTATTTTGTCTTGTTAGGATGTTTAGTTTTTTCTACCCTATTTTTTCTTATATGGGTACGAGTGGAAAATGTATATTATTTGTAATTATTGTTTAAGTGAAATTACATGTGTCCATGATGGAATGTGAAGAGTCATATGTAATGTGAGGAGTCATTAGGGGAGTCCAAGAGTCACCAAGGGGGCATTGCAAGAGTCACCCCCCTTTGGTTATAAATACATCCTCATAACTCTTGTAGTAGGCTTTTGGTAGCCAAGATTTTGGCTAGCCTTAGGTTTAGAAACGGCTTGGGAGTTTTGTGTTAGCCTTGGCTTCTCTGTAGCATAGAGGGAGTATAATTCTTTGGGAGGAGTAGGGTTTGTTCACTTCATGTTCCACTATTAGGGCAAGGGGTTCATCATGTTGTATGTATGAATAAAACTTTATCTTATAATAAAATTAGAGCTGGAACGTCTTGATGCATATATTGTACATGTGTTAGGACTATTCTTATTATATTTTCAGTGTATGTTGTTTAACTTACACATATACTTATTAAATATTTCATTTCAATTTGTACGAATCTTGTTGAATGCGTGCTCATGTCTTAACCCATCAAATTTAACTTGTGTACTATTATTCTTGTTAGTTCATGTGATTTATTTCCATCTCATGTGTTCCTTTACAGTTGCATACTATTACATTCTTCCAAGGAGTACACTTCATTTTCCCTTCGTGTGTTAGAGCCACTCATGCATCATATTGACTTTCCGCGGGGTCACACAATTGCTTTACACAAAGAGACTATGCACCACTATATGCATTTTGAAATCCAAGGAACATCATAAAACACCCCACTTCTAGGAATCCTACTCCAAACGGTGTGAGTTTTTGTTTGGACTTCATATCGGGGAGATCCCTTGAATTTTGGTGGGTCTAGCATCGTCAACAACACCCAAAGGAAAAATCACCCGATTCTGCTTCCCATATACAAAATGTTCATAGAAATTGAATTCCAAAGTTAAAATTAGACATAAATTCTACCATACCGTTACCATGCAGTAGTCAAAGGTCCTTCTCTCCAATATGTCCAAGCCTTTGATTCCTAACATGGTATTTTCTCAAGAGACCACTAGGTTTTCTGCTCCACTTTAGGGTACCACAAATTTTTTTGACCAATCAATAATAGTTCTACCTAGAAGCTTTTACCGAGTTCCAATATGAGCTCCCCACGTCAATACTAGTGCTCCCTAAACCAAATTGTAGGTATCTTTCTCGAGCACTATTTTTACACTTATATCATCCATATTTCTTACAAAAATTAGATGTCTAGCCAATGCAAGAATAGGATGAACACAAATAAGTGTTATAATCCTTCCACCTTGCAACTTCAACTTGAATTTTCAATGTTGAATAATTATGGCCTTCTTGTCATCCCCTAAGAAGATATCACCAACATCATATTTCTCATACTCACAGAACCACTCCCTATGGGGAGTGAAGTGAAAGGATTCACATGAGTCAATCAACCATGCCTCATGATATAAAAGTGTATTTGAAGAAGAAGAAAATTACACATCCACACCTTCATCTATGGTGATTTTTTCCTCTAGAGAAGGAGAATCATCAGATCCCTTTCCCTTCTCAAGATATTTTCATCTACATTCCTCTCTGTAGTGGCCTTCATTTAAACATTTCTAGCACACCTTTACAGGTTTTCCTGGAGATTTATATCTCCCTCTAGAGTTAGATCTCCCACTCGACGATTTATTTTTGATTATGTTCTAAGACCGTCCTCTTACAAAAAAGGCATCTCCATTCTGTCTCTCCATATTTTTCTATCTCATCTCCTCTAGCAACAAGGATGAGACTATTTCATCAAAATTCAAGGTAGTTGTATTGCTACCTATTGCAAAAAAAAAATATCCCATGAATCTAGTAGAGAACACAACAAACTACTGCACTTATCTTCATCTAAAATTTTTATATAAAAAAAAAATAAACTGCGTTACCACATTATTAAAGGCGTTCATATGCTCTGTCACTGAGTCTCTGTCCTCCATCCTTCATCCTCAGGTTATACATCTTTTTCTGAAGGAAAAATTTGTTCACCAGAGACATAAATTGGTACAAATTCCCTAACTTGACCCACAAATCCTTCATCGTAGCTTCCCCTGATACATTCAATAATACTAAATCTTAGAGAAATAATCGTATTGTTCTCTTTGCCTTCCTATATAACTTTTCTCAGTCTTCTACCGACATTCTTGTCGGTGCCATGCTTGGATCTACAAAAATGCATTGATCCTAATCCACCAAGATATCCTCCATTTTGAGCTTCCACAACTCAAAACTCTGACAATTAAATTTCTTAATCTCTATCTTTTCAATGCTTTCCATATTCTTTCACTGTAAGAATTGATCTTGCAGATATCCCACTGAACAAGGTCTACCATAGGCCCGAGAAAAACCCCTCAGCAGCAAAGGCATCCCCTTGAGGACAAAGCAACTCTCATACCAAATGCAGGTTTTAACCCTGTATAGAAACTACCTACAAATGAATTCTTAAAACATAAAAATAAACATTGGCGAGAATAGAAAACAAATATACACAAAGATTTTACCCTAGATACCAAAACCAGGACTACCAGATTGATTTTTCATTATATTCCTTTAAATTTTATAATACATATATATACATGTCTAAGCATTCATAAATGCCAATCCATTAACCGTAGATTAGAACATAACCATAATTCTTTTAATCGTATCTACAAAATACCATGGGCAGAAAACCATCATGCCCAAATCTATGTGCAAAACCTAGGCACAAAACCATGGGTAGGTATTCCCACCATCTTTGGGTATCCAAAATATTATTGGGTCTGCATAAAAAACATTATGGAGTGCTCCCCCAGAGCTCATGCAAGGTATCACCCCTGCAAACCCCCCAATAGGGGGGCGACAACCCCCACTTCACCCGGTGCAACATACAACATGTGTAGTTTGTTGTGGAAAGAATATTACACACACCCAACATCTGGAATGCAGTGATTGATCACATTATCTTTCCTTCATGCATGTTAGATTATTTTACTTTCTTTATTTTTAAGGTAGGGTTTCTATTTCAAGAACTATTTTTTCCATTCCATAAACTACGTTTCATTTTCAATGCAACCTTTACATTCCACAGTTAGGATAATGTTTGACTTCATGATATTCACTTCATTACATCAAATAAATGAAAGAAGGACATGTTTCATGTTTCACATATAGTGTTGACACCTCTTACATTTGTACAAGCCCCAGGTTGATAATTTAAGTTGGTATCCTTGGGAGTTTTAGAATTCTTGTTGCAATACCAAGGCTCATCACATTCTGCCATTGATTGTTAGGGAGTTGTCAAAGTATGCATTGTTTTCTTCCCTAGTTGATTCATTTATTTTATTTTATAAAAAAAATAAAATACATTAGGAATATTTCATGTCAAAAACAAAAATATTGCATTAACATTCTCATTCATTATATATATATATATATATATATATATATATATATATATATATATATATATATATATATATATATATATATATATATATATATATATATATATATATATATATATAAAATAATTCTACGACACCAAAATCCCCCCCCCCATTTTACCATGTGGTGAAGTAAGAATCACATCACCTTCCATTTTTGTAGGTAGAATAAGAATAGGTGTAAGAGAAGGTAGAAGAAATGGATGGAGGTGATGAAAATGAATAAGATACTCTTGGATTTCCCTTTTAAGATACTAATATCAGTGTTCATATGAATAACATCCCTCCATATTTCCTCCCCAAATTCCTTGGTATGAGGTTAGAGTGTTTACAAACCTTTCTCTTTCAATTTGAAATCCTTTGTAGATCTTATGGTTACTTGTTACACACTCAAAAAGTGATATTGTTTCGAGAAACATTGAAGCATAGAAATATTAAATGATACATGAGTTTAGGGACTAATTCAATAAGATCATGTAATGATATAAAAAATATATTTCTAGAAAAATATAAATATCATGATCTTAAAGAAGAAATATTTATAATGACTGAAAAAGAAGATCAGAGCCTTGAGGATCTAATTGAGAGATTCGTGTATAATGTTAAGAGGGAAAAATTACGTCATTTAGGATCTGACACACCAAAAATGATTTGAATGGAGTATGTTAGTGTTGTTGTGATAATTACTCTTTTGAGGTTGTGAATTCAATGTCTTATGTGTGCTTAAGGGTCCAGGTTCTCTTGCAAATTATCAAGTCTCATGAGTGTTTTTCATGTCAATTTAGTGATCAATTTAACATAGAAAACAAAGTTGAAAAACAAAAAATAAAGTACAGAACATCACCATACATAACATTAACACAAGTATTTGACGGAGTTCATCCCTCCTGGGCTACATCTCCCTGGTCCTACCTCCATGGTTTGAGCCTCTATATTATTCTCAAATTTTCAAATTGAGCTGTTTAAAATACTCTTTTTCTCCTGTAGCCTGCTCCAATGAGTCTACAATGGCTCGAAATGGTCATTTAGCCTCTTTCTCAGCCATAATTGGTCAAAAAATGAAAAAATTATGACCATTTTAAATTTTCCGACTATTTCAAGCCCTAAACTAGCTAATTTCAACTAAAATTGGCAGTGCATCGAATTTGGGGGTCTGCGAATTAAACTTTCATTAGTGTTAAGTGGGATTCTTAGTGCTAATTAAGTAGGGTTAAGAAATAAATGCACGCTTTAAAATAATCTATACTTAAACTGGATTAGGCACTAATAAACACGTTTAAGGTTAATTAATCATGGGTTAAGTTTTAAACTCCGCGTTAAGGTCTGGAGCTTTGTCGACGGTTATTTGTTGTGATTCTATGGATCGGGGTTGGACCTTCAGGGATAGCCCCACTTTTCCCCCACCATATTACAACAGCTAATTCAAATATAAGTCAGATCCAATGAATGTTAAGGACTAATGGATAGACAGGATAGTAATCCGTTGTGTTGTGTGGTGGGAGGTCGCGAGGTCGAACCCTAGCACCTCCACCCAGACTTGGTACAAAACGTTTAAGCCACCTTTGAACCTTAGGGTGGGAAAGTGGCAGCCCCATGCTGCGCCACATGTCCTCACCTGGTTGGCCTGAAAAATCAACAAATAAAACTTCACCATGTCACCCTAATTCGGACCAGTTCCATGTTGCCACTTGGTAGCTTACCATTCACTTGATAATTGCCAAAAAAATGATCTTGTACAATCAACATGCCATGTAAGTAGTAAGGACTGATGATTGGGCATCTGACTATCATTTTATTTTAAATTTTACCTATTTAGAAAAGTGGATAGAACTCGTTTCCCGGAGAATAAGAAGACCATTTTTTGCGAAACAAAGTGTTCCAGATTTCGAACAATGAGCAGTACACAGTTGTTCAAGTTTCGAGCCAATCTGAGAAATTTTTTTTTTGAGCATAAAACTGAACCCCTGATCATTCCTCCCCACTGGAAGATTTTGGACCCCAAAAAATCATATTCAATTGCTGAATAAGTGAGGGTACAGTTCCCTCACCTTCCCAATTTCAGTCCATTTTTCCTTTGAATGATTTTTTTCCTTTAAGCTCCACTCAAAGATAGTCAACACTTCCTCTTGTCGATGTCCTTGTCCTCTTGTCAAGTATGGTGTCTTGTTGTAGCTCAAGAAAGAAATCTGGAGAAAAATTCTCAATAGATGGCAACTGAACATTCTCTCCTTGATCTTCAATCAAAGGAGGCTAATACAATCTCAAATTTTCAACATTAACATCTGAATAAATTTTCATGTATGAAGGCAAATCAAGCTTGAAGGCATTGTTACTAATCTTTTCCAGAATTTTGAAAGGAACATAACAGATTGATTTCAAATTTTTACCTCCTCCCTGAAGCCTTTCCTTGCTAATGTGAAGCCAAAATTCATATCCAACTTGAAACTGATGATCCACCCGATGTTTGTCATGCCTCACCTTGTACTTTCCTTGAAATTTTTCTAGTTTCTCTTGCACTACTTGATGAATCAATTTAATTTTCTCAATGAATTTATTTGATTTATCTATGTCAATATGTCCATCCATAGCTTCATCTTTCCCAAAGATGAAATCTAATGGAAACTTAAGCAAGTAACCAAGACATGCCTCAAATGGCGATGTTTGAGTAGAATAATGTTTTGCATGGTTGTAAGCATGCTGAATGTAATGCCACTGTTCATCCCACAACTTAGGATGTTTGTTGCAATATCCTCTAAGAAGATGAATTATTGTTCTATTAACCACCTCGTTTTGACCATATGTTTTCGGATGAAAGGTTTTACTCTTCTTCAATTTAGTGTCCATTAATTCCCACAAACTTGACTGAAAATTCCTAACAAATTGAGAATGTCGATCACTTACAATAGATGTAGGAAACCCAAAATGAACCCAAACATTTTGAAAGAAAAGACGAGTTTTTTCTTCTGCTGTAACTTACTTTTTACATGGCATCAAAATGCACATTTTGTTGAACCTATCCACAACTACATATAAATAATCATGACCTCTTTTAGACAAAGGAAGACCTCCTACAAAATCCATATAGATACTCTCCCATGGACGTGAAGAAACCAGGAGTGGTGTGTACAATCCTAAGTTCCTATTACTAGGCTTACTAACTGCACATAAAGAAAAACCTTTAATAAAACATGACACAATTTCAAGCATACGAGGCCAATAACAATACCGCTGAAGATTTTCCACTTTTTTGCGTACACCAAAATTTCACACAATAAGAGAAGTGTGTGCTTCCCTTATGAAATTCACTCTCTCACCATGTGGAATACAAACCTTGCCTAAATGATACAACAAGTTATTGTGAACATGATAATCTAATTCCTCAACTTGGTGACCTTGACTCAACTTTTCATAAACATCTTGAAATTCATTGTCAAAAGCATATTGTTCAATGTAACTTTCATGTAAAATAGAAGTATTCTTGAGTAAAGAAGTTGCATTAATAATAGGCCTAGAAAGTGTCAGGATTTTATGGCAGAAATAATAAACATTTACTGAGAGAAAAATAAACATAAAGAACCCAGCAACAAATCATAAACATAAACACAATGTTTAACCGGGAAAACCCCAAGTCTGGGGAAAAACCCAACCAATGAAATTTCATTAAACATTGGTCAAAACCCTGACCAATCCGGCCAAGTGAGCCTTCATCGCTCACCTCCAGGCATGCATTACAATGAAGTGTTCCCAGCCTTTTTATAGGCTCCATTACATGCAATACCATGGGTCAAAAACCATGGGTGCACAAAACCATGTGCCCCAAAACCACTACTAGCTACCCTAGTAAACATTGACTCTACCCCAAGTCATGTTTACCTAACAATTCCCCCCTTAAACTTGACTTGGGGATTATTGACTAAATCCAGCCAAACCAGCTAGATGAGACAACCTCGCTCACTCTAGCTCTTCCCCCCTCAAATTTTTACCCGGGGTAATTGTTAACTTGACATCCCCCCTATCACCTAGGTCTAACCCAGACTTTACCAGTGATTACCCAAGGGTACGCATGCCATACCAGGTCTTATAGAAGTATGCCCATTTACATGTAAAACATTAACTCCATTATAATAATTTTTTTTTTGTTTCATTGTTGTTGTTCTTTGTATGACCATTCTCTACATTCATACATGATGTCCTCTCCAAAGAGCACATCATAGTTGTACATCAATCTGCTGAATGACATTAATTTCCATATAAAAAAGAATCCATCTACCAGATTACATGGGTCACCAGCCTCTGTAACCCCAAGTCCTCTAGGAATTCCCTTCAGATACATGGTTCATCAATTTAATTAATTTACATGCACATTTCCTCTTGTTCTTCAAATCATTTGATTGACACATTATGTCAAACACTTTGCATGTAACCAATCCCCATAGTTTCTAACTCTATGGATTTAGAGACCAAGACCTCTCTAAAGCAACAATATAATTCCATATCCTCAGAATTGATTGCTCAAACAACTTACAACATGCTATCAGTTCATGTTGGCAACCTCCTGAAGAAATTAAGCGGAACAGAAGGAAGTTTGTATCGAAACCTTGGGTGGCACAACATATAAAATCATGATATAACTGACATTACTCGGAACAGAATGACATATAATTATGGCCGCGAACAAACAAAAGGTGAAAAATATGGTTGTGGCACGGGGGATCTCTCCAGCTCAAGAGAGACTGAAATCTTTCACCCTATGTTGCCAAGTCTCCGACCACAGTCTGTATTCTACCGGCAACACTCCTCAACCGATCATACCTCATCCTCCCAATCTCAGAACTTCTTGAAGTTGGGAAAGTGTCAAATTCCTCATCGAGTTCATCAGGATGCATTGCCTTAGCATGGGAAAGGCGAGTGTCCATGTGAGGCGGGTGTCGAGGGCGCCATCGATAATGCCAATCAGTAACATGCAGAGAAATACAGTGGGAAGGATGAGCTCCAGGTACCATACCAGAATGAGAAACAGGATATGAACCAGCACTGTCGTGATGGGATTCTTCCAGTTGAAAATCTCATCAAACCACTTGCCCACCACAATCAACCTGGACAGAACGGACATGATCCTGAAGAAATTCGCCTTGCTGCGGTGCATGCTCCACATATGAGAATCCACATCTATCATATACTCCACTAAACTTGACTCGTGGCTCCTCCTTCAATGAAACGTGCATCTATGACACTAACGATCATAAAATGAACTAAAAACGTTCTGCCCGCTCACGCCTTGACCTCCAAGAATGGAAATTTCATCCTTTTTGGAGTGATCCTGCACCAGCGCATCAGTTTCGTTGACGATGTGATTGCAAATATATCCCAGGTGTATGTGAATGGAATTTTCCATTCTGAGCGGTGCAAATGCTGACTTCTACACATAAATCTCAGTGCGCAATCCTAAAGAGATCGTTTTGCAGACCGTAGCTGGAAATCGATGTTTGGTTTCCAAGCCTGCCAATGGTTCTTCTCACCAGCTACTTGCACCCAGATCTGATCTTTGCCTAGATCTGATTTTCAAACAAACTCAACAACTTTGACCACTATTCACCTAGTAGTCTCACAACGATGCTTCCTTTTCTCGGCTATTTGATCTACTTTTTCTGCTCTTCTAAACCCTTACATTCCAGATCCAGATTTGCATCATTAGTGAAACAAAATCATATCTCCATTCACAGGCCAATTAAACCCTTGGAAACAAAAGCTTCCCTCTGAAGCCAACATTTAGCTCCAATACCAGTTGTTAGGATTTTACGGCAGAAATAATAAACATTTACTGAGAGAAAAATAAACATAAAGAGCCCAGCAACAAATCATAAACATAAACACAATGTTTAACCGGGAAAACCCCAAGTTCGGGGAAAAACCCAACCAATGAAATTTCATTAAACATCGGTCAAAACCCTGACCAATCCAGCCAAGTGAGCCTTCACCGCTCACCTCCAGGCCTGCATTACAATGAAGTGTTCCCAGCCTTTTTATAGGCTCCATTACATGCAATACCATGGGTCGAAAACCATGGGTGCACAAAACCATGTGCCTCAAAACCACTACTAGTTACCCTAGTCAACATTGACTCTACCTCGAGTCATGTTTACCTAACAGAAAGCATATCAAAATCCTTGTTGTATATACCTTCCTTATACATGATGGCCAAGTGGAATTTATGGAAGAATCCCATTCATCGAAAGTGCCTTCACTGTTGCAATTTTTTTTGTGATTGCAAGTATTGCAATGGTTGGTGATCGATGTGAATGATGGTTTCCTTTCCCATCAAATAATGCTTCCATTTATTCACACTTTGTACCAACGCATATAGCTCCTTTTCATATGTATGATAATTTATCAGTACACCATTAAGCATTTCTTAATGGAATGAAATAGGCTTACCATGTTGTAAAAGGACTGCGCCCATGGCATAGTCACTTGCATCTGTTTGAATCTCAAAGGGTTGTCTCAAGTATGGTATTGCTAATATTGGAGCTAAATTGATATTTTTCTTCAAAGCATGAAATGATTTTTTATGATTTCCTCCCGAATGGAAGAATTTATTAACACTTTTCAATGCATGTAACAGAGCTAAAATAGAGGAGAAATTAGCAATGAACTTCCTCCAATACTGTGCTGCTCCTAGAAAACTTCTTACCTCTATGACTGAATTGGGTGTAAGCCAATTGAAAATGACCTCAAATTTAGAGGGGTCTATCTTTAGCTCGCCTCCTCCAACAATATGTCCCAAATACACTAAATATGTTTTTCAAAATTCACATTTCGACATCTTAAAAAACAATTGTTCTTTTCTCAAGGCATCAAGCACCTTGTTTACATGCATGACATGTTCTTCTCGTGATTTGATGAATATCAAAATATCATCTAAGTATACGATGAAAAACTGGTTTATAAATGGTCTTAATACATCATTGATAACTCTCATGAAAGTAGTTGGAGAATTTCAAATATTGAAATGAATAACAATCCACTCAAACAATCCTTGTTTAGTTTTAAATGCAGTCTTCCATATGTCCTCTTCAGCTATTCTAACTTGATGATAACCACTTATTAAATATAACTTAGTTAAATAATTTGGATACCTCATTTTAACAAGAAAATCATCAATCCTTGGGAGAAGATAACGATTCTTTGTCGTGATTTTTTTGAGTGCATGGAAATCCACACACATGCACCATGTTCCATCCTTCTTAGGTACCAATATAATCAGTGAACCACATGGAGAGGTATATGGACGAATGATACCTTTGCTCAACAATTATTTGATTTTCTTCTTGATTTATGCACTTTCCATTATCAACGTGTGATACATGCCAATATTAGGGAGTGGAACATCCTGCTGCAGTTGTATCTCATGTTGGATTCCTCTCTTGGGAGGTAACCTCTTTGGTTCTTGAAACATCTCGCATGTTGACTTACCACATAAAACAAATCAGGTTTTAATCTATCATCACAACCTTCAAAATATTCAAAATGCTTATCATTCTTTTTTTTTATCATAAGAAGCACAAAGTTTTTGCTTGAGTTTACTAGTCTCTTCATTTGCCCAGCATTAACCAAAGAGAGGTTTATCTTTTTACAATGAGCTCTCACAATATATTCCACCCCATATTTGAACAAATGGTACTTTTTCTCATGGAGATAGAAGATTTCTTTCCTGTCATAGAGATATGGGCTACTAAAAACAATTCTAGATATGTCAAGCGATACAACATCTAACTAACCTTCATCAATAAATTTTTCGGTAATTGCCAATCGGAAAATGCATTTTCTTGTAACCTGTAAATTTGTATCTTTGGTTATTGAACCCAATGGGTATGGATTATGATGATGTAAGGTTTCAGGATTCAACTTCTTGACTAAGTATTCAGAGATTAAGTTTGCTTGAGACCCACTAACAAATAGTGTGTCAATTTTTGTACGTTTTGAGATCACTCTTACATGAAACAACCCTATTCTTGCTTATTCATTTGGAGTGTTATTGTGAAAATTTGAGGAACTAGTACTTTCTATGGCATCTTTTCCCTTTGTGACCATGACTGCAATTTTAGTCTCATCTCCTGAATCATATCCAAGATCCTTTTGTGTGGTAGAAGTTGTCCTTTGTTTCCCCTTATTGTTGAATTTCTTAGGCCTCAATTATGGATGAATTTTCCAACAATGGGCTTCATCATGACCCTCTTTGGAAAAATGAGTACATGTGGTTTTGTCCCCTTCTTTCTTAATGGATATATTCTTATTTTTTTTACCCTTGAAACCCTTTCCTTTTTCACCATCGTTGAATGGTTTCTTTTTACCCTCATCTTCTACATTTTCCCCTCTTGCCTCAAGGTGTGTATCTTGCACACAGACCTCATCTAAACTACTGGGATTAAACATGAGGATGGTATTTTTTAGGTAACTATGCAATACACCTATGTACGTCAACCAAGTTTCTTGGCTAGACAAATCAACTCCTAACACAAGATCTCTTCTCATAAATTCATGAGTGTATTCTTGCACACTTTGACCTTTCAATTGTCTACAATGTTTCCAACTCATAATAGCTTTTTTCATGTAAGCTAGATGATAGAATTTATTTTTAATGGCAGCATTAAAATTTGACCAAGACATTAAGATATTACAATGTTTCTTAATCTCCTCTTGTATCTTTTCTTCCCACCATACAAGTGTTGAACCCTCTATTCTCAAGGAAGAAAATTGAATCTTTGTGTCATCTTCTTGAAGGTTTTTAATTCTGTAATAAACCTCCAATTGAAGAATCCAAATATCCAAATTCTTTGCATTCACTTCGCCATTATACATTGGAAGCTCAAATTTAACATCAAGTTTGAGTAAGGGTGATTTACCAGCTCCTTTTGAAGTATGTGTATGAACAGATGGAAGAGTTGTGGCAATGGAAGTTGATGATGAGGAAGGTGAAGATGGTGGTGAGGATGATGTTGGAGTGGATGGTGGCTTGTTGTCATCTCCATGGCCTCCTCCTCCTGGAGAACCCTCTCCTCTTGGAGGCCTTGAACTCTTTACTTTCATCCTTACATTCCTTTCCTCATAGAGGACTTTAACCATCTTAGTCATATCAAAGAATTCCTTCCTGAATACTCTCTCATCTTCTGTCATGATATGTTATCCTTCATGAGACATGCTCACTAAAGACTGAACTTCAACTTGAGGATATGCTAGTGTTTAAAACTTTGGCAACCTTTCCCTTCTTCTTCTTGACTCGACTGCAGGGCTCTCAACCGGCTTCCCTTCTCCTATTTTAGTTTTAACCTTGTAAGCATGACACAAAATTGCAAACAATTAGATCCCTTCTTGCATAGAAAAAACTAAGAAACTTGAGCATTAGTACCAAAAATGATCTGAATGGAGTATGTTAGTGTTTTTTTTTCTAATTACTATTTTCAGATTATGAATTGAATGTCATATGTGTGCTTAAGGGTCCAGGTTATCTTACAAATTATAAAGTCTCATGAGTGGTTTTCATGTCAATTTAGTGATCAATTTAACATAAAAAAAAAACTGAACAATAGAAAATAAAGTAAAAAACATCACCATACATAAAATTAAAACAAGTACTTGGTGAAGGAGTTCACCCCTCCTGGGCTACATCTCCTTGGTCTAGCTTCCATGGCTTGGGCCTCTATCTTATGCTTAAATTTTCAAATTTACCTATTTACAATTGTATTTTACTTTGGTAACCTGCTCCAATGAGTCCATAATGTCTTAAAATAGCCATCTAGCCTCTTTTTGAGCCTGAATTGGTCAAAAAATGCAGAATTGATGACCATTTTAATTTTTCCCACTATTTTAGGCCCCAAACTAGCTAATTGCAACTAAAAATGGCAGTCTATCGAATTTGGGGTTCTACTAATTAAGCTGTCATTAGTGTTAAGTTGGAGTATTAGCACTAATTAAGCATGGTTAAGCACTAAATGCACACTTTAAACTAGTTTTCACTTAAAATAGATTAGGCACTAATAAACAAGTTTAAGGTTAATTAATCAAGGGTTAAGGTTTAAACTCCATGTTAAGTTCTGGAGCTCCGTTGGCAGTTATGTTTTGTGATTCTATGGATCTAAGTTGGCCCCACTTTTCCCTGCCATATTACAATGGTTAATTCAAATTTAAGTCATCTCTAATGAATCTTAAGGACTAATGGATAAGCGAGATGGTAAGCCGTTGCATTGTGTGGTGGGAGGTCGTGGGGTCGAACCTCAGCGCCTCCATCTAGACTTGGGAGAAAAAAATTACACCACCTTTGAACCTTTGGGGGGCGGGCACGTGGCGGCCACAGGCTACACCACATGTCCTCATCGATTGTCCTAAAAATCAACCAATAAAATTTCACCACGTCACCCTAATTTAGAATTGTGCCATGCTGCCACTTGGAAGCTTACCATTCACTGGAGAAATTTCCAAACAAATGACCTTGAACGATCAGTATGCCATGTCAGCAATATAGACTACTGACTAGGCATCTGACTGTCATTTTTTTTTTAAATTTTACTTGTTTAGAAAAACAAACATAAGTCATTTTTGGGAGCATATAGAGACCATTTTTCGGGAAAAAAAGTGCGCCGAATTTAGAAAGGCGAGAAATACGCAGTGGTTTAGGTTCTGAGCCAATATGATAACTTTGATTTTTTAGCATAAAATTGAGCCCCTAATCAAAAAGTCCTCTTACTTAGAATGATTATGGATGAGTGGATGATCTCCTTAATCTCAGGAGTAGAGGGGATGTATACCAATTATCATTTGAAGAAATTTGTGAATATTAAAGTGCATCTCAAGAAGAAGGGAAAGATTAAGTAAATCAACATCAAGAACATCAAGATAGGTAAGTAAAGATGAACTTGGAAATTTTCTTAATAAATTAAAAAAATTTGGAAATTTAAGTGAACAAGTAGAAATGTTAAGAATGCAAATTGAGCAAAAACATGATGTTGATATTTTTTTTATCCATTTAGAATCACATGCTAATTAATATTTCCCATCATAACTGAGGTTGAAGGAAGTTTACCAAGAGGATAATGGAGCAAGTCAATCACCAAATAAGCTATGTTATGTAGATAAAAAAATACTATGGTAGCCTAGTCAACTTGATATGATGCAAGAACCTAATTCATAATTTCAAGGTTATTTACATCCATCTCAATGTAATTGGAACACACCATTTCCTTGGAAATCTTGGCCATCTCTACCCCATAAAAAATATTTGCAATAAGGTTGGCAAGGACCTTATGGGAGAAATACACAATATCATCAATATTATTCATACTGAACTCCATGCTATCCCTACCATCCACCTCCACCACAACCACATCCATCTCAAAGTCCACTCCCACTCAACTACCTATCCAACCATTTCCAAACCCAAAAAATCTAGTAACTCAATACACTTACAATGTTGATATAAAGCAATTCCAAACAACTCCTCTTTATCTAAAAGGTATTTGTCTTAGCTCAGTAATAGTATTGAGAAAAAAATATTCTATTGATGTCATTGAGGGACAACATTCATAAAAACAAGACTCAAATGAGGAGACCAAATAACCATGGGTTGCACTTGATGAAGAGCAAACATCGTAATTAGATATTGAGAAAGTTCCCTCATGTTTACTATTATATCCTCCATGTATTCAAGAGGAAAATCAGCAAAAAGAGGAATATTTAAATTTCATGTTAGAAGAGGAAACAAAAAGAGATCGAAATGTGCAAGTGGACTAGGGCATCACAACTATATTGAAATATGGTTCCAAACAATCATTAAGTTGCAGCAATACACTCTTCTTCAACCATTTTGTATCTCATCTCTGTCCAAGAAGTTGGTCTCTCAGATTCAAGTACATGTCAAAGAAAATATTTCGAGCCTACACATAATGTTATCTGTCATCTTGATGTGCACATGGATCCATTGGAATTATTCATATACTTGAAAGAGATTTTGTTTTTTAAAGTAGAGTAGGATAGAAAAAAAAAATGGAAAAAGAAAAAATAAGAGGAAAAGAATAAAATATTGAGTGTAATATTCTTTTGAGGAACCTGATATTGGCTCATTGATTGAAAATCCCCATGAGGCGGTCAATGGGTTGGAGAAAATAGAAAAAGGAGAAAAATAAATTATCCTAGGTGAAAACCTCTTTTGAGGCACCTAGGCACACCTACTAGATGAAAACATCATTTAGGTAGCTAGTAGGCCTAAGAAAAAATTTAAAATTAAAAAGGAAAAATGAAAAAAGTTATTTATTCCATATATCTCTCTTTGATGAATGCAGGTGATCTCCAACCTTTGCAAGAAATAAAAACAAGTTAGCCCCAAAAGAAAATTTTGATCAAAAAATTAGTCAAATAAATGCAAACTTGGGCTTTCTCCCCCTTTTCCCATATGCTTCAATAGGACCAAGGCCATGGAAATTCATCACCCTCGTCCATTTCCAACATCCACCGATAATTCTTAATCATTTCCCATTCATTTTCCTCACTACCTTAAAGTGCTACATGAAGCTTCTATTTTGCCACTGGGCTATCAAAAGACACAGACCAAATATTGTTTTTATCATATCTCTAAAACCATTTATCCATTGGCCGAGTTGTTTTGTGGGGAGATGCATATGTATAAAAAACCATTTTTCACCCATTCTTCCATCTGTTCTACAACAAAAAATGCCTATGATACTTATCAACATATTACTCATGAATTGTTATTATTTTTAAAGGTAAACCTGAAGGAAATTATGATCCTAGAAAGGGTCTATTAGACTACCATAGAAGGACACAAAATCTATTACCAATATGCACATCTCCTGTCATACCACAACTAGAGCATCAAATTTAGAATTCAGTCACCATGAGCACTTGAGTATTGCAACTGTAATCCTTCAATAGCCACAAGATCTCATATCAATTGTTATAATATTATTGATCACTCAACAAATAACAACATATGAACCAAATAACATCTGCGAGAAGGACATACTTGCATCATCAAGCATCAGTGAACAAGAGAACATAAAAAATGCATATCTTTCTCAGGAAATTGTAGAATACATGCACATGAACCATAACTTTGTCTACAAATGACATATGATCACCTATAGCACTCACATCAAGATCATCTCAAGAGCATAGCAACAACAACAACAAGAAAACCTATAGGAACTCCAACTGATTATCACATGGAGCTTCACGATCATCAAAGGAAACCTCCACAACTAAAACAACATCCTGCAAAAAAAAAAAAATCATGGTAAGGCACAAGTATCCAACTCTCTAACCTATGATTTTATCTTTAAAAACATTGCAAGTGTATGAAGGAAATGTTTTCTTTTATAGGCAAAATAAGTAGCAAAGCAACCACATCCTTATCTGGCACTTAAATATAATTTTCCACCAAGACACCCACATGCATGGGAGAGGAACTTGAAAAAAGTGAAAAGGACTTGAGAAAATGAATTTTTATCATTTAGTTGTGATGGAGGACAAGGAGTGCAAAGGGGTTAGTGAGGGCCAACTCAGTTAACTCAAAGCACTCTAAGATTATTTTTCATGCAATGAAAACAAGAGAAAAAAATGAGAAAATAATAAGAATAATAAAATAATAATAATAAAAAATAAAAATAAAAGGCTTACCCACCACCTCTTGGCATGCAAATATTAGTTGTTATAAGATTCAGGTTGTGTGCTACAGGATTAGAACAAGGTGCTACTGGACCATAACAAAACTGCTAAAAGAGTACCAACAATGCTACAAGAGTACCAAAAATGTTATAGGAGTACCAACAATGCTACAAGAAGCTAACATACTCCTACAGGAGGTAAAATTTCACCCATATGGAGACCCACGACTAGAGAAGTCACATCTAAGAGGCTTAAAGCACAAGCTACCCTTCTATAGGAGATAACATAGGAGCTACACACAAAATTTTCTATAGGAAGAAAAATAACTGCTATAGGAGTAACAAGGACTACTACAGGAGCAACAGGGTCTACTATAGGATCAATAGGGAATGCTACACGAAGGGATGTCCACATCAAAATGGGACTAAGAAGACCTCCAAGAACTATAGGAGCCTGATCCGCAACATGGCCTTGGATCCCACTACATATTTGTTGATGGTGGGAGAATTATACCCATGAAATTTGCAATAAAAATATTCTTTAAGCGAGAAAGGGAAAGAGGCAAAACGTGTGTATGGGTGTGTTGATGCCTCGAAAATCGCTGCAACAAAATTGGGGGATAACCACCCAGTCCGGACCTTAAGACAGCTCCTTTTCCGTTTGGAATGGTGGCTCCGACTGGATATGATGGGACCAGTTTCCCGATAAAGAATAGAAATGGGTTAATGAGTGATAATAAGTGGTATTGGATGGAGTATTTAATCTATAAACAGCAAATATAAATGACTATTATATCCCGGGAAGTTTCTATTCTTAAGTGCAACGTTTGATGATCAATGTTTGTCAATAGGCATATAGATGACACTATTTAATAAACAAAGATATTCATTTAAATAATAATTACTTCATTCAATTAGTTGAATGAAGTAATTGATAAAATATTATTACACTTATCTCAATTTATATCATTGACATATATATGATTGAAAGAAAAGCATACCATAAACATCCAATAGTGGAAGGAATACATAAATACTATTGAAACACATACATATATCCAATGATAGCAAAAGTAATCAAACAACAATTTATATAAAAGAAATGGATTCAGACATAGATAATAGTACCATATGAGCTGCAAGTCATTCCCCAATATCAATCGCTATTTGAGATTCTTCTTTCAACGCAAAAATACTTTCACACAAAGACAATAGTGCACATTTGCATAAAAGCTTTCTTATCAAAATTAGAATAATTGGTCGAGTTTTATAAAAAAAAATACACCTGAAGTACAGTAGTGTAACTTCAGATTTTAAGTCATATACAAAACTTTACGACCCCTTCTAAATGCATGAAAGGGTCTATAAATACTAATTCTATCTAAATATCTATGAAACTGAAAATCCTACTTAATTGGTATCATACGATCTTGAATATCTTCCATCATGGCAATCTGGCAGTCGGCGGCATGAATCATCATTTAGGTTGTTCATCTCTAATTCTGAGCTGGCAAATTGCAAGCATCGGCTCCGCTTCTGGTGGTCGGTTAAGGCGCGAATTGAGTTGGGCATCATAGGTGGCGTCCTGCATTTCAGGAATGATGCATCCGATTGCATCTGAGAGGCATTTGAGGGCAGCTCTCTGGCTGTAAGGTTTGACTAAGAACATCCAATAGGTGTCCCATGTCAAACTGTTAATTCCTGCAATTAATCTGCCAGTTTTCTCCAGCTCTGAGTAACATGACTGCTCCAATGTTTTCGCTGATGTCAATTTACCGGAAGACTTATGCTTGTGTTTTGCCGGATTCTACCTCCAATTTCGAATGGGTTCGGATTCAGTTTCGTTCTCACTTCGGAATTTCTCCAGAAATGCTTTGCTGTACTTCTTCTCAGGCTCAGGCAAATGATACATCTGCCTCAAATCATTAGCTTGGAATGAACCGAAGACTCTCCCATCTCTGGTGCAGAAGGTTCTGTCCGTGATTGGGAGTTCCTCAATTGCCCACCTTACTACATCCGTGTATGGGAGAATTTGTTCCCGAGCTGCTATCCGATGAAGGAAAGAGTTAGCTAAGTCCTTTAAAGTACCTTCAGATTTCTGAGTGGTATCGACTGTGGCTTCTACTGTTGTTGCTTCGGGTTTTTCAGCTTCTATCAAATTATAGGTACTTTGCCAAGAAGTTTTGCCAAGACCATAACATGTAGTATCGGATATCAATCCTTTCTTTTTGTTTCCCTGATCAGTGATGGCTTGCTCTATAACTGGCGAGGTGGAAGCGTTTGCAGTTTTCTTGGACTTCTTCCCCATTTTGCTTGTATCTATCAGCTTAGAATTCTGCACACGAGAAAAATGAGCGTAACGCAGAGAACTGATAGTAAAAACCAAACACGGGGGAAATATATTGCGCGATGAAGAATTAACTTAATGATGCTATGGATTCAATCTGAAAAAGATTTTAAACTTAATATTTCATTAAATGGCCGCAAAAACCCGTCAATCATTTAAATATCCATCACGTCGTTTATTGTTGAAATGATTTGTTTAAGCGTGCCTTGGACGTTTTGGCGCAGGTGAATCTTCATTATAAAGATAAGGCTTTTAATACGAATTAATCGTAATATCCCCGTTTTAACAGCTTTTTCAAAGTTTGTGCTTTGGCTTTATTGCATCGCATCGGGAAGAAACGACGCTTTTCTTAAGTTAGCATCTCTTAGAATCTACGATCGCCGATAGCGATATCGCATCGCATCGGGAGCATTGACCGGGGCTCTATGTTAAAGTATGCATGTATTGCCGATCGCCGATTGCGTGTTATCGCATCGGTGCCAACCAATGTTTCCATAAGTTCTGTCTCCTCTGTCATTGCGATATGCGATCTTGCGATCGCTTTATCGCAATGATAAAAGATTTAATTGTTTATATCCCAAGGTCATTATTGGTTTGTATATTGAAAAGGTTTCTTGTAATGTTCTTTATTTCATGTTCGGACCTTTTCAAAATAATACAAAATTGATACCAATTAAAAAGTAAAAGGGTCCCATTTCATATTATGGTATTGTGAATAAAAATTATATGAAATGGGGGGTTGTTGTAGAGGACAACAATTGGCGATTCGCTGGAAGAAACAGTTATCTCTGAAAAGTATGAAAATACTTAAACTTTTTCAAAATAGAGTTTTAATCAAAAAAGAAAATTCTAATATAACTAAGTATATATGCATTCCGAATAATATGAAACTATTTCTTGCTAATTTCTTCTCTTTGTTTAAAATTAGATACATTCTAAGTTTTTAATAGGCCTTTATTGGTTTATAATGATGAAACAGAAAACCTTTCCAAAGCAGCTTTTTGGTTAACTCATCTGTCATAGGTAGAGCCTCTGCTGCCAGCAAACGTTCATAGTTTCGACAGGGATACCTTTTAACCATGTTATTGTCCATTATCCCATCCATTTGAGAGTATGATTAACAGAATGAATTCAAAATATGCTTTCATATTTTTGTATTTCCTTTTACTTTTTCTGTTATTTCTAAGATAAAAAGCCATTGTCCTGGTTTGGTGGCCAGCTGTTTGACAATTCCATTCACTAGTAGTAATCTAACCGAACAAGCTGGCTCGTGATGAGACCCCTTGTCTTATAATTCTAAGCCATTACCCTGTTTTGGTATGCAGTATTGGTAATGTCGGTTAAACTATTTCCCTATGATCATGGTAAGCAGGCTTGTAATAAGACCTCTTATCTTTTATATCAAATTTTTAGAATTACACTCTGAGTAATCATAAACTTTGGTGAATGGGATGGACAATTTTCTCCTTAAGAGCAAATGGATGACAGGGTAAGAGTTGAAGATGCTGAAATTGGATTAGTTTCTGTTTTGATATTGATAACCTTTTAGTTGACCAAAAAAACATAAAATTATTTTCAATACTTCTAAACTTTGAGAAAAGTTGGCAAAAATTGAAGGGTGGCTTCAGAATGCAATTATACCTAGTTTCCTAGAAATTGTTCATCTTGTTCAAGACTTCTATTTATTTAAAAGTAAATATCAACAGTTCTTTCTTTTGAGCAACTTTTAAATACAGCAAAGGTCAAAATAGAAGATACCTTACAACTTTATTTCCTAATGATCCTAAAAAATTAAATCCTACTTTAGAACTAAAGGAGAAGGAAATACCTTCTCAATTGAAGAATTTCTTTAAGATGAGGCCATTAACAGGAAGAGAATCCTTCTTTCCTGTTAGATCTTGTAACATGAATGTCGAATGGCCTATCTTCTCACTGATCTGAAATGGTCCAAGCCACATCTTTTGGAACTTGGTATGTTTACCTTTATCCTCATGGGCTTTATCCCATTTCAGAACTAGATCACCAACCTGCAATTGTTTAGAACTAGATGAAGCTGAATCAAATGATTTTTTTATTATCTGTTGATGTTTTGCATGAGTAATTTTAGCCTTTTCTCTTTCTTCTTCTAATTTTAAAATTTGATCATGTCTAAGTTGGATAGAAGAAGAGGGGCTTTCTTCAATAAACTGTACTAAGGCTAGAGAAGGAAGTGCTAGATTGGTTGGTAGTATTGCTTCTTTCCCATATACAAGATTGAATGGAGAAGTACCTATGGAGGCCTTCTGTTTTATTCTATCTGCCCATAGTGCGAATATTAAAGATTTATGCCAATTTTTATGATTCTGTTCAATGGTTCGCTTAATTATTTTAAGGAGATTTTTATTGGTAGATTCTGCTAGACCATTACCCTGGGGATAATAATTTGCAGAATATTTTAGTTTAAAACCTCTTTTAATAGCAAACTCAAACATGGCATTACCAGATAAATAAGATGCATTATCAAAAACAAGAGCATTCGGGACACCAAACCTGGTAATGATGAATTGATCTATAAATTCTATAATTCCTTCAGAGTTTGTTGTTTTTAACGGAATTGCTTCAACCCACTTGGTGAAGTAATCGGTAGCAGTAAGGATATACTTATGCTGTTTAGAAGACTGAGGAGAAATTTCCCCAACGATATCTAATCCCCATTGTTCAAAAGGTTGCTCAATGTTGACTGGTTGCAAAGGGAAAGCTGCTTTTCTTTGTCTTCCACTGGAGGTTTGACAACTTTGACATTTCATTACATATTCGTGAGTATCTCTGAATAAAGTGGGCCAATAATATCCAGCATGAATGATTTTGTGAGCTGTTGTGTCAGCTCCAAAATGTCCTCCAGCTGGTCCATCATGTAGCTCCTGCAAAACCTTTTGTGCTTCAGGTTTTTCTAGGCATCTTAATAAAACTGAATCATAGTTTTGTTTAAAAAGTACATCATCAATGATTATGAAGTTTTTTGCTTTTAATCTAATGGCTCGTTTGTTTTTATAAGAGAGATTAGGAGGTGCATATCCATTTTTCAAATAAAAGATTAAATCTGCATATTGAGATTCAGAATTGGTAATACTTATCTGATTGATTTCTTCCATATGTTCTGTATCACCTGATTCTGGAATGTTGGATGCTCCTGCTAACAATCTGCAAAAACCCTGACCTCTCACAATCTTTGCTGGCTTGATTTCCAAGTCATACTCTTGAAGTGCTGTAACCCAATTGGCCCTTTTTTCACCTAATTCCCTTTGGATCAGTAATTGTCTTACTGCAGAAAAAGGAACTATCACCTTTGTATGAGCTTTTAAAAGGAATGGCCTATAGTGTTTAATGGCTTTGTATACAGCAAAGGCTTGTTTTTTAACTTCGGAGTAATTTAGTTTTGCACCCTGGAAATTTGAACTAAAAAATGAAATCGGTGCTTCAAGGTCATGATCATTAATCTGAGTGAGTACTGCTGCATAAGATGAATCGGATGCGATAGTATACAATGTGAAATGATTAGAAAAATTAGGAGTGTTTAGAGCGGGGGAATTGATTATTGATTGTTTGATTAAATCAAATGCTTCTTTTTCCACAGATCCCCATTTAAACACTGAATTTTTCTTAATCATGCTTTGTAATGGTAAAATAATCTGAGAAAAATCAGGAATAAATCTTTTGACAAAGTTGATCTGACCTAAAAAAGACTGCATGGATTTTTTATTATGAGGAAATGGGATTTCAGAAATTTCTTTAATCCTGTCAAGATCAATATAAATACCATCTTTGGAAACAATAAAACCCAGGAGCTTACCTTGATCAAGAGCAAAGAAAGATTTTTTAGGATTGAGTGAGATACCATATCTTTTGCAGCGTTGAAAAATTTGATTTAAGTCGCACAAATGATTGGATCTCTTTTTAGAAAATACAGTAATATCATCTAGATAGACAACTACTGTTTTATTAATCAATCCTTTGAAAGCGATATCCATTGCTCTTTGGAATGTGGCCCCTGCATTAATAAGTCCGAAAGGCATTTTCTGATAAGCATAAGTTCCCCATTTTGTTCTGAATGTAGTTTTAAGTCTGTCATCAGGATGAACCAAAACTTGGTTATATCTTGAAAAACCATCTAAAAAGGACATTAATTCAGAGCCTGCTACTGATTGGAGTATCTGCTCCATAGTAGGTAATGGGAAGTTATCTTTAAGGCTTGCTTTATTCAGATTTCTGAAATCTATACAAATCCTAATGTCGCCATTTTTCTTTCTGACCGGCACCATATTAGAGACCCAGTTTGAGTGTCGAACGGGAAAAATGATCTTAGCTTTCAAGAGTTTATTGAGTTCTGATTTTATTTGACTCTCTAAGTTTGGATGTATTTTTCTTAATTTCTGCTGAACTGGTTTCTGATTGGGAAGCATTGGAATGGTATGCTGGATAATAGTTGTATCATACGTCTTTAGATCATCATATTTCCAAGCAAAAACATGTTTATGTTTCTTTAAAAGTTTAATAAATGCTTCTTTTTCTTCTACAGAAAGTCCTAATCCTAGATTAACGTTTTGAGGATTTTGTTCAGTGCCAAGGTTTATCAATTCAAATCTTAAAGTAGAGCTTTGGAGCTTTGGATTAGTTACAGGTTTAAATCTGTCTTTAATATCATAAAGATCCTCAAGCTTCACCACAGGCTTTGGAATCGAATTTTCTTCGGATTTACCTCTCATTTGAAGATCATGTTCGCTTTCCTCAATGATCTGGTCATCATAGGACTTTTCTGAAGTTAAAAATTGTAAAATGTCTTCATTGTGATTAAACACTCTCCAATTAGTGACATTGTCAGGAATTGATGGCCTAAAAAGTAATTCTATTGAAAATCTATTTGGGCTATAATCTTCGGAGGGTATGAGTCTGGAGGCAACATTGGCTAGCAAGTCTGCTGCTGAATTTTGAGACCTAGGGATAGAAGAAATATTGAATGCAGAAAAGTGCGTGGTGAGTTCTTGTACCAGCGACTGATAATGTTTGAGGTGATTTGAAAGACAATGAATTGTATTTCTCACCTGTTTGACAATAATTTCAGAATCGCCGAATACCTTCAAATATTGCACTTTAAGGCCAATTGCTTTATACAGACCTTGGATTAAGGCTTCATACTCGGCTGTATTATTTGTGCATTCAAATTCTAATCTACAGGACATCATTGTTTTTTCTCCTTGCGGGCTAACCAAGATACACCCTGCTCCTGAACCTTCGTTAGATTTAGAGCCGTCAAAATATAAAGACCAAAATAAAGAAGTATTAACAATCTTATTTACAGTTTCCCCAGTATCACTAAAACATCTTGACCTATCAGTTTGTGAATAGTTTTCAATCTGTGATGTTAAACTGTTTACTGAGAAAGGGGATGGTTGGGCAGTGAGATTTCCAAAAAATGGCTCTGATGAATAATTTCCCAAGATGTTGTTATTAAATGCAATTGGTTGATTTTCCTGTTCAAAATCTGTTACAGTATGGGTCATGTGTTTCTCTCGATTGATTTTTATTTGATTTGGCTTTCCCCTATAGGGTAACCACATGTGAGACCAATCGGTAGAAATATACCCATGGAGCTTTTCAGACCAATCCCTACTCAAAATCAACCCATAAAATTCAGGTATATCAGCTATTAAGATATCAATTCGTTGAACTACCCGTGGATCAGCTGCTAACCTGATAGTTACAGAGTTAATCTCTCCTAAACCTGGACCTTGCTTCTATCTAACTGTACAATATGTATGGAAGATTTTTGGGGTTCTATGTTCAGCTTGGAACAAACTGAAGCTGGCATTATATTGGATGATGCCCCTGAGTCAATCAAACAATTGTGTAGGTTTCTGTTGTAGATCTCAAAAGTCAAAAGGAAGGGTGGAGTATGAGAATTTGATCTATCCCCAATCAGGACTGAATCAGTCGCTTCTATCATACCAGAAGGTGGTTGACCAGAATCATTTGCAGCTTTGGCACTGGGAAGAGGTGAACAGGGAACAGCATTCAATTCTTTTAGAAGCAATTTCTGCTGATGTTTTAATTTGCTAAGTTCAAACATAGTAATGTTTGCCTTAGTTTTCTTCATATCATCAACAATATTGTAATCCATTGAATCGGATACTACTAATGTTTTGGATGTTGAAGGAGCACTTGAAGTTGAAGGTAGGTTTTGGGGGACTGCTGCGGGTGATTTCTTTGTAGGTACTTTTTCCTTTGTTGTAGCAGCACCTGCACTCCGTTTCTTTGAAGTTGTCTGAACAGGTTCGGAAGTACCTTTACTCCTAGTAGAGACAGGTAAAGCTTCTTCATCATTATCTGTATCGGAGTTGGGCAGTATAAAATCCCACATGCCATGGAATTCAACAACTTCTTCTTCATCATCAGTTGGTGAGATTGTTTCCTCTTCTTCTTCTTGATCTGAATCTGCATAAGATATGATATTTGGTGGTTTTGATTCGGTTTTCTTATAATTCTTAAAGGGCCTTTTGGTTGAAGTTTCAGTGACTTGTTTCTTGATTTCAATCATTTCATTTGACATAGTCTTGAGGACCTTTTGGAGGCCTTCCATATCATATGGATCTTTCGAGATTTTCTTCTTTGAGTCTTCTTTGAATGAAACTTTTTTGGTTTTTCTTTCCTCAAGAGCTGCTTTCTTTTCTAGAGCATTAATACGTTTTTCCACAGCAAGTGCTTCTTTCATGTTTTCAGTAAGTGTTGGTTTTGCGGCCCTGTCTACAAAAATAGCTATATTGGCAGGTAGGGCAGTAATATACCACTCACTTCTGATTTGTTCACTTGGTTTGGAGGTCATTGGGATTTTATTCAAAAGTTTATTGAAACGAGCATTAAATTCTTTAATGGGTTCCCTATGCTCTATCCTAAGATTGGAGAGATCATTTATTAGTGTAGCTAAAGATCTATCGTCTCCATACTTAGTGAGAAACCGTTCTTGGCAAATGTCCCAACTGGTAATAGAATCAGAAGGCAGGGAAAAATACCAGGATCCTGCTGATCCTTGCAATGTATAAGGAAAAAGCCTAACAACGACATCTTGCTCAGTTACTCCCTTCAAATTAACTGCTAACATGAAGTTATTGATATGTTCCTCAACTTGGGTTCCACTTTCTGGATTAAACTTGGGTAGCCATTTTTCAGGAGCATCTGGTAATGCATGTAATGGTGCGGGCATATTGACTGCACCAGGTCTGGTCCATGGATCTGCCATTGTAATACCAGTGGTGGATGATACTGTTGTTGAAATTCTAGATGTTTGGGAAGGAATTGATGTTGAGGAGTGAGCAGTTTGAGATGTTGAAGTTCCAAGTTCCTGGTGAACAACAATATGTAATGAGGGAGTGGATGGTTGACTTCGCACTGGGGAAGATGAGATGGAAGATGTGGATGAAAGTGCTTCACTGTCAGAATCTTCAGTGTTTTTCTTTGCCCTTTTCCTTTTAGGTAAAGGGAATTCAGTAGGTTCAATACCGAGCTTTTCACTCTGAAGTCTAGTGAGAGGGTGAGGTAGATTGAATTGCGAAGTCTCACTGCTTTGAGATAACTCAGATTTCTGTGGTGAAATCGAGAAACTCTGAAGTTTATGGATGAGAGACTGAACTTCAGGAGATTCAAGACTTAATTGTTCTGAAGTATGGTGGGTTTGAGCAGTGATAGTGGATACCTCTTCTTCTTGCTTGGATGCTGAAGAATCAGCATGCAATTGGGAAGTACGAGGTGATGCGGAGGGAGAATTACTCTTAGAATGGTTTGTAGATTTGGGTTTGCTTGCCATTCACAGTTGATGGCCCTCCTTCTAGCGCCAAAAATGTTGATGCCTCGAAAATCACTGCAACAACATTGGGGGATAACCACCCGGTCCGGACCTTAAGACAGCTCCTTTTCCGTTTGGAATAGTGGCTCCGACTGGATATGATGGGACCAGTTTCCCGATAAAGAATTGAAATGGGTGAATGAGTGATAATAAGTGGTATTGGATGGATTATTTAATCTATAAACAGCAAATATAAATGACTATTATATCCCGGGAAGTTTCTATTCTTAAGTGCAACGTTTGATGATCAATGTTTGTCAATAGGCATATAGATGACACTATTCAATAAACAAAGATATTCATTTAAATAATAATTACTTCATTCAATTAGTTGAATGAAGTACTTGATAAAATATTATTACACTTATCTCAATTTATATCATTGACATATATATGATTGAAAGGAAAGCATACCATAAACATCCAATAGTGGAAGGAATACAGAAATACTGTTAAAACACATACATATATCCAATGATAGCAAAAGTAATAAAACAACAATTAATATAAAAGAAATGGATTCAGACATAGATAATAGTACCATATGAGCTGCAAGTCATTCCCCAATATCAATCGCTATTTGAGATTCTTCTTTCAACGCAAAAATAATTTCACACAAAGACAGTAGTGCACATTTGCATAAAAGCTTCCTTGTCAAAATTAGAATAATTGGTCCAGTTTTATAAAAGAATACGCCTGAAGTACAGTAGTGCAACTTCAGGTTTTAAGTCATATACAAAACTTTACGACCCTTTCTAAATGCATGAAAGGGTCTATAAATACTAATTTTATCTAAATATCTATGAAACTGAAAAATCCTACTTAATTGGTATCATACAATCTTGAATATCTCCTTCATGGCAATCTGGCAGTCGGCGGCATGAATCATCACTTAGGCTGTTCATCTCTAGTTCTGAGCTGGCAGATTGCAAGCATCGGCTCCACTTCTGGTGGTCGGTTAAGGCGAGAATTGAGTTGGGCATCATAGGTGGCATCCTGCATTTCGGGAATGATGCATCCGATTGCATCTGAGAGGCATTTGAGGGCTGCTCTCTGGCTGTAAGGTTTGACTAAGAACATCCAATAGGTGTCCCATGTCAAACTGTTAATTCCTGCAATTAATCTGCCAGTTTTCTCCAGCTCTGAGTAACATGACTGCTCCAATGTTTTCGCTGATGTCAATTTACCGGAAGAATTATGCTTGTGTTTTGCCGGATTCTGCCTCCAATTTCGAATGGGTTCAGATTCAATTTCGTCCTCACTTCGGAATTTCTCCAGAAATGCTTTGTTGTACTTCTTCTCGTGCCTAGAAAATGATACATCCGCCTCAAATCATTAGCTTGAATGAACCGAAGACTCCTCCCATCTCCGGTGCGAAGGTTCGTCCGTGATTGGGAGTTCCTCAATTGCCCACCTACTATGATCCGTGTATGGAGAATTTGTTCCCGAGTCGTCATCCGATGAAGGAAAGAGTTAGCTAGTTCCAAAGTACCTTCAGATTTTTGAGTGGTATCGACTGTGACTTCTACTGTTGTCGCTTCAGGTTCTTCAGCTTCTATCAAGTTATAGGTACTTTGCCAAGAAGTTTTGCCAAGACCAGAACATGTAGTATCAGATATCAATCCTTTCTTTGTATTTCCCTGATCAACGATGGCTTGTTCTATGGCTGGCGAAGCGGAAGCGTTTGCAGTTTTCTTGGACTTCTTCCCCATTTCGCTTTCATCTATCAGCTTAGAAGAATTCTGCACAGGAGTAAAAATGAGCGTAACACAGAGAATTGACAGTAAAAACCAAATACGGGGGAAATATATTGTGTGATGAGGAATTAACTTAATGTTTCCATGGATTCAATCCGTAAAAATATTTAGACTTAATATTTCATTAAATGGCCGCAAAAACCCGTCAATCATTTAAATGTCCATCACGTCGTTTATTGGGGAAATGATTTGTTTAAGCATGCCTTGGTCGTTTTGGCGGTTGAGCGCAGGTGAATCTTCATTATAAAGATAAGGCTTTTAATACGAATTAATCGTAATATTCCCATTTTAACAGCTTTTTCGAAGTTTGTGTTTTGGCTTTATCGCAACGCATCGGGTCGAAAAGGCGCTTTTCTTGTACTGGCCTCTCTTGGAATCATCGTTGGCCGATAGCGATATCGCATCGCATCGGGAGCATTGACCGGGGCTCTATGTTAAAGCATGCATGTATTGCCGATCGCCGATTGCGTGTTATCGCATCGGTGCCAACCAATGTTTCCATAAGTTCTGTCTCCTCTGTCATTGCGATATGCGATCTTGCGATCGCTTTATCGCAATGATAAAAGGTTTAATTGTTTATATCCCAAGGTCATTATTGGTTTGTATATGGAAAAGGTTTCTTGTAATGTTCTTTATTTCATGTTCGGACCTTTTCAAAATAATACAAAATTGATACCAATTAAAAAGTAAAAGGGTCCCATTTCATATTATGGTATTATGAATAAAAATTATATGAAATGGGGGGTTGTTGTAGAGGACAACAGGGTGAAAATTGAAAAATCCAAGAAGGTGCAGGATGTGGGCCTCATGGAGGAAAAATTGCAACCAATGAGGAAGGAATTGATTGACTTGAGACTAAAAGAATCAGTCATGAAGGAGCAGATGCAGTTAGAAAACAAGAGGTTGAGAGAGAAACAATAGGAAAAGGAGGCACAACTTGCCACCATGGAATGTTTATCCATGAAGTACATCCAATGTAGGCAGCCATCCAGATCAATGGCCATTTTTCCCAAAGAAAATTGAGCCAAGGAAGATAATTGCACAAAGAACAACAGGGCAAGAAGATAGATAGGTTGCTCGAAGGATGAGCACTAATTTCAGTATAATGGGCCTCCAAATTAGTCACAAATTAAAGCCCATCTAACCTTTCTTCGGAACATGAAATCTATATTGAACCTCTACTTCTACATTTAATAATGTTTTTTTAGAATTAATATGTTCTTAGGATGGTTTAGAGATAATTTCATATTATGTGGCTAGTATTATTTTTTTTTTTGGAAAAATATTAAGAGAATATTGAATAAATAATGAGTGAAATAATATAGGGACTTAATCCATACTATAGGATGGGTGAATATTGGATAATAAATGAACCGAATATCATGAAATTATTGACAAATTCTAGAGCTCCACTAATTGAGAAAATATGGGAATGTGTTCCCCATCATTTAATGAAGATTCCTAGTGTGGGAAACCAAATCCACTTTTTGAGGGGTTTTGGAGGGGAAAGTTGCCTCCTTTCAAGGAAAATGTTTCCTCATCACTTTGTATAAGTACCAATTAGAATTTGCCTCTAGGGGCCTGCATTTATTAGTATTATTGTAGAGAAAACTTGTTATTTAGCAACACTTTCATTTCTTGTAACACCCTCCTCCCACATCTACCCAAGTAACCGTCCAACCGGGGTAAAAATGCCACAAGAGGATACTAATATGAGATTCAACCTCCTAGATGAACTTAAGGAAGTGGAATTGGTGTAAACAAGACAAACAAAACTTACACAACATCAAAGAAATCTTCAGGAGGTAACCCAACCTTTGAGGCCCTTGAACCTTGACGAAGACTGACTTTTCTACCATTTTGAGCCTTAGCCACAGGAATTCCAAGGAAAATATGCATAGAGCCATGGGAATGCCAAGGCAAGGTAGTAGCTAGTGCCCAATTTGGTCAGTTTTTTGCCTGCAACTTTAGGACTTGTGCCAGCTTTTTAACCCAGAGCCCAGGTCACTGCCCAAAACTTCATGAAACTTTAGGGAATGATGAATAACATTAAAAAAAAGATATGGAAGCAATCAAATCATCATTAAATAATTTTTAACCCTCATACCCATGACATTAATATCTTAAAACATGTCACAAATGTTGTATCTACATGTATAAATAACATATTTAAACATAGGGGTCTCATACTTATCTGAGAATCACTAAGAGGCATTGCTCCGGGCTTACATCATAAGTTTCAATACAATCTATTTGACCAAAGATACATGGTGTATTCATTTACAGGTAAAAACATGGAGAGAGCCATACATCATCGTTGATAAATTACATGCTTATAACCAGCATAATAACAACATTAATAAATTTGATACAACAACGATAGAATCCACATAATAATCAGTACAATTATACATCAATTAGAAAAGGAATGAATTTCTCATTAATGAATGCAAGAACCAACTGCGGATGGGACTGCCACGTTCCACCCGAACATAGATTGGCTGAGCCAAATCTCTCTTCACCCAATCACCCTCATACCATATTCCAATCATGAATGTGGGACACATAGCCAACCGAAAATGATACAAACAATCATGGATGCTACCGGGGTTCTCTACCTACACTGTGAGGAATTTGAGTGCCTCCTAGTCTCTTCGGATTTAAACCAAGGATCACTAGGCTCTACACCAAGACCATCTCTTCGGACTTTATCATACATCCCATCCTAGGAATATTCGGCCCAATGGAGAGAAATCCACCTCTTGGCTTTATCGTATATCTTGCCATTCACTAGCAAGTATTCCTAGGCCCACCGAGACACACAATTTGGCTTTACCGCAACCCACAGTCTGGCTCAAGGGTTAATAGGCCAGTGGATTTACTGTGATACTTATTATGGTTGAAGAAGCACTAGGCCATGTGTTTTTCATTTCGGAGATCCACTCCACTCAGCTTCGAATTCAATCTGTCCATCTAGCTCAACCGAAGTATGAGAAACCCATCTCATCAAAGTTATACAAAAATGGCAAGGCTAGGCTGAAAACACTATCACACCTAGAAGAAAAACATGGCAAGATAGGAAGAAACCACATGCAATACCATGCATGCTAGATCTAGCAAGGAAATCACATATTCAAATCAATACCTACAAAGAATCCTACTATAGTTTCTTGATCTCGCTCTTCCTTGCTTTCTTTTCCTTTCTTGTTCCAATGCCCAAGTGCTCCAAGAAAAATGTTAAGTGTCCAAGAGTGAGAGAGAGAGAGAGTAATGAGAGATATCTAAAAAATATGTAATGACCCAAAATATGAACTGATATTCAGAAGCCTTTTTATAGAAGAGGCCTCTATTTTCTTCATTTTCCTCCTCACATGAAACCTGTGACCTTTCATCTCCATTTTCTCCTAATTTCCACTATTTCCATAAATAAAAGTGCCAAAATAACTTTTTCCTCTTTAATGCCTTAGCCATAGCCTTTTCCAATTTCCTTAGCCATAATAAACCAAATGAATACCCACTAGGATGTTTTTCCCAACATTCAGCTTGGAATATGTGTCCCATCAACCATTGTTATTATGTTTAACTTTATTACATGGAGTTTTCACCAAGTCTATTACATAACCCTCCCCTTGGGGGACACCATATTTGGTGTTCAACCACACATATACCTCAACAAAACTGCTGAAAATAAACCATACTACCCATGGAGATTTGTAAAACAGCTCATTTCAGTATTTACGATGAATAACCAACTCAAAAGAAAAAAAAATCATGACAATCATACTATGTACTAGAGCTTTGTAACGCAACTCATTCTGGTATTTACAATAATATACACATATACAAATATTCACATTTTCTCAACCAATAAGTAGAAGGATATGATGCTCATATTAGCAACAAGTAAATCTAGAGGCTCGAACCTCCACTTTCAAAGTAATACCAAGATTCACTTCCTTCCAAGGAAGTCAAAAATCCACTATCATAGTCAAAGTTGCACCCAATGTCTAGCACTACAATTATGTACTACTGTATCCTCTGTGAATAGTTTCTAGCTCATTGTTCCCGGGCACACTGCCAATGTGCATCTGATTCCATCTAGCAATGATAATGAACAAAAAAAACCCATCCTCGACTTTCCCTTCTCTGCTACATAGTCCCTTAGGCAATCCATTCATCCCCTTCTATGCAATCACTCACCTTCCAAGTTCCTTGACATACCCTATCTCGAGTGATCCGTCCCTTAGAAAGGCTTCCTCACATTGGAATATATAAAAACCAAGGCATATACCTGCCTCAAACCATGATACCGGTCATAGAATGTTCATGGAAATCAGTGGACACTATTGGGTACCAATGTCCCACAATGGCCCTTCTCCTGAAGTAATTTACCAACATAATGTTGTTTGTTTCAATTTCTTTTGTTTTTGTTGCTAATTCTTGCAGTTAGTTTCAACCACCCAACTAGGAATTTCCATGCTTCTCGTAATAAGCACATAACTTCCATTAGAATCAAAATAAATTGAAATAAATTCACATCAAACCTCATTAGAATCCCTTCAATAAGGTATGCTTCCACTTTTGTTCACTTCTTGTCACCCAAGTCAAACTAGTTGTTTGATCAAATCATCATGTATAAACATATCACATCTAGTCAGCTCAAAACACAACCATCATAAATTAAAATCATGAATCGCATGCAAGTCATCATAAACCACATGTAACCATCATAAGTCATAATCATAGATCATATGCATAATATAACTAAAATAAAATATTTATACTTATCCTTCATTGGTCCTTACTTCTGCCATTTTTCATTTTGTACACACACCAGATCAATTTCCCTACCTGCCAAGAACCTAATACATTTTCTTCTCTTCAATCACATACACATACATGTACAATAGTTATATCCACACAAATCATATAGCATCACACAATACATAAACCCACACTGGCATATGACACATACACCTACACCTGGTTTACAATACAACACAATACATACACCTACCTCGGTGTACAATACAACACAATAGATACACCTACATTCAGTGTACAACACAACACAATACATATACATATACAAAGTTCAATACAACGAATGCATTTTTCACGATACCATGACCACACCACACACATACATAGTACTACATGCTCACAACACAACATGTATGACATGCACACAATACCACACTTATACTAGTACCATATGCACAACATGTACACATTACCACCTGTACACCATGCTACCTGCACAACATGTGCACAAGATCACATATGCGTGAAACCATCTACACATTGTATACACAACGCTAAATGTACACTGCACTGCCTATACACTGTGTACACAATACCACATGTACATAGCACCACATGCATGATATGTACATGAAACCACATGGACATAGTGTTGTGTGCATGACATGTACACGACACCACTTGCACATATCACCACATGTACAACATGTACAGAAAATCACATGCACACAACACCATATTTACATAGAACCATCTATACCTAGCATTGCATATGAAATATAGACACAACATTATATATACAACATGCATACAACATCATATGTACAAAATAATACATATGAAAAATTACACATCACCATAGGTACAGTCACTGAATATAAAAAATATAAACAATAGTGGTATTGCACATTGATAGACCTCACATTGACCCCACAACCAACCTGGCTTCCAGTGTCGTATCCATGATTTTCCTAGAATGTTGCATATCGCACTAATTTCACTTCACCGATGTACCCCTCATCATTACCTTTCTATAACATAAAAATAGGAATAGTACAAGAATATAACACCATTTCATATCCACATGATACTAACCTTGTATATTTGTTAGGGATATTCTTCCCAATTGATTCCTCATAACAACAAGGACCTGTTCATGCCAGTCACCTACATGAGAAACCATTCCTCCTGCATACATTGACATAGACACATACATATTTACATATATAATCATTAACATAACAATCATGATCCATGACGACCCTGTCAGAAACAACATACATACATACATACATACATACATACATGCATATATATATATATATATATAAACACTAGCATAATCATGATCACATCACAATTTCTAGATATCATAACGTCTAGGTTAACAAAACTCCCTTTATGTGTGCATAACATGCACAAAATTGAGAGCAACAATTCCCAACGTAGCCAAGGCATATGTTATCTCAGATCCATTCAATTTACCTTTCGTTGTGCTTACTTATGCACTGGGATTCATCTAAGTCTTATATTACCTGTTGGGTACCACACAGCTCTCCCCAAGATCCAATAACTTTCCCCTTTCCCAAACCAAGTCCCAAGACTCTCAAAAAAAGAAGAAGGTAAGAATAAGATAAAGAAATAATAATACCATTAAAAACCAGAAGAAATATGACACTGCAAAAAAGTGGGAAGGCCTTGTGCCGAACACAATCAAGACTGCAAATCAAGCACAAAAAAATCACAAAAGAACAAAAGCACAAGACTAGCAACAAAAACCATGACTCAATCCCAATGTGTCCCCAGTGCTTCTGAAGGAAAGCTTAACCTTATTCTTCTTCAAGATTTCATGGAAATATATTTTCCATGCAATCCTTGCATCATACTTCCATAAACACATAACTATCAGGGTACAATATAAACATACAATATACCAGTTACCTTACCTTGTTGTGCCAAACATGTTTCCTTGTAACTGAACACACATGTTAGCCACACGTTCCAAAGGCCAAGACAACATATCTGTCAATTTGAAACCAACCTTTACCAAGTCTAATAACCATATCATAGTCAATAATTAACTCACATTCTTCAGTGATAATACATAATGCTACAACTATCACCTACTTACACGCAAGTACATATCAACTATCTCAACACATATGTATAAGTACAATCATCTTAAAAAAAGATCATTCCTTCAAGAAATATTACAGACACATATAATCATATCATGCAATTAGTCAAACATTCAAACAATTTGCAAACATACCATGTTAAACAGATTAGCTAGATGACATAATAAAACACTCAAAACAATCAAGAACTAAGTATACAAGATGATAAAACTCATACCTCAATGTATCTTAGGGGAGGTTTCCTTGTTTGCATGATCAATCTAGTTAGCACGATATAACTTCACAACACATCATCTCAAACCCAAATAAATCATGATATCGATAACCATTGTTGGCTTGATGGGGCCTAGACCCAGGTTGAAATGTTGTTAGGAAACCAACAAAACCCACTATTACTGGTACTTTCAACAATGATATGTTTCCGCAGACTGAAGTCTCAGCCGAGGCAGTATAAGGGGATGCTAGAACTAGGTTTCTGCATCTAGAGGGATAGTGGATTATGGATTTTAGGACTTTCTTCCTTGGCAAAGCTTCGGAAAACAAATCTATTAATTATACAAGCATTGTTCAACACATATGTTGAACTCACTATCAGATTGCACGATATTACTTAATCATGCATAAAACAAGGTAAATAACCATAAAAAAAATACTCTATGCAATCACATATCGAAACCCTTACTTAGAATAGATATTCATAAAAAAAATTAAAGTAAAAGACATCAACAGAAACACATATCTATCTCAACAGGTCTTTCATTAATTCTATCCTTTGCATACATTCAATTCTACCCTACACACTTAGCTATAAGGGTTAGCGCACTCAGCTGCAGAATTCCTAAGGTCTCTGTGCACTTAGCTGCAGGAGCCTTTCCTTTAACCCAAAACCGTAGAGTCTGACTCAAAATAGTCTTACATCCAAATGCATCTCATCAATTCTATATTTTCATGTCTCTATGACTTGTATATTGATTCCTTATATAGATATTGCATTTACAATACCATGGTCTGAAAACCATCGGTGGAGTTCAACATTCAAAAATTAATCCCATCCCATTACATAATAAGGGAATTTGACCCACCCCAAAAGCTCCTAAGACTCAAAATGGACTCTGCGTTGCATGCTTCGCTCCTTAATCTGTGGGGGCTTTTCTCTAACTTCTTTCACCAAGGAGTCCCATGTCCAACATGCCCCCAACACAAAACTATGAGTCATCCCAAGTCGCAATTGGTGTGCCATCGATATTTACTTTGATGACGCTCAAGGCATCCTTCAATTGTGGAACATCTTCAGTGCACTTATTTCTTTCCAAATTCTCGAACCTTGCTCGCTTAAGCCACACTCTCCTGAAGCCCAGTTGCTTGACTCGCACTCGCTAATATCTAAAACTAATTTATAGTCTTATGCCCTTTATGAACTGTGAGGTACATTAGGACTCTGCGTCAGTCATATAATCATTGTGATCTTCCAGGGAAGGAATTATAAAACTTCAGTCGACTTCCATTAATACAACCAAGTAAAAATTCTCCATTCAGCTTCGCGAGCTAAACTGAGCCTCCATATGACACATTTGTGATGATGGAAGGACCCAACCAGTGCATTTTTCATCTTTCCCGAGAACTTCACAAACTTTTTGTCATATAAAATAACTAGGTCTTCATCCTTGAATTTATTTTTCTTAATATATCAGTCATGCCAAGCCTTCTCCATCTCCTTCTGAATCTGCTAATGAAGCCCAATGATGAATTGATCCTCTTCCAACTTGAGCAATTGCGCAAATATATGCTCCATAATGTCAATGTCTTCCATATTCATAACTATTGCAATGTGAAAAATAGGTACAATATATTCCATCAACATCACTACTTCCTGGCCATACACTAATCAGAACGGGGTCTGACTTGTCAGCTTCTTATAGGTAGTTTTGTAGGCCCATAAAACCATAGGAATGCATACATATTAATCATTTATATTAAAATTTCACATCATTGTAAGTACATTCTCCAGTATTTTTTTGAAGGCTTCAACCGTGCCATTTTCCTGCAGGTGATATGGTGTGCTCTTTTGGTACCCACTTGGAATTCTTTGGTCAAGGCTTCAACAGTGCTATTCAGAAAATGTGTACCCCGGTCGCTCATCAAGGTTTTCGGACATCGAAACCATGACACAATATGCTCGAAAATGAACTTTACTACCATGTTTGCAGTATAAGTCTTTGCTTTTCATGCCTTAGCTCACTGAGTGAGGTAATTGATCACAGTAATAATGTATCACACACCTGTTTTCTTTCCTGGTGCATAGATTGGTCCCACAAAGTCAATTTCCCATTTATTGATGTTGGTATCCTGTGATTTAGCAGATTGGCATACTAATTGACAAGGAAACTTATAAACCAGTCTTTAGAGCTCTAGGATCTAGCCCTCCTAGTCTCAGAGAGGGATCTCTCAATATGTTTGCAAATATATGACTTGTTTGCTTGAAAAAGGTTGATTTTAGGCTAGTTATTAAGCATGAGCTTGTTTGATTGTTTGTGGGACATGATGATCTAGGCAGCATAGATAGAAAAGGGGAAATTCTAAGTGATTGGGAAATGGAGTCAAGTAGAATTTTGTAACAAGTTTGTAGATGAATTAGGGGTATCAAAGGGAAAATCTAACTTGGTTGTTGGATCTACAAAGTTTTTCAAGTGAAATGAAATGAACATTAAGGGTTTAGAATTAAAAGTAGAACTAAGGGCAGTTAAGAATCCTTAATTATATGTACTTCTCAACAAAGGGACTTAAAAAATAATTTGAACATGAAGAAGTATTTTATAGACAGGACTAACCATGAATTCTACAAATCACACTTCAACAAATAACAATTTCAAGACAAACTTTCAAAATGAAATCCAAGAGTCGAGGAACACTCTATTTCATCAAAGATTTCACTTTCAAGGATAAGAAAACATTCAAGATTCACAAATAATTGCATTCATAGAAGAGGGAACTCCTAAAAATATTTTATTACAGCTATAAATACCTTCAAAACAATTATTTGAGCAAGTACAAAGGGTATGATAAAAAAAAACCTCTTTGGCAAATTTTGGACAATGGTACTTTGAAGGGAGACTTCAAAAACAGTTTTCAAATAGCAACAAGCAAGCAGGGAAAACCATAAATCATTCTTGAGGCCACTGTATTGAACTATTTAGGAAATAAACAAGCATGAGGGTTGAAAATAAGTCAAACTAATTTAATAAAACCTTTAGTAGATGAAAACATAAAGACAGTGAAGAGAAAAAAAGTCTAAGGTGCTTCTAGGAGACATTTCTTAGCCTAAACTTTTTACTCTAATGTAAGCAAGAAAATAATGAAAACATAATGAAAAAAAGGAAAACCATCAACAATTTAGAATACTTCACCAACAGCCAAGCTAAGGGATACAATGACAGAGCTTTCTCCATCCACAAACAGGTCAAAACATCCACAGGTTCGAGAACATCAAATTTCTTTCAATTTCAGCAGAACTATGTATTACTTCAAAGAGTCATCAAATTCCCCCCCATACAATGAGTTCGAATGCAATATTTACGTTGCAAATGAGGAGGTGGAACTATCTAGGGTTCAAAAGGTTATTAATGACATAGTAAATGTACTCCTATCCTTAAAAACCATGCAAGGCATGAGGTAGGAATGTTTCTCAACTACTTCTCTATGTAATAAATCTGTCTTTACTTCCTGAGGATGAAATAGTTGAAAAGATTGACTTTGACGCCTTTTTATGTCTTTACATTAACTGTTCTGATAGTTTATAATATCTTCTTTAGTGTAACAACAATTTATTTGTCTTTTGAGGTATAAAGTAAGTGAAAGGTGTCACTTTTGATTTATCAAGTGAATAACTATCCCTTTGATGTATCTGAGGTTGTCTTTAAGCCAATTTTGTCTTGATTTCATCATAAAACTGTTTTTTAAGGCCTTTTAGCCTTGATCTGCTTTTAATTAATCTTCTTTGTTGTCTTTTGCTTTATCACTTCTTAAATCATTTGTTCTATTCCTTTATCTCCTTCCGGACCCTTTTAAACTTCTTTCACCTGTCTTTAACTGTGTTTTTCTTCCTTAATCTACCAATTAAACCTTTAACCCTTTGTTTCTTTGGCCTTTAACCTCGCCTTTATCCCCTTTTTATTTAAGCTTTAAACTATGTCATTTCCTTTCTTCTTACTTCACTAATTCTTCTTTGTTTTGTTGTGTGCAGGGTTTCTTTTGGTGCGCTGAGGGTTTGATAACCCGTTGAGGGTTTGAACCTTTTATATAACCCCTTTAGCTATTTTTTATTTGATTTTTGGGCCACAGAGGACTATGATCCTAGGCCTTAGCACGGTCTTGTACTGTTAATAGCCTCCTTTGCCATTGAACCTACAAACAACCATCAAAACACATTATAAAATCCTGCGTGAGGGCTTAAAACTGCTTTACAGAGGCTAATGGAGGGTGGAGGGGCTTTGCAAAGGGAGGCAGAAGCACAGGGAAGAGGTTCCATGGGAAAAAATGTGAAAATCAGGTTCAAAAATGAATGTGGGCACGAAAAATGGATGAGAGTGGTTTTTGCGAAAACCGTTGGCAGTTTTCGCGCGAATTCCAGGTGGTAAACAATTTTTCCTGGAGGGAACGCGATCTAATGAAAAGGGGACGAGTGGATTTTTCAAAACCAATGGTTTCACATGAATTTTGGTGTTTAAACCTCAACTACAAAGTTTGCGTGAAACATGGTGTGAATCGTTGGATCTAGTGGCATAGATCCAACGGTGGGGGAGGAGCACGATGGAGAGAGTGCACAGGCGAAGAAAATAGTGGAAGGCAGGTGTCAAGAGGGGATTGGAGGGGTGGTTGGGTAGTGGGAGGTAGGCCCTTGGCGGTGACGTGTGTTATTTTGTCACGACGTGAAATTTTACCGGTTCGAGATGCGGGTTTGATCAGGGTCGTTGGATCATACAGATCAATGGTGAGGGTCGGTACAGAGGGTGGATGGATAGATACTAGCCAGGCGATTAGAGAGTGAAAGGGGAAACACGAGGGCTGTCAGATCAAGGCTTGAGGCCTATGATCTATGGCTAGGATTTATCCATGATTTGATAAGCATGGTGGGGAAAACATCAAGAGAAACGTGTTTTGTAAGAGGCGTGGGGGCTAAAAAATATAAAGGTAAGGGACGGGGGCTAAGAGGAAAGGGAAGGTTTGGTTTCATGGGGGGAATAAGGTGACTCGAGGCGGAGAAAAAGGAGCTAGAGCAAATAATTTAAGCACCAGGTCACGGGGCTTGGTCACATGACGGATAAGGAGCTAGAGTTTTAAGCTCTCAGGGGCTTAAGGCCTGTGTTATAAAAAAGGGCGCTTTTTAGGCAAAAATAAGGGTTTTTTGAGGTTTTGATAGGCAAAATAGGATGGTTTAAACCATAAAAAAGGATTTTTTATGAGTTTAAAAGGTTTTTTTGAATATTTTTTAGGATAATGAAGGGAAAATGAGAAGGAGAAAAGGGGATTTTTCGAGGAAAATCCAAAAATAGAAGAAAAGAGATATCAATGCCTTAGAAATAAGCCACTTCGAGGGGGAAACCTCCAATACATTACATAAATGAAAAAATCTTGGATGATCTAATTTACAAAACCTCCTTTCTATATATAGGAGTCCATGGGGCCATAATGTAATCCTAGTGGGCCACAATGTAATCCTAGCCGACCTAACAATAATAATTTAAGGGCACAATAATAATAAAATGGGGGTTACAACGGTACAATAATAACAATAAGGGGGTTACACTAACAACAATAAGAGGCTATACTAGTAATATAGGGACCTAACATGCCCCTCTCCTTCAAAAAAGTGTTGTCCTCAACACTTGACTAGCTCTGGGTGCTTCTGTATAAAATTCTCATCCTCCCATGTAGAATCTTCAATGGGTAAGTTCTTCCACTTGATGAGATACTCTGAAATTGATCGATTCCGTAGTTGTCGAGTTCTTGTTTCCGTGACTGCTTCAAGTTCCAATATGATTGTTCCTTCCTCATCAAGTTCTGGTAATATTGTTTGAACTGGAAGATTTTCACCGATAACCTTCTTTAAGCATGAAACATGGAAAATTGGATGTACTCGAGAAGAAGCAGGAAGATCCAATTTGTATGCCATAGTACCAATTTTTTGCAACACCTTGTAAGGACCATAGTACTTTGGCAATAATTTATTATCCTTATTTGCTTGCTTGAGGGACATTTGTTTGTATGGTTGTAGCCATAAAAATACCTAATCTCCTACATCAAAACTTCTCTCACTGCGATGTTGATCTTCCTGTTGTTTTATTCAATTTTGTGCCAAATTCAGGTTATCCTTTAAGAGTTGGAGAAATTCTTGCTGATGCTCGATGTGATCTTCCACTGCTTGAACCTTCAAATTTTCCCTTAAAGATGATGTGATGGATGGTGGATGATATCCATAAAGTGCCATAAATGGGGTGATTTTTGCTGCAGTATGGAAGGAAGTGTTATACCACCATTCAGTGAGAGGCAACCACGTGACCCATTGTGTTTGTTTATCAGATACAAAACAACAAAGATATCCTTCCAAACATTTATTTACTATCTCTGTTTGACCATCAGATTGAGGATGATAAGATGAGCTATGAGCCAATTGAGTACCCAAACAAGAAAATAACTCCGTCCAAAAATTTCCAGTAAAAATGGGATCTCTGTCGCTCACAATAACCCTTGGGCTTCCATGTAGCTTTTGAATTATGTCCATAAATGTAGTAGCAATTGTACTTGCTTTAAATGGATGAGATAATGCACAAAAGTGTGCATACTTGGTAAGTCTATCAACTACCACCATGATGACACTCTTTCCTTAGGACTTAGGTAAACCTGTGATAAAATCCATTGAAATCTCCTCCCAACATTGACTTGGAATGGATAAAGGTTGTAGAAGTCCCGGGGTCTTAATTGTCTCCACTTTATTCTGCTGGCAAACCAAACATTCTGCCACAAACTTTTGAATATCAGATTTAAGGCCATCCCAAAAAAATCTTTCTTCACCCTGTGGTAAGTTTTTAAAAATCCTGAGTGTCCTCCTAAAGGAGAAGTGTGCAATTCCAGAAGAATCTTTTGTTTTAGTTGGGAATTCTTACAAAGATATAAGCGATCTTTGTACCATAAGGAATCATTTTTCCAACTAAATGTATCGGATGTACTAGGATCTTGCTGCAACTTTTGAATGAGTGTCCATACATCTTTGTCCTTCTTCCATTCATCTCTTGCTTCGGTTATCTAATCTGGTTGGATAATAGAAATGGCACAAAGAAATGCTTCCACCTCTTCATTCTTTCTTGAGAGTGCATCTGCAACAACATTAAGCTTTCCCTTTTTGTAGATTATTTCAAAGTCATAACCCAACATCTTTGTGACCCATTTTTGCTACTCTTCTAATGATAGTCTTTGTTCCAAAAAGTGTTTAAGACTATCATGATCAGTTTTTACCTTGAAGTGTCTTCCCATTAGGTAAGTTCGCCATTTCTTTAGTGCATGTAGTATTGCTAACATTTCCTTCTCATAAATAGGTTTCCGTAAATACTTTCCTTTGATTGGACGACTTTCAAAAGCAATGGGTCTTCCTTCCTGCATTAAAACCGCACCAATTCCATTTCCTGAGGCATCACATTCCACAATAAAGGTTTTTGTGAAGTCTGGCGTAGCTAAGACCGGTGCTAGGCACATTGCCTCTTTAAGACATTCAAAGACCTTAGTTGCTTCAGGAGTCCATGAAAATGCATCTTTCTTCAATAATGTTGTTAGAGGTGCTGCTATTCTCCCATAATTCTTAACAAACTTGCGATAATACCCTGTTAACCCGATAAATCCTCACAACTTCTTTATGGTTGTGGGGACTTTCCATTCCTTAATGGCTTTAATTTTGTTAGGGTCTACTTTAACACCCTCGTGAGATACAATATGACCCAGATATTCCACCTCTTGTACTCCAAAGAAACATTTGGAATTTTTTGCATATAATTGTTTCTCCTGCAATAGTTTGAGCACCCTGTCAACATGTTCAACATGATCCTTCCAAGACCTGCTATAGATTAGTATATCATCAAAAAATACTAGCATAAATTTTCTAAGGAAGGGTTTGAAAATGGAATTCATCAACCCTTGAAATGTAGAAGGTGCATTGGTAAGGCCAAAAGGCATGAACAAAAATTCATAATGACCCTCATGAGTTAAAAATGCTGTTTTTGGAATATCTTCAGTCTTCATTCTAATTTGATGATATCCTGAATGAAGATCCAACTTGGTAAAATAATTTTCTCCATGTAATTCATCCAATAATTCATCAATCACAAGAATGGGAAATTTGTCTTTAATTGTGAGCTTATTGAGCTCCCTATAATCTGGACACATTCGCCATGATCCATCCTTCTTGTGTACCAATACTACAGGAGCAGAGAAAGAACTTTGACTAGGTTGAATTATACCCGCCTCTAACATTTCTGCAATCATACGTTCAATTTCGCTCTTTTTGAAGTAAGGATATCTATAAGGCCTGATGTTTGGAGGAACACTTCTTGGAATCAAATGAATAGCATGATCATGATCACGAATAGGTGGGAGTCCTTTGGGAGTTTCAAACACCTTGGAATGATTATCCAAGACTTGTTGGAGATCTGCAGAAATAGATGATTTCAATGTCGGAACTTCTAGTGAGCATAATTGTGCAATTACGCCTCGTTGTTCTTTATTTAAAAGCTTTGTCATGACATTAGAGCTTATTATCCTTCCCAGCTTCCCTTTAATACCCTGTAATTCGACTTCCTTTCCTTCTGAAAAAAAATTCAAGAAAAGTTCTTGAAAATTAAAAGCTACCGTCCCCAAAGATTGTAACCATTGTACTCCTAGTACAACATCAACACCTCCCATAGGAATGGAAAGCATTGGACTAGTAAATACATATTCCCCCATGGTTAGCTTGATATTATGGCATTTTCCAGAGAAATTTATAGTTCCTCCATTTGCAACCATCACTTGTCATTCTGGTGCTGGGTATAGGAAACAATTTAATTCCTTGGCTACCTTACAATGAATAAAATTATGGGTGCTCCCTGAATCAATCAACACTATTACCTTTTTCTTCTTGATTTGTCCTTATATCTTGAGAGTTTGAGGAGTGGTAATTCCTTCCAGTGCATTACACAATATGGTCGGATTCATTTCTTCCTCTTCTAGGGTTGGTTCCTAGTGTATATCCTCTTCTTGTTCATTTTCTTCTTCCTCTTCACAATCTATGTAAAATCATTTCTTCTCAGCACACTTATGACCTTTAGTGTATTTTCTATCACAACTGTAGAAAGCCCTTTTTCTCTTTTTTCTTCCAATTTCTGTGGTGTCAACCTTGTAGGTTGTGGAAATATAGACGTAGCAACACTTCCTTCTTTATAGAATTGAGTGGTAGGCTTCCTTGTCGCCATTATTTTACATTCAAATTTTCTTTCCAACCTGAATGCCTTCTCCAATGAATCCGATTCCAAAACACGAACTTCATGTTGGATGTTATCCTTTAAAGTGCCTATGAAGAGATCGATCCTGTGTTCCTCTGGAATATCAGTTACCCTTATATTCAATTTTTGGAAGTCCTCAATGTGCTGCCCCACTAAACCCTTTTGTTTGAGATTTATCAATTGCCTAAAGAAGGTGTTGCTCTTCGTATCCTCATAATGTGCTATTATTTTCTCCATAAAAATTGACCAAGTGACAATTTGTTTACGGGAGCAAAGCCATCAATACCATACAAATGTATTTTGTTCTAAATGTAAAGTTCCAATGCGTACCTTTTGTGTGTTTTGCACGTTATGGAGATCAAAATATTGCTCCATCTGTAGTATCCATGTTACAGGATCCTTTCCATCAAACTTCCTCATATCCATTTTTGGAATATGGTGGTTCTTCCCGCCAACATTAGAGTTTATGAAATCATAATTAACATTTATTTTGTTCTCATCATGACGTTCTTCTACTATCTTTTCACCATTAGGAAACATTTCTTGTATCAACTTTGTCAAACCTTCGATGTCTATTTTTAGGTCATGCTTCATGTTTTCCATCTTAGCTTCCATGCCAGCTTCCATGACATCCATATTCGCTTCCACACCTTTCTTCAAAACTTCCATTTCATTTTTTGTTGCTCTTTGCGAGAGTGAAATTTGTTGCACTTGCTCTTGTAATTTTGATAGATCATGTTGCAATTCTTCATCTTCATGAGTCATAGTAGAGCCACAGGTCTGACCTGATTTGGATTATCTTTTGAATGCCACAGGTCTGACCTGATTTGGATTATCCAAGACAAATTTGTGTCCAATCTCCCACAATGACCTAATTATGGACTGATTCAGTAGAGCGAACTTGTACGACTTTCCACGTATCATTGTTTCTTCCTTTGTCTTTGAAATTGATAGCAAAGAAACTAAAGTATGTTTAATTACGACCACTTTTTACAGCACTCCAATCTGATGCCCAGAGAGAGAGTTATTGAACTTTTCCCACGATCACCTCTTTGAGATGCAATTCAAGAGCTTGAAAAAGCACTACCTTCCATAGATCATACCTCCAAAAATATTGCGAACCAAGCTCTGAAATTTTTTGAAGAATTTCCTCAGGATCTCAGCTTCGCACCATACTAATTTAAGATTCTGACCCTTCGTAGAAAAAAAGTTATAGCACAAATTCCACAATGACCTATTTAGGAGCCTAAAAAAATACCTAATTTCCACAGATCATATCTCCAAAAATATTGCGAACCAAGCTCTAAAATTCTTAGAAAATCTTCCTTAGGATTTTGGCTTCACACCCTAAAAATTGCAGCTTCTGAAACTTCGTAGAAAAAAATTTATAGCGAAAATTCCACGATGACGTGTTTGGAGCAGCGAAACCCTAGAATCCAAAGCTCTGATACCAAATGTTGTGTAACCAGCTCCAAAAATAGAAGAAAAGAGATATCAACGCCTTAGAAATAAGCCACTTCGAGGGGGCAACCTCCAATACATTACATAAATGAACAAATCTTGGATGATCTAATTTACAAAACCTCCTTTCTATATATAGGAGTCCATGGGGCCATAATTGTAATCCTAGTGGGCCACAATGTGATCCTAGCCGACCTAACAATAATAATTTAAGGGCACAATAATAATAAAATGGGGGTTACAAGGGTACAATAATAACAATAAGGGGGTTACACTAACAACAATAAGGGACTATACTAGTAATATAGGGACCTAACACAAGAGGGGATTGGAGGGGCGGTTGGGTAGTGGGAGGTAGGCCCTTGGCGGTGACGTGTGTTATTTTGTCGCGAGGTGAAATTTTAATGGGCGGGGTTCGAGATGCGGGTTTGATCAGGGCTGTTGGATCATATAGATCAACGGTGAGGATTGGTGCAGAGGGTGGATGGATAGATACTAGTCAGGCGATCGAAGAGTGAAAGGGGAAACACGAGGGCTGCCAGATCAAGGCTTGAGGCCTATGATCTATGGTTAGGATTGCTCCATGATTTGATAAGCATGGCGGGGAAAAAATAAAGAAAAACACATTTTTTAAGAGGCATGGGGGGTAAAAAATATAAAGGTAAGGGACGGGGGCTAAGAGGAAAGGGAAGATGTGGTTTCATGGGGGGAATAAGGTGACTCGAGGCAGAGAAAAAGGAGCTAGAGCGAAGAATTTAAGCACCAGGTCACGGGGCTTGGTCACATGACAGATAAGGAGCTAGAGTTTTAAGCTCTCAGAGGCTTAAGATTTGTGTTATAAAAAAGGGTGCTTTCTAGGCAAAAATAAAGGTTTTTTGAGGTTTTGATAGGCAAAATAGGATGGTTTAAACCATAAAAAAGGATTTTTTATGAGTTTAAAAGGATTTTTTGAAGATTTTTTAGGATAATGGAGGGAAAATGAGAGGGATAAAAGGGGATTTTCCAAGGAAAATGAAGGATAAATAATGGCAAACAATGAGTGAAACAGGTTTAGAAAATGATGGGAAATGGCGCAAAAAACAATCTCTTTGGATATCATCATGGTTTCTTGGTGGATTTTTGTTAGTATGAATCTTTCGTCGAAAAATATCACTTTAGCTACACATAAAAATAGCCCTAACGTCGATTATGGCTGCAAAATATCTTTAGAATTGCTGTAATTATTGTTAGTATGAATCTTTTGTCGTAAAATATCACTTTAGCTATGCATAACAAATAGCCCTAACATCGATTATGGCTGCAAAATATCTTTAAGTTTACTACACAAGTTCAGATCTAAGCACAAAAGACATTAAGCAGATAAAATATAATATGGCTCCATGCATCAATAGACAAGACAAGAATAATGTATTTAAAAGAATTTTATATTATATTAAAGAATGGGGCACCTGAGAGGAAAACAAGAAAGGTGTTTTCCGGTTCTCTTCAGTAGGATGGGTTCTTGAAAGTCCTCAGTGTTTCAGATCTAACATTTCTCTCTCTTATGGGTGTAGAAAAGCAAACATAGAACTCAATGGGAGTTCACAAAGAAAAATGGAAAATGGTGACCAAGAGTAGATCCAGAGTGATCTAATGCAATGAAGGTGACTAATGAATGGGGAAAACCCCCCTATTTATAACAAAATATTGGGGCAGTCTAGAACTCGGTGCATGAATAAAATATTATTAATCGAATTCTAGAAACACCTTTTAGGAATATTTTATTATATTTGTTGGAGGGAAAAGGGTTCTTGACTTGGGTCAATTCCTTTATTTATAAATAATAAATAAATAAATGATTTATTTATCATTTTAGGGAAGTGATGGGAATATAATTAAATAAATAATGGTTTACTTAATTATTTATGGATGATTTAGTCAAATTTAACTAAGAATATTATTTAAATAATGATTTAAATAACTTGTTCTTAGGAAATAATTAAATAAATAAGGATTTATTTAATTAATTTCTTTGTTTTGGGTTAAATATGACCAAATAAGTTATTTAATATGGTGAAAGCAATTTTACTTAGGGTAAAATTGGTCTTACATGGTGTACTTGGGTTCATCTAATAATAATAGGTTAGATGACCAAAAAAATGGTGTAACAGATTTCCCCCCAACGTACGAGTGTTAGGAGCAAATCGTATGACCGAAGTACGTTGTAAGAACTCAATCACTAGATATAAAAAGGGAAGTGAGAGAGAGAAGTGTAATGTTGTCTGATGTGCTAAAGGACTAGACCCTGAGGAGATGAGACTTATAGGTGCAAAAAGTCTCTAGTTTATGAAGTGGTACCTGTGCTAAAGGCGGCGGGGAAGGCATACATATGCCCGCCGAGACAAAGTACAAAGAATAAGGTGCCTGGAAAACCACGGAACCCAATAATGAAGCATGTGTTGGCCTAAACAAGAGCCAGATAAATAACATGATGAATCCCACATACATGCGATGCCTGGAATAATCGTCAGGACTTCTACAATAATATGGTAGTACATGAGATACAAATACACCCAAATGCCCCTTGCATGTGGGGAAGGGCTTGTAACATCTTACTGATACGTGAAAATCGAAGAGGTGCCGCAAGCGGTTGAGGCTGATATCATCAAATGGGAGGAGCTGCATCAAGGGCGGAAATGAAGTCATCTGGGCATGTGGGGGGCTACCTGCAGGGCCACCCCCTCATGAGGGTTGAGACATCTCACACATGCCCGGGAATCACCAATAGCTGTTGATGCGTCACTGGTCCATCAAGTGTATATATCACGATCATGCTGGGAAGAACTCAAACCAATGGTACACTGCCCCCTAGACCTGGCTTCTGAAATAAATGAGCTAATGTCGACAAAAGTAGGTCCACCATGGGTGAGGCAATAAGGGAACCCCAATTAAGGCACGAGGGAAAATAGTAGAGTGACGAAAAAGTAGACACTGATGATGATGATGGAATGAGAGAAATAGAGGAGTGGTTGGACGACTTCCCTTGTTAGAGCATAAAGGGTATGAATGGCTTGGCAGCGACTGACACAATATCATGAGGGATAGTGGACAAGGGTACTGAAGGCCATAATGTGCGACATGAGAGAGGGACCAAGTAGGAAAGGATGAAGGACTATAGTGGGGTATAAAGGGACTTGGGATAGACTCCATGAATGTTATGGTGACTCTACTCAGATGCTCTAAGCAAGGGTGGCTCAATGGTGCTGCCTCATAGTACGGGTCCAATGGGGGACCATAAAATCATGAGTACAATAGGGCAGCTCATGACGAAAATCAACACGAATGAAGATGAGTAAGGAGGAAAAGTGGTGTCCCAAGTACAAGTGTCGTAAGTGAAGAAATTCGATTTTGAGAAGAGGTGAATAGACCCTTCATGGAAAAAATGTGTCCTGGTGAAGTATCAAGGTAATAAAAACTAAAAGGTACCCAGAGCTCATGAACAGACCAGGTCACACTAGCAGTGTTTTGTGCGAGAAAAAATGCGACCTATCCCATGAAAGGACACAGAAAAGTGTGACACAGTAGGGAAAAGGGGGTTGCAGTGCTGTTTTTGGCTGAGATCCAGGATATTTATGGTTGAGGGGCATAGGTGTCCCCAAGCATGTTGTGGTCAGGCCAAAATGTATATAGAAAAAAGGGAATTTAAACACGTTTGAAGGATATGGTGCACCATTTGTTTTCATGATGGTTATGCAGTTTGAGAAAGGAAATGGAGGATTACCAATCTCGTTTAGTACTTCATATATGAATCAAATGGATTTTAAGTTGTTGGGTTGGCATACCTAGTGCCACTATCCCAAATAGAGGATTTGGAGATAATGAACTGATGCTCTCTTAGAAAACCTATAGGTTGGTCAACAACAATCTCTAAGAGACTGGGTTGCGGATTTAAAATGAAGGAACGATAAGGGGTATCATCCCGAGAGTGATTTGAAGGGGTATGGGGCTCTAGAGGTTCTTCTAAATATGGAAGAATAATGGTACTAGAGTCGACATAACTAGATACACTAGGAGAGTTGTGGAAAATTACTTCTCCTGGTCTCTCAAATATGGGTGCTCCCTTACCCAAACATTGGGTTGCAATGTAATGGCCACAAGGTGTATGTGGTTCAAATGCATGGTTTTGATGTAAGGAGGAAGAGACAAAGTCAGGGGAGATGATTCCTTCCATAAGGTCATCATCGTGATAGAAGATGGGGTGACTGGTGGAAGAAAGACCACCTGACACAGCGAAGCTACCTAACTCATCATCATGAGAAGAGAGGTTCACATGCGCATCGTCACAAGGGGTGACTAAAGAGTAAGAAGATAAAGGATCTACCGATGTTGAGCCTAAGGTGATCGCTGAAGGAAGGTCAAGCGAAACAAAAGGGGAGGATTTAGAGGGAATGTTCCCCAAGGGTCTCATGGATGATGATAGGTAGAAGATGGTGGACAAAGGCTCCATCATCTCGACATCAGGAGGGGGAATGTCAATGGGATCCATCATGTCTAGTAGTTTTGCCGAAGAAAAATGCGCAAGTAGGGGAGAGGTGGACTCGTTGCGCTTGGCCTCGAATTGGCAGACCGCGGCTAGAGAGGTGCGGAAGTCCTTGAGGCGGGAAGAAAGGTGGGTGTAATGGCCATGGAGATCACACAAAGCACAGGGGTGGTTGGTGTGAATAGTCTTGGGGTTCTTGGTCGCAGGCATGGAAGCAACCAAGGGTTCTGTGACCGTGGACTCAAGGAACGCGACATTAACCATGGGCTTGAGATGGGGAACGTTCCGGAGGACAAGTACTTGTGGCGTGGTGAAAACATCATTGAAATATGCGAACATAGCTGGATGGTACGCTTTGGAGGCCGAGGAGGGGCAAGGTTTTTCGAGGAAGTCTTGTCGGTTGATGCCCCCTTGCGAGATTTTCCAATCTTACCCGAAGTGGTCGCAACTGGAGGTGGTTCCTGTTGAGGTGGTTGAGGCACTGTTGCAGTGGGAGGAGTCATGGGGACTGGTTCAAATGGGGTCAAAGCAAGATAAGGTTTGGGTTGACCAGGCGAGGTAGTGGTTGGAATACCCAAGGTCAAGTTAGGGAGGGAGAGGTTGGCTAAGAGAGGGACCGAATAAACTCTAGGAGGGGGAGTAAGGAAAGGTATCTGACCAGAGGGGTAATGGCCAGGTGGGACGACTCCTAAATGGCTAAGGCTTGGGGGAACTGTTCCAGGAGAGTAAAGAGGCTCATGAGTATTAGCTAGATGGGAAGGTCTAGGGAGAAGAAGTTCGGGCAGCTGAGGCGAAGGGCTAGGAGTGGATTGCTGCAGGTGAGGTTGAGGTTGCTGACTAGCCGAAACAGGTTGTTTAAGGGCAGCCCGAGACGATTGCATCATGCAAAAATTCGCTAAGCTGGGATCAGAGACAGGGGGAGGAGGAAGACCAAGGAAGGTTCCAAGCAAGGAGGAGTCTTTGTAGACGCCGGGGGAAACACTGGTCAAAGAATCAATGGTTTGTTTATTGGTTACAGAAGAGAGGGTTGACTCGGGGGAGGTCTAAGATTTTGGATCATGATACAGCAACTGGTTGATGGTGACTATCTTTCCATTGTGAGGGAAAAACATCTTGCGGTGGGCTGCGGATGGGACAACAGACATGGCATAGGTGTTGCTACGCCCCAAAAGAATGTTATAATCAAGAGGGGCGTCGATGAATTCAACGTCAACGTAAACAGTCTTGCCCGCAAGAGTGATGGGACAATTATGGAAAAGGCCAATGGTCTGGGAGGCGTGGCCATCCCACACTCGAAGAGTGATCTTGGAAGGGGCCAACTCAGGAGATCCGAGTTGTTTCCAAAGCAAAGCAGACATCACACAGGTGGATGCCCCCTCGTCAATGATGCACCGGGAAATGTTAGCATTCCGGATGTTGACTGAGATTTGGAAAGCTACGGAAGCAGGAAGAGGAGGAGACTTCGATTGATGGGCATCAAAAACAATCAATTGGTCATCTACTAGATCTACAATGCCCAGGGCAGATAGTAGAGCTTTTCTTTGGGAGGGGCACGACTGGAGGAGTTCCAGTGTTGAAATGGCAAAAAAATATTGGGCCAGCTCATCTACTATGCTAAACGAATGGGTAGCTCGGTCAGAAGCAGCATTTCGGTATAAGGGTCCCTTAGGAATCTTGGTATGAACCTCGGCTTTGGGTGGAGGGATATGCAAGGGACCATAAGTTGTCGAAAGAGGCTCTGTAGAACCTGAAGAAGGTAATTCGGGGACAGATGGAGAAAGAGGTTGGGGGTATGGACGGGACTGAGTGTGAAGGTTAAGGTCAGTGGTTATAGGTTGGTCAAAGTTCATCATGAGGATCTGGTAATCAGAGGTACTAGATGTACGAGGTTGAGTGGGTACCGGTCCGTGAGGTGGTTGGTTAGCCACAAAGCTTGGCTGTGGGAAAGGATTGGTCGCACTCTGTTGTGCATACACCTGCCCCTGAGGGGGTGGTTGCTGCTATTGCGGGGGTTGAGAAGACAATGGAGGTGGGAGTGCTAATGTTGTAGGAGTTGGAGCACTAGGCTGTGGATATGGATGATAATGAGGCTGGGTAACAGGGGGTTGGGCAGAAAGAGGAGGCATGCCGGATCCTCGATGCGAGCTACTGGGAGGGGGAGAAGTGCAGAAAGTGGTGCCCCCTCCCCCAGGGAAACCATAGCTCATGGGAGGTTGAGCAGATGGATGAGAGATAGCTCCAACGATACTGTTAGCGGCATGAGGTGCCCTCGGTGCATGGGCATTGCTGGGTCTAGGGAGGTCAGGTAGAACAGTATAAACATAACCCGTCTGAGCGTAGATCAGGTCGTATTTTAACGCCATTTGGAGGGCAGCTTCTTCGGTTTGAGGAAAATGCGATGCGACATCTTTCCTGATAGGTGGCAAGAGAGATCTAAGGAACCAGTCCATATAGACATGGTCTTCGAAGGTAGGATATTGACATAGGCTCTTTCTTCGCCGCCATTCCTGGACATGATCGGATAGGCGGGTCGCAGATGATTGACGAAAAGAAGTCAAAAGTTCGATACCAGTGTCATAACGAAGGGGAAGCTGGAAGTAAGATAAAAAAGCCCGGGCAAGAGTCGAAAAGGTGGTATGAGAGGAAGTGGGCTGATCAACATACCACTTAGAAGCTGCACCTGTAAGCTTGCGTTGGAACAATCTAAGATGGATGGAATCATCAATAATGGAATGGGATAAACACCACATGTGGAAAGATCGGATATGCTTGGAGGGATATTCTCCAGCAAGGCCTTCAAACTTGGGAATGTCAGAGGGGAGCTTGGTTGGCATAACAGGCCAACTAACATCGTGGCAGATAGGATCATTGACCAACTGATTGAAATCGGGGAGACTAAGGCCTACCATGAAGGGGAGCAAGGGAGTAGTCGAGGTAGTTCCTGTGGTGGTTCCACTAGTAACAGGCCCAGCATTAGGGCCGGGGTGGCCACTAGCGTTAGGCCCTGGACCAGACATGGTGGAGGTAACAGGGGGAGAACCAGAAGTAGGGGAAGAAACCAAAGAATCAGAAAACGGGGAGGACTAACTCGACGACAACGAGAAGGAGCAAGTCGACCAACCGGAAACTGAGGGTGAAGGCTAAGAAGTCTTCGGGATAAACGCCTTGGAGGCACAACGATGAAGGGAAGAAGAAAAACTGATAAAGGCAGGGCGGTGAAAGATCAAGTGAGTACAATGTCAAAACAAGGGTAGAGAGGTGCAGTGTCAATTGATTTTAAAGTCTTTGACAGGCGGTGTTAACCAAGCTCTTCTTCACTTAGGGTCAGTGTGTGGCGTGTGTTAATTTTAACTTTTAAACCCAAACGTTTTGAGAATAAAATAAAAAGTGTGCTGCGTAACTGAAAATAAATCTACAGAGAACAGTAAATAAGACTAAAATAACAGAAAATTAACAGCTAACAATGCATCAATCTAACCCAAGGAGGCGGGTCTCTCAAAACTAGTCTATAAGAGGGAAAAAATCTAATCAAAACACACTAAAAAGAAGGCCAATAGATCTAAAGTCGGGAGGAACAGGGATCTAAAGGAGAAATCTGCTGAAAAAGAGGTGCAGAAAACATCAAAGAGGCAGAGGCAAGGTTGCTGTTAAAAAAGAGGAAATCAGCTAAAAATAGAATGGACAAGGAGGTGGCCCTTGAAATGAACCCAAACAAAACTATATGAGGTGTTTTGAAAGGGAGAAGAGCTGATCTGTAGGAATCTGAAAAGGAGGTATCAGATCAGAAAGAAAAAAAAAGGTTGAAACTCTCGAAATTCAAACTTCTGAAACAGAGAAAACTCTCCCACAAAACGTGGAGGTTACTGAAGCCCTAGGGGGCTAGATTCCCACTTAGTTGAGTAAAACAGAGCAATAATAGGTCTAAACAGGCGAAGATAGAGGTCATACAACCCTGACAGGGTTCAGAAAAAACCCAGAAAAATTTCAGAAAAAATCCAGAAAAAAGGCCAGGTCACAGTTTTTGACCTGTTTTTCACTCAGGTCGCACTTTTTGGGTTGTTTTCCGTGACCTGAAGCTCCAGGATGCACTTTTTGGGCCAAAAAGTGTGACCTGCACTTTCGGTACTCTCGGCGGAAGATTTTAGAAAAAAAATGTTGTCTCAGCTACGGCTGATGTCGGTCACCTACGCAATACGGCCAAAAACACATGGAAGTTAAAAATTTGACTGTTTGAGGGTTTTAGAGGTGGAAAGCACCATAAAAACAGAAAAATGAAGAGAAACCCTAGGGTCTGAAATAGCTGGATATGCAGGAATAGATAAAACGACAACGGTCATAAAATAAAACCCGTGTGGAGTTGCCAATTGTTAGTATGAATATTTCGTCGTAAAAGATCACTTTAGCTACGCATAACAAATAGCCCTAACATCGATTATGGCTGCAAAATATCTTTAAGTTTGCTGCACAAATTCAGATCTAAGCACAAAAGACATTAAGCAGATAAAATATAATATGGCTCCATGCATCCAATAGACAAGGCAAGAAACAATGTTTTTTAAAAGAATTTTATATTATATTAAAGAATGGGGCACCTAAGAGGAAAACAAGAAAGGTGTTTTCCGGTTCTCCTCAGTGGGATGGGTTCTTGAAAGTCCTCAGTGTTTCAGCTCGAACATTTCTCTCTCTTAGTGGTGTAGAAAAACAAACATGGAACTCAATGGGAGTTCACAAAGAAAAATGGATAATGGTGACCAAGAATAGATCCATAGTGATCTAATGCAATGAAGGTGGCTAATGAATGGGGAAAACCCCCCTATTTATAACAAAATATTAGGGCGGTCTAGAACTCAATGCATGAATAAAATATTATTAATCGAATTCTAGAAGCACCTTTTAGGAATATTTTATTATATTTGTCGGAGAGAAAATGATTCTTGACTTGGGTTAATTCCTTTATTTGTAAATAATAAATAAATAAATGATTTATTTATCATTTTAGGGGAATGATGGGAATATAATTAAATAAATAATGGTTTATTTAATTATTTATGGATGATTTAGTCAAATTTAACTAAGAATATTATTTAAATAATGATTTATTTAATCAATTTTCTTGTTTTGGGTTAAATATGACCAAATGAGTTATTTTATATGGTGAAAGAAATTTTACTTAGGGTAAAATTGGTATTACATGGTGTTCTTGGGTTCATCTAAAAATAATAGGTTAGATGACCAAAAAAATGGTGTAACAATTTTTTCAATGAAATAGTAGTGAAGATTACTTTTTGAGTTTAGGAAGCATCATAAGGCTTCAAGAATGAGAAATTTTCTATGAAAATAATCTCTTGAAGGCTCAAGACCTGGTTTAGCCATCATTTTCTATAACAAAAATTTATTGATGGCTAACAGTGGCTCCACTTGGGGATGGTGGCTCCTTGGAGGTGTCAAGAACTTTAGAGATTGATCTATGGGATGTAAACCTGTGCCGTTATCCATTGACAACCTTTCTTCTATGATCATGCTGTTTAGAAAATATGATCAGTATTTCATATCAGCAAAAAAAATTCTCCCAAACATTCTACCTACACAGCCTACTTTTCCTAACAATTTTTCTTCATAAGGTACACTTGGACTTTCAAAACTTTGTTATCAACATTTTATTCTTTTATTGAAATTAGGAAACTAATCTAAGTCTACCCTTATTTCTTCCATGAGTTCAGATTAAGCAGTTGAACTCATTAATTCTCTACCTAAGCTGCTTATCTGTCAAGATTAAACTGTTTGACAAATTGTATTCTCTATTTCTAAAATAGGAAATTTAAACATAGTCAAATCAGGATTAGACTGTCTGATTTGCTATGGTGTCTATGGCTACATGTACAAGCTGCACATAGACTTTATTTGTAGAAAAATAAAACAAAATTGTGAAGGCTTAAGATCTGAAAAATTAAAGACATCCTTCTTTTCCTTTTCTAGCTTTTGATTTTGATCTTTTGAGCTGTCTTCTTCTTCTTTTCCTGGTTCAAATTTTTAGCATATTTGAACCAGCCTTTATCTCTCTCTTTGGCACAAGTTTTTATCATGTTAGAGCCATCTTTTCTTTTGATTCTTGGTTTAGATTTTGAGCATGTTTGAACCATTTTTCTTCTATCCTAATCTACTCTATTGATAAGCCAAGATTAAATTGTTTGGAAAATCTAATTCACTAACCTATCAGCAGTAAATTGAAATTATGGTCAGCCATGTTTAAGCTAAATGACTGAATAATATATCATTTCTTAATCAACAGTGGCACTTAGATTTGCTCACTTTCATAAAATTATCTTTTTTGGGGTATGGGGTTGTACCTCTTTTGAATCTATCCTCTTTTCTTTTTTTATTGTTTTTGTGTTTTTTCTTTTTTAAATTTTAGAAGAAATGTTATATAAAGTGAAAAATAAAAGCTTTTAAATTTAGGACTCTTGGCAGAAATAGTGCTTAAGCATCTTGCCATTGACAGGACCTCCAAATAAATCTTCTCCATTCAGCTCTTGCAGAAGGAATGCATTGTGACCCCTGATAGAATGAATAATGTAGGGCCCTTTCCACAAATTTTCAAATTTTCCATGTTTTCCTTTTTCTTCCCTTCTAGAATCCCACTTTAGAACTACATTTCCAACTTGGAAATCATTTTCTTTAGTCCTCTTGTCAAATAAATTCTTGATGCTTTCTTAGACTGTTTGTGTTCTTTTGTATACTTCCTCTGTTAACTGCTGTAAATGAATGGTCTGATTTATCCTTCTCTGCATATCATTTTCCTTAGTTTGTACTTCTTGAAGGAGTTTCATGACTGGAACTCCTAAAGAGGTTGGGAAGATTGCATCCATGCCATGAACCAACTGATAGGGGGACATATTTATTGACTTTTTGGTGGTTAATCTATCATTCTATAAAGCATGAATAAGCTTACTATGCCATGATTTCTGATTCTATTCCAACAGTGTTTTGATAATATTGACAAGGCTTTTGTTGGAGGATTCAGCTAATCCATTTCCTTGAGAATAGTAGGTAGTGGAATGACCCAAGGTAATATGATACTTATGGTAGAAGTCAACCATTCTTTTAGACTCGAAGGCAGCAGTATTATCTGTGATAATTTTTCTAGGACAACCAAATCTGGATAGTTTATTGGTTTCAAGGAACTTGATAATGACAGAGTTAGTAGCATTCCTAGAAGGTATGGCTTCTATCCATTTGGTAAAATAATCAGTGGCAGTGAGGATCCAATTATGTTGAGCTGATGAAGATTGGTGATTTTCCCTAATGAAGTCCAAGCCCCATTGTTGGAAATGGGCCTCAACACTGATGGGATGTAAGGGTAAAGGTAGGAGTTTTCTCTTGCCATCAAAAATTTGACACTTATGTCAAGACATGACAAGTTTCTGAGTGTCTGGGAAAAGCGTGGGCCAATAGTAACCATATCTGAGGATTTTATTTTCTTTAGTCTTCCAGTAAATATGTCCACCACATTCTCCCTCATGCAGCTCATGCATGATTTTTCATGCATCAATCTCAAGCAAAAATTTAAGCAATATTCCTACAACATTCTTCCAATATAAAACCCCATATGTATGCAATAATTCAAAGCCTTCTGCTTCAAAAATATAGCTTTAGTTTTGGACAGAGAAGGAGGGGTATTCAGATAAAGTATTACATATATGATATCAGCATACCAAGGTGAATTCACAAAATTTTCTTCAATAAATGAAGCTGTGAATTCTTATGTTTCTTCCAAAACATCAACCATACTCATATCTAGTGCTTGGAAGTTTGATTCAGCCATGAGTTTTGATAATCCCTACTGTTTTATTAGTTTGGTAGGCCTAATTTTTAATCATATTCTAAAATAATAGCAATCCATTTTCCCCTTTTACCATCAGGGTATTGACTTAGAATATCCTTGACAACAGTATGTGGGACAAAAGCAATGATATGAGAATGCAAAATGTAGACTCTAAAGTCTTTCAATGCTTTTACCAAGGCTAAGGCATCTTTCTCCATGATGTTATACTTGAGTGGAGCATCTCTTAAGGCCCTAATAAAAAATGATATTGGTTTTTCATGCCCCATGTCATTATTTTGTAGTAACACTGCAGCTATTGTATGTTCAGATGCAAAAGAAAAGATATAAAAAACTTTGGTGAAATCAGGACTTATGAGAACCAATGTTTAGTAAGAGCCTGTTTCACTATTTCAAATGATTTTTTAGCTTATTTTCCATTTAACACCTACCTCTTTCTTAAGCATGTTTGTGATATTTATTAATATCTCAGCAAGTTTGGGGATGAATCTCCTTAAGAAATTTATCTTCCTATTGAAAGATTGTAGTTCTTTAAGGTTTCTAGGATCGCTGATTTTCAATATGCCATCAATCCTTTTAGGGTCTACTTTGATTCCCTCTTTAGAAATTATGTGGCCAAGAAGCTTTCCTTCTTGGAGACCAAAGAGTGTCTTTTTGGGATTCAAAGATAAGCCATATTTCCTACATTTCTCAAAAACTTTTCTTAAATGAATCAAGTGTTTTTCATCATTTTTAGAGAAAATAGTAATGTCATCGAGGTAAATGATTATAAAATAGCCTATGTCTTCTAAAAATGCTATGTGAATGGCCCTTTGGAAGGTGACCCCTGCATTCATTAAACCAAATGGCATTTTTACATGCATGAATGTACCCCAAGGTGTAGTAAAAGCAGATTTATGTTGATCACTTGGGAGTACTAACCTAATTGTAACCTGAGAATCCATCCAATAGTGAAATTATTTTAGACCCAACACCCTTTGAAGTATATGATCCATTTTTGGAAAGGGATAGTTGTCTTTAAGGGACGCTCTATTTAGGTTCCTGAAATCAATGCAGAGCTTAATTTCTCCAGTCTTTTTCCTAACAGATAATAAGTTGGAAAGCCATTCTGAATACTTGATGGGAACTATGATCCTAGCATCATATATTTTATTAATTTCTTTCTCAGCTAAAGGCAATAAAATAGGGTTTATCCTTCTGATTTTTTGTTTGAAAGGTTTCTGATTTTCCTTAAGAGGAATTTTGTGTTGAATGATGCTACTATCATATGATTTTAGATCCTTGTATCCCCATGCAAGCACATCTTTAAATTCTTTGAAAAGTTCTATGTATTGATGTTTGATATGAGCTAGGAGAGTGTTGGATAATTTTATCATCCTGGGTTCTACTAGGCTGCCTATGTTATGTTCTTCTATGTTTGTTTCCATAGGCTCCATTCTTGGTTCTTTGGCTACATCATTGAAATCAAAAAGTTGTTCTAATGGTGTAAGACCTCTTGGAATTGTATCATTTTTACATTGTAAAACTTCCAGGTCTTTTTGGTCTATACTGTCAACTATTTCTGCTCTAAAAGGATGTTCAAAATGGTTTATATCAGTAGGGAAAGACAACTCTATTTCAGGGTTTTTTTCTTCATTAAAACAGTTTTCCTTATGGCTTGAAATATGTGTTGGCATGGAAAAGTCATTCTTTGATTGCAGAAAATCATCTATGTGTTTGTCTTCTTCAAATACTTGCCAATAATCCTCAGTGTCAGGTATTGAAGGTCTATTTTTTACCTTTATATCAAATTTCTCATTTGTCTGTGGTATTTGGAAATTACTGGAAGCAAAGGCAAGTTCATTTGCTAGATGATTTTGAGCTCTTGGGATGAAAATGAGTTCATATTTTTCAAAGGTTTTTAGGACATCAAGGGCAACATTTATATATTCTTTGAGTTTTGGGTTTTTATTTGAGTATTCCCCTTTAATTTTTCTGATAATTAGCTCAGAATCCCATTGGATTGATATTCTTTTGGCTCCTAAATCTTTGAGTAAGTGTAGGCCAATAAGGAGGGCTTCATATTCAACAATGTTATTTGTGCATGGAAAATCTAGTTTATAGGAAAATCCTTTGTTTGTGTTCTGTATCCATACACCAGCCCCTGCACTTAATTTGCCACAAGAGCCATCAAAGTTTATTTTCCAAGGTATTTCAATCTCATTTTCATTTTCTTTCTGCTGTTCAAGGTTGCTAAAAGATGGACTGTTCTTTTCTTGAATTGATGGCAGATTTGATTGTTCTGGTCAACTAAATTCTCCTTTGTTTTCCTTTTCTTGTTGGCTGATTTCATCTTCATTATATAAGATAAAGGAATCCAAATTTGAATGGATGGAGTGTGTAGTCAATTTAGTGTCCTAAATTGCTAACATAAATTATCAACCAGAGTTAGTAAACTGATGAAGTGTGGTGCACTATATGTGCTTAAGTGACCTCTTCCTTACTTCGTTGTATGTATTTTATTGATGTTTTTGGGGTTTTGTATTTTTAGTACTTATGTTCAAAAGATGAAATCAAATATATGTCAAAAATAAAAGAAAAGGAAACCTTAGACTCAAAACAGAGTGTAATTGTAAATTCTATCCCTAATTAGGAAAATGATGAAAAAAACAGAACATTCTAATCCATAGATATCCTAGCTTGCAAATGAACATGAAATGTAACTCAACATAATACAACCAAATCTCTTTCATCTAATATTGATATGTTGGAAGAGCTTTTTAAGAAAAAAAATGATTGTAAGATAATGAGGATCTTTTAATCTAATTGCAAAACAGAAAATGCTAATTAACTCAACATGATACAACCAAATCTCTTTCATCTAATATTGATATGTTGGAAGAGCATTTTAAGAAAAATAATGATTGTAAGATAATGAGGATCTTTTAATCTAATTGCAAAACAGAAAATGCTAATTAGCTCAACATGATACAACCAAATCTCTTTCATCTAATATTGATATGTTGGAAAAGCATTTTAAGAAAAAGAGTGATTGTAAGATAATGAGGATCTTTTAATCTAATTGCAAAACAGAAAATGCTAATTAACTCAACATGATACAACCAAATCTCTTTCATCTAATATTGATATGTTGGAAGAGAATTTTAAGAAAAAGAATGATTGTAAGATGATGGGGATCTTTTAATCTAATTGCAAAACAGAAAATGCTAATTAACTCAACATGACACAACCAAATCTCTTTCATCTAATATTGATATGTTGGAAGAGTGTTTTAAGAAAAAGAATGATTGTAAGATAATGAGTATCTTTTAATCTAATTGCAAAACAGAAAATGCTAATTAACTCAACATGATACAACCAAATATCTTTCATCTAATATTGATATGTTGGAAGAACATTTTAAGAAAAAGAATGATTGTAAGATAATGAGGATATTTTAATCTAATTGCAAAACAAAAAATGTTAATTAACTCAACATGATACAACCAAATCTCTTTCATCTAATATTGATATGTTGGAAGAGCGTTTTAAGAAAAAGAATGATTGTAAGATAATGAGGATCTTTTAATCTAATTGCAAATAGAAAATGCTAATTAACTCAACATAATACAACCAAATCTCTTTCATCTAATATTGATATGTTGGAAGAGTGTTTTAAGAAAAAGAATGGTTGTAAGATAATGAGGATCTTTTAATCTAAATAACAAAAAAAATTAAAGTGCTGGTAACTCAAGATGTCACAATTAAATCCATTCCATGAATAGAGATATGTTGGAAAAGCTTTTAAGGAAAAGACTAACTATAACATCATGAGGGTCTGTTAGTTAAACAAATAATGCAAGACATGAATTAAAAGCTACTTATCTAGAAAGCATGTAGAAGCCTCCTTGGATAGCAGGGGCCCTCTACTACCAATTTGGTGAAATCCTTAAGCTCCTTAAAGTTGTAATCAAAACAACATCAAAGAACTGAATTTATTTATTGAAAACCTCACAAATCTACATTCCATTCCATTTTAAGCTTTGTTATAAAATACTCTCTATCCCTTTATCTCCTTCTTCTATTTTTCACTACTTTTTCATTACCCATGATAGGAGAAAGCTTCTCCTATTTATACAAAATATGAGGAGTTATCTCATTAATGGGAGTCCATGAATCTCTCCCTCCATCTCTAGAGTTACAATCAAAATAGGAAATGATAAGACACATGTCTTTCTATAGTTTTAACACAACTAAGAAATGAGACACGTATCCTCTTAGAGTTTCAATACAAAAAGGAAATGAGACACATCCTCTTGATCCCATGATCTTCTCTAACCAAATTCGAATTTGGCCTTAGAGTGCCACATAAGGGTCTTCTAAAAGTCTCTTTTTGACCTACACATGTCACAAAACTCATAACACATATATAGATATATGAAACTATGTTAATTTTCTAGTTTCTAATCATAAATTAATTTTAAATACATAAAATAAATAACTTTGGAAAACAAGGATCCTAACCCATATATTTATGAAAATAGTTACTTGATGTAGGGTTTTAGGTCAGATGGCTATGAAATAAGAGCTAAATGGTTATGACATAATGGAAATATGTATGAATATGGAAAACACTTTTGAGACTCAACATGGAGTAGATAGGAGAATTGTTTGGTCTATCTATGTTGCTCACCATGTATTTCATGTGGGATTCCCTGTATAATCTTCTAGTTTGGTTAAATATTGGGATGGTGGCATAAGACATGTCCATTTGAAGGCTCCCCTAAAGTTTGGTTCCCCATGATCTAGATAGAAGCATGCCATACTTAGGGGGAATGTCAGCTACTACTATGTCGATTACTAGAATCTTAGCAGGAATTTGTGCCAAGTTGACACACAAATATTTGATTAGGCCTAAGAATTTGACCCTGCTTGAATCAAAAGAGTATAGGTCTTTGTATGGTTTAGTAATTTCTAAGCCTAGGCTTTCCATTACTACTTTGGGCATAAGATTGTGTGAAGCACCTGAGTCTAGCATGTAATTATGCAATATTTTTTCATGTATATTTAGACTAACATAGAAGGGAGGGACAACCCCTTCTTGGTATTTTCCTTCAACTTCAGGACCAAATAATAACTCTGGTTTATCATCTATCAAGTTTAAAGTATCAGTGTCACTGCCTATATTCAAAGCTTTCAAAACTTGGTTTTTATATACATCCTGAGTTACTAGTTCAGCTAAGGGTATGATGATTTTAATCTTGGAAATTTCCCCTTCAAGGCTGAAAGGAACTATTTTTCTTGACATATTTACATATGTTTTCTCATTTACAATTCTTTCAGTGATTCTGATTTGCTGATTTTTATTTGGGCTGCTATTTGGGACAAATTTGTTGGGGCCACTAGCAGAAGTACTAGGGCAGCTTTGTTCAACACTTTGCTAATTGTTTTTGTCTTTATTTATATCAATTTTCTTGGGTATAGTGTTGGTGTTACTGGCTGTCTTTTTAGGCTGATTTTCTGAAGTTTTCTTAACAACAGTACTAGTGTTTTTGTCATTGGAAATTTTTGGGCTCCCTTTGCTTCTAAGATTATATTGTTTGTGTACCTCCATGATTGCATTTTCAAACCCCAATATGTAATCTTCAGAATCTTCATTATTGTTTCAATTTGTTCTGAAGAGAAGAATCATTGTTCTTCTTCAGTGAGAAAAACATCTATCTCACTATCAAATCCTATCAGATTTACATGATTTTCTTCCAACCTTTCAACTTCCCTTTCTTCTTCTTGATAAAGATAGTTTTGTTGAAAGGGAGACCTAATTTGTTGGTCATTGTCTCTTTGCTTATCTTGATTAGGGTCTCTTCTGAAATTTGTGTTTCTATTTCTGTTTTGGGGGTTGTTTTGGTTTTCTCTAGGACACACTCTATCATTCAGATTTATCTTTTCAAGCATTCTCTCCATTACCTTCACTAAGTTATCAATTTTAGTATCTGATGATGAGGTTGATGCCACTGTATCATCCCTGTATGTAACTCTTTTCTCTGCCTTCAACCTAGCTCTTTTCTCAATCAGATTTGCTTCTACACTTAAGGCTCCCCTCTGCATGTCTTCTAAAGTTTAGGGGTCTCTTTCTCTTAGCTAGTAGGCCATTTTAGGATCAAAGCCTTTTGGAAATTTAGCCAAGGCTAAGCCTGATGGAGGTTTCATGTTTGGGGGAAGTGCATTATAAACACTATTGAATCTAGTGCAATACTCTTGGGCCCCTTCCCCGCTGTTTCTTTTGAGATTGGTATATTTTGAAAGTATTTGGAGAGGGTTATTCCTAGTTTCCCATTTGTTTATGAATGTTTGATATAAAGAAGGGAGATCATTTATGTTGCGAGCAGTTAAGCCCTTAAACCATTTCTTGGCTTCTCCTCCTAAAATTTGAGCAAAAATTCTCATCTTAATGTTCTCTTCTTCTATTTCCATATAATCAAAGGCATCATTCATTTTATCTACATGTTATTGGGCAGTAGTAGGTTCATTTCCAGTGAGATGGGGAATTTTGGATTGGTAATCATTGGGTAGGGGAACTAGAGGTTGTGGTAACACTAGTGGAGCATAGCATGTTTTCATGATAGGAAATAATGGGGGGTTTACAAGAGGTGGATTAACAAGAGGGAAAGTGGGTTGAAATGGAGTGTTTTGAACAGTGGATGTGTGGATAGGAGTAGAAGAAACACTTGGGCCAACAAAATGATGATGAGTAGATTTGTTATGGAGGGAGATGAAATGATGAAGAAGCTGAGAATCAGGTGGAGTAGAAAGTGAAGCTTCTCTACTAAAGCTCTATTACAAATCTATGGTTTCAAGGTCAGCTTGATTTAAATCACTTTGCGATTTATTTCTGAATACGTTCTTTGTGTAAGGTAAGTCAAAGTGAGGATCTTCTAAGACTGTAATATTTTTAGGGACAGATCTTGTTCTTAGGATGGTCCTATCAGTAGTTGGTTTTCCAGATCTAGAATTTTTCCACAAAATCTTCTCTGGATTGTCAACTATGGTAGGGGGATTAGGATCTGGATGGGGTCTAGTATGGACTCTATGTGAAGCCAAATTTTAGTTTCCAAAATTTAGAGAGGTTTGAAGTTTTTAGGACTGTTTTTCAAGGTTTTTTCCTCTCATAGTGATTTCTATAATAGGGGAATATGTTTCTAAACTTCCTCGAGGCTGGTTAACGTAGTTCTAAGGAAATCTGGAGTACTAGTAAGGTAATTGACCTACTGGGGCTAGTGGAGTCACCAGGTGGAAATTTTTAGCTTTTCTGAAGGTAAAATGTTTTATGTTCCACCACCAATGGTTTATTTGAAAACCAATCTAAAATGTTTTTGGTTTTTCTAAGTTTTTATGTGGTTCTTTGGTTATGAGAGTGTCCTATACCTGATTCAACACTTAGCTAAGGTGGTGAAACAAATAGAGTCTACTCTATGGCTTACTAGTTGATTTCTTCAAGGTTTGATAACGGTCTCTTATAATCCTAAGGTTTACTTAGATTGCCACTAATTGAGACAGATCCTATCATGATTCCCATTATGCTGGTAGTGCTTGAAGAAGCTATATTTCACTTAAATGAATATTGAGTGTCTTGTTTAGGGAATTTTACTCAAAAAGGTCCCACTTTGATCACCAGAATTTTGGTATGGTGATGAGGTGGCAGATTCACTGGATACTCTTTTATTTATTGAGGGCTTAAAGAGTTTTAAGAGGTATTTATGCAACTATATACTCATAAGTCCCACCGTGATCGCCAAAATGTTGGGATGGCGATGAGGTGGCAAATTCACTAGATATTCTTTGATTTATTGAGGGCCTAAAGAGTTTTAAGAGGTATTTATGCAACTATATACTCAGAAGTCCCACCGTGATCGCCAGAATGTTGGGATCCTGTGATTTAGTAGATTGGCATACTAAATGACAAGGCAACTTATAAACCAGTCTTTAGAGCTGTAGGATCTAGCCCTCCTAGTCTGAGAGAGGGATCTGTCAATATGTTTGGAAAGATATGACTTGTTTGCTTGAAAAAGGTTGAATTTAGGCTAGTTATTAAGCATGAGTTTGTTTGATTTCTTGTGGGACATGATGATATAGGCGACATAGATAGAAAAGGGGAAATCTCTAAGTCATTGGTCAATGGATTCAGGTATAAGTTTGTAACAAGTTTGTAGATGAATTAGGGGTACCAAAGGGAAAATATAACTTGGCTATTGGATCTACAAAGTTTTTCAGGTGAAATGAAATGAACATTAAGGGTTTAGAATGAAACGTAGAACTAAGGGAAGTTAAGAATCCTTAATTATATGTACTTCTCATCAAAGGGACTTAAAAAATAATTTGAACATGAAGAAGTATTTTATAGATAGGACTAAACATGAATTCTACAAATCACACTTCAGCAAATAACAATTTCAAGACAAACTTTCAAAATGAAATCCAAGAGCCGAGGAACGCTCTATTTCATCAAAGATTTCAGTTTCAAGGATAAGAAAACATTCAAGATTCACAAATAACTACATTCATAGAAGAGGGAACTCCTAGAAATCTTTGATTACAACTATAAATACCTTCAAAACAATTATTTGAGAAAGTACAAATGGTATGATCAAAACATACCTCTTTGGCAGACTTTGGAAAATGGTGCTTTGAAGGGAGACTTCAAAAACAGTTTCAAATAGCAACAAGCAAGCATGGAAAACCATAAATCATTCTTGAGGCCACTGTATTGAACTATTTAGGAAATAAACAAGCATAAGGGTTGAAAAGCAGTCAAACTACTTTAATAAAACCTTCAGCAGATGAAAACATAAAGACAGTGAAGAGAAAATAGGTCCAAGGTGCTTCTGGGAGACATTTCTTAGCCTAAAATTTTCACTCTACTGTAAGCAAGAAAATAATGAAAACATAATGGAAAATAGGAAAAAAATCAACAATTTAGAATACTTCACCAACAACCAAGCTCAAGGATCCAATGACAGAGCTTTCTTCATCCACAAACAGGTCAAAACATCCATAGGTTCCAGAACATCAAATTTCTTTCAATTTCAGTAGAACTATGTATTACTTCAAAGAGTCATTAAATGCCCCCCCATACAATAATTTCAAATGAAGTATTTATGCTGCAAATGAGGAGGTGGAACTATCTAGGGTTCAAAAGGTTGTTAATGACATAGAAAATGTACTATCCTTAAAAACCATGCAAGGCATAAGGTAGGAATGTTTCTCAACTACTTCTCTGTGTAATAAATCTGTCTTTACTTCCTGAGGATGAAATAGTTGAAAAGATTGACTTTGAGGCCTTTTTATGTCTTTACATTAACTGGTCTAACAGTTTATAATATCTTCTTTAGTGTAATAACTTTTTGTTTGTCTTTTGAGGTATAAATTAAGTGAAAGGTGTCACTTTTGATTTATCAAGTGAATAATTGCTCCTTTGATGTATCTGAGGCTGTCTTTAAGATAATTTTGTCTTGATTTCATCATAAAACTGTGTTTAAAGGCCCTTTAGCCTTGATTTGCTTTTAATTAATATTCTTTGTTGTCTTTTGCTTTATCAATTTTTAAATCATTTGTTCTATTCCTTTATCTCCTTCTGGACCTTTTTAAACTTCTTTCACCTGTATTTAACTGTGTTTTTCTTCCTTAATCTATCAATTAAACCTTTAACCCTTTGTTTCTTTGGCCTTAAACCTCGCCTTTATCCCCTTTTTATTTAAGCTTTAAACTCTGTCCTTTCCTTTCTTCTTAATTCAGTGATTCTTCTTTGTTTTGTTGTGTGCAGGGTTTCTTTTGGTGCGTTGAGTGTTTGATAACCCATTGAGGGTTTGAACCTTTTATATAACCCCTTTAGTTCTTTTTTCTTTGATTTTTGGGCCACAAAGGACTATGATCCTCGGCCTTAGCACTATATTGGACTGTTAATAAACTCCTCTGCCATTGAGCCTACAAACAACCATCAAAACACGTTATAAAATCTTGCGCGAGGGCTTAAAACTGTTTTACAGTGGTTAATGGAGGGTGGAGGGGCCTTGCAGAGGGAGGCAGAAAAAGAGGGAAGAGGTTCCATGGGAAAAACTGTGAAAACCAGGTTCAAAAATGACTTTGGGTGTGAAAAATGGATGAGAGTGTTTTTTGCAAAAACTGTCGGCAGTTTTCGCGTGACTTCCAGGTGGTAAATGGTTTTTCCCAGAGGGAACGTCATCCAATCAAAAGATGATGTGTGGATTTTGAAAAAATAGTGGTTTCACATGAATTTCGGTGTTTAAACCTCAACTGCAAAAGTTGCACGAAACACGGTGTGAACCGTTGGATCTGGTGGCGTAGATCCAACGGTGGGGGAGGAGCACGATGGAGAGAGGTGCACGGGTGAAGAGAATAGTGGAAGCCAGGTGTCAAGAGGGGATTAGAGGGGTGGTTAGATAGTGGGAGGTAGGCCCCTGGTGGTGACATGTGTTATTTTTCCATGGGGTGAAATTTTAACGGGCAGGGTTAGAGATGCGGGTTTGATCGGGGCTGTTGTATCATATAGATCAACGGTGAGAATCGGTGTAGAGGGTGGAGAGATAGATACTGGTCGATCGATCAGAGAGTGAAAGGGGAAACACGAGGGCCATCAGATCAAGGCTTGAGGCCTATGATCTACGGCTAGTATTTCTCCATGATTTGATAAGCATGGCGGGGAAAACATAAAGACAAACACGTTTTGTAAGAGGCGTGGGGGGTAAAAAATATAAAGGTAAGGGACGGGGGCTAAGAGGAAAGGGAGGGTGCGGTTTCATGGGGGGGAATAAGGTGACATGAGGCAGAGAAAAAGGAGCTAGAGCGAAGAATTTAAGTCCCAGGTCACAAGGCTTGGTCACATGATGGATAAGGAGCTGGAGTTTTAAGCCCTCAGGGGCTTAAGTTCTATGTTATAAAAAAAGGTACTTTTTAGGAAAAAGGAAGGGTTATTTGAGGTTTCGATAGGCAAAATAAGATAGTTTAAACCATAAAAAATGATTTTTTATGAGTTTAAAAGGCTTTTTTGAAGATTTTTTAGGATAATGAAGGGAAAATGAGAAGGAGAAAAGGGGATTTTTCAGAGGAAAATGAAGGATAAATAAGGGCAAACAATGAGTGAAACAAGTTTAGAAAATGATGGGAAATGGCCCAAAAAACAATCTCTTTGGATATCATCATGGTTTCTTGGTGGATTTTTTCAATGAAACAGTAGAGAAGATTACTTTTTGAGTTTAGGTAGCATCAGAAGGCTCCAAGAATGAGAAATTTTCTATGAAAATAGTCTCTTGTAGGCTTAAGACCTGGTTTAGCCATCATTTGCTATAACAAAAATTTATTGATGGCTAACAATTGAAAGCTTGCAACGTAACTTGGGGGTGAAGCGACATTTCATCTCTTTGTGAAAATATTCCAATACTCTGACAAACATCGCATGTGCTATAATAATCCTTCGAATATTTATGTACCGTAGGCCACCATAATCTAGCTTGCATAATCTTCTGCACAATAGCTTTTCCTGCGTAGTGAACTCCAGTCACTCCACCATGTGATTGAACTAGTATGTTGTGTCATTCATGCTTTGGAACACATCTTCACAGAATATCATCAACCCCCATTTTATACAGATGTCCTATAATCATAGTAAAATCTACTACCCTTATGACCAACGCTTTCTTCTGCTGCGTAGTGTGCTCCACATGTGCGATTCTCGTTGATAGAAACTGAATTATATATAGGTAATTCTCATTTGCAAACTTGATAAGGAACATATGCGCATCAGGTAATCCTTCCTCAAGATTCTTCGGTTCATCTCTTGTCTCGATCCTGGACAGATCATCTGGTCCAGAATTTAAACGCCTTGTCTTAACAATTACTTTGAAATCATAATCTTGGAACAAAAATAAAATGTAGAAATTATAAAACATGCATGTATATCTTGGATTCACCCTATTTAAAAATGTACTAAAGTTAAATACTAAATCGCTTCTACAAATATTTTGCAGAATTAAAAACACAATTTCTAATCACATGAACATGAAGAAAGATTAATCACACACAACAAAGATAATTTCCATGGGAAAGCTTCCAGCTAAAAACCCCACTATCTTCTATTGTATATTAAGCATGGATCATAAGATAATTACATACAAAAATATTCTCACAAGAGCCCTCCAGTACTTAGCTAATTGTCTCACACTGTCATATGCAAAAATGACCAACACATAGCCAATTCTCAGCCTCCAGGCAACCTACCTTGCTTACGCAATCCCTGATGGTAAATATCCCTAAAAGATAGGAAATATTTCCTGCCTTGACTGCAAAAGTATCATGGGCACTCCAATGGGTGTTTATTTGCAAGTGTACAAGACAATAATCCTATAATTGATAGTCATCTTCCCTTTCACCTAGAACTCAACTGGGTCTCCACTAGATCTGACATGCATGCAACTAATAATAGTAAATCCTTAGTTGCATGTGAGATCAATGATTATGAATTAATTAATATTTAATTCACTAGATCTCTCACTAGTGTATATTCAGTTGCAAATAGCACAACTGTTTTTAACTCACTTAATTGAGTTAAACTGATTTACAACTTGCACCAACTCATGCACCACTGCACTTCGAACTCTGTTATAAATAGAATTACGCTGCATGCCTCACCGGAAACCTCTAACTCTAAATCCACTAGATAAATGAATTTATCACTTTTAGTTAACTCATTCAAGTCCACATTGAGAATATATTAAAGTTTAATGTCCATCTTAATTAAGGGATAACCAAAATAGACATGCACTAAAAAATATCACTGTGATCCCCACCCTAGTTTGGGTGCTTAATGCTACCAGGTGCTGAATGCAACTAGGTGCTTAATGCACTTGGTATGGGTGTTGAATCTACTAATTGAATCTCAACACTCGCTATCAACAAGAAAGGGATTATCCTTCACCCTGATCTTGTCTCTATGGTATTCAAATTGCTCCTGGTGAGAGCCTTCGTCAGAATATCTTCATCATGATCTTCTGTGGGAATGTACTGAAGAAACATGATCCTTCTCTGCAGACAATATCTGAGATGATGGGTCCAGATATCTATATGATTGGACCTATCATGAAACACAGGATTAATAGAGAGTTTAATGCAAATTTGATTATCACAATAAATCACTGTCGGATCCATCTGAGAACTAAAAAAAACAACCAAGATATTTCTCATCTAGATAGCCTCACATGCAGCTTGAATTGATTCCATGTATTTCGATTCCGCTGAACTGAGTGCCATGGATCATTGGTTATTACTGTACCAGGAAAATGCTATTGATCCAACGTTAAGGATCCCCCCTGATGTGCTTTATCTGTCCGATGGACTGCCAACCCAATCTGCATTTGTGAAGCCATGCAACTTCACTCCATCTGTCCGTCTATAATATAGACCATACTTTGATGTGCCCCTCAGATATCTCAGGACATGCTTCCCTACCTTCCGAAAAAGCTTAGTATGATTAACCATATCTTGACTCAGTTGTTTAACAACGTACAAAATGTCTGGTCTCATGTTCACCAAATACATTAGCGAACCCACTAACTGTCGATAGATAGTAGCATACACTACCTCTCTAGAAGAAGCATCCTCTTGCCTCCAATTTCCTGGAAGAGGAGTTTCCAGTGGTTTGAAGCTCTCCATGTTAAACTTACTTAGTATCTCATTTGCATACTTTCCTTGAGACACAAAAATTTCACCATCTCGTTGCCATATTTCCAATCCAAGGAAATAATGAAGGAGTTCCATGTCCTTCATTTCAAACTCCCTTGCAAGATCCTCCTTGCATGAGTGTATCAGCTGCTCATCACCAATCAAAATTAGATCATAAACGTAAAGAAAAATTATCAATAGCTTACCCTCAACCACAATATAGTACAGGTTTGCATCTGCTTCACTTTTGGTGAAGTCTAGTATGGTGAAATAGTTGTATATTTCAGTGTACCAAGCACAGGGTGCTTGCTTCAGCCCATACAGTTCTCTTTTGAGTCTACACACATGCGACTCATTATTGAAGATATCAAAACCTTCAGCTTACTCTAGGTACACCTCTTCCTCAATTATCCTATTGAGAAACACAATTTTCACATCCATTTGATGAATGCGCCAACTCATCTGTGCTGAGAGTGGAAGGATGGATCTTAAGGAAACTTACCTTGCAACAGGCGCAAAAGTTTCATCATAATCTATCTCGTGGATCTGTGAGAATCCTTGGGCCACAAACTTGGCTTTGTATTTCTCCACACTCCCATCAGTAGCTTGCTTTACCTTGTAGATCCATCTCGATCCAACCACTGATTTACCGATCGGTCTTGGGACTATCTGCCATGCACTATTCTTGACAATGGACTCATACTCATACACCATTGCATCAACCCAAGTAGGTTGTTTCACTTCTTCCTGAAAGGAATATGGTTCAGTCAAAATAAATTTTCTCATAAGAGCCATGTATCCAGTAAATCAGTCAGGATATTGTCTTTGCCTACGCTGTGAAGTAGGGGCTCCTATATTCTTTGCAACATCAAGTCTTAATATATCAGCTTCTGTGGTGTGCCTTATGCCATTTCTGATGGATGGCTCTACATCAGTGTTTTCCTCCACTCCATGAACCTCCTCATATGGCTGATCCACATATTGAGACTCATCCTTGGGAACCAACAGTTGCTCCGCTGCATACAAGTCCAGCTCCCTCTCAAGGGACAACCGCATGGCTTTATCCTCATCAAATTTTATATCCCGTCACACAACAATCATTCTGTTGTTGGGAAAATACAAACGATAATTATTTGGGTGTTTCAGTGTACCCCAAAAAAATCCAAACCTCAACAGTCGGTTCTAGCTTCTTCCTGGCATCCTTGATCACATGCACATAAACAGATGAGCCAAAAATCTTAAAGTGTGAAACATCACGTTTCTTACTAGTGAAAGCCTCTTCAGGTGTACTGATGCCAATTACTCTATGAGGACAACGGTTTTGCACATGTATCATTGTGTTGCATGCTTCCGCCCACAGATGCATCGGTAGGCCTTGATCATGCAACATCACTCGTGATGGACCGACAATAGTTTTGTTATTCCTCTCCACAAACCCATTTTTTTGTGGGTTATGAGGCACTATGAGTTCTCTTTGAATTCCTTCTTTGTTGCGGAAGTTATTCAATTCGTTAGAGATGTATTCTCCACCATTATCACTCCTAAGAGCCTTCACTTGCTTCCCTAAATATTTCTCCACCAGTGCTTTAAACTCATAGAACTTAGAGAATGTTTGATCTTTCTTCTGCATGAAGAAGATCCAGCACTTACGAGAAAATTCATCAACAATTATTACATAGTACTTATGTTTTGCTGTTGAAGCAACCGATAAAGGACCACACACGTCTATGTGAACTCTCTCAAGGATCCTCGAACCTCGATTTTCCTTCTCAAGAAAGGTGGCCTTTACATATTTTACCATAGTACATCCTTGCATGTGTCTGAATGTGCAAGTGTACCCCTGGGAAGGCTAGAAGAAATCTGCTGCATGACTGTCAAGGCTCTATGGTGAGGCTAAATCAACTGTGCCATAATTCACCCTCGTCTTGGCTCACCACTTGATCTGCCTTACCCATAATTGTTGTGTAGCCATCTACCTCCATATATTCTTAAATCGAATCCCTATCCTCTTGGCTTTACCCATTTTTTATGTCACAAGAAGGCTTTTCCATCACTAAGATCAACGTCATAGCCTCTATCCTCCAACATTGCGACTAAGACAAACTTTTTCTTCAGACTTGGTACGTGCATTACATCTTTTAATTGAAATGGTTTACCTAACTCCTTATGAAAGGTAATGGTACCTATTTTGGTAGCATTGTACCATCTGTCATCACCCATCTCAATATGCATCTGGAGATCTTTCTCCTCCAAGTCATTGAAAAGTTCCTTGTCTCCTGTCATGTGAAAGGAAGCGCCTCTATCAAAATACCACACAGATCCCAATGCACTGGACACCATGCATGCAACCAATGAGAATTCAAGTTCAAATTGCATGGAAAGGGCCTCACCAAATAGAGATCCAACATCCTTCTTTTTCTTCTTCTTTTTTGGACAGTTAGTAGCAAAATTCCCATGCTCGTGACAATGAAAACACTTCACCTTGGACATGTCCTGCTTCTTTCCATTCTTGGACTCATATTTAGAATTGAATTTCTTCCCCTTCCCCTTCCTTGCCTTGGTAGCCAAAGCACAATCCTCTTCATCCTCATTCTTAGATGAAGATCCATCTCTGGTGTTCCGTCTGAACTCCTCCTACACAAAATCCGACCATAGTCGTTCCCAATCTGGCAATTTTTCCCTTCCATTGAAAGAGTCTTGATAACTATGCCAACACTTGGGAAGTCCTAAGAGAGCCAAGCTCACCAAATCATCATCAAAAACTATTATTCCAACGCTCCCTCATTCATCCCTAAATTGGAAAAACTTTTTTAGATATTTTGGAATGGTTTCGCCCTTTTCCATCTTGATCTTCATGAGTTTATCTTTGAGCGCCAATTTCCTATGGTCACTGCTACTTTGGAATAGATCCTTCAAAGCCTTCCACATTGCATATGGTGTGGCTTTCCCATGGAGGCTTGAGACAATGTGGTCTTGTACTCCCTCCAATAGGATCCTCCTCACCTTTGCCACTTTCTTTTTCCATGCATCAAGATTTGTAGCATCTACAACATCGGGTTTAGTAACATATTTGTAAATGAATTCCTTCAACCCATTGTATTTGATTACTACCTCCATCCTATCCTTCCAAGAAATGTAGTTCGAGTTTCCCTCGAGTGCATACTCTAACCTAGGGCCATTGAAAGTCATTTCGATCTTGAATCAATTGTAGCACCAAGAAATTCTTTCTGCAAATTCGAATTCTATCTCGTAAAAAATCTTTTTTCCTGCTTCACTTTTGCAATTTCTTGTGTTCCGATACCAAGTAGAAATTCTACAAGATGCATGTATATCTTGGATTCACTTGATCTAATAATGTGCTAAATTTAAATACTGAATCTCTTCTACAAATATTTTTCGGAATTAAAAGCACAATCACTAATCACATGAACATGATGAAAAATCAATCACACACAACACAGATAATTTATCGGGAAATATTACAGCTAAAAAATCCACTATCTTCTATTGTATATTAAGCATGGATCATGAAAAAATTACATACAAAAATCTTCTCACAAGAGCCCTCCAGTACTCAACTAATTGTCTCACACTATCATATGCAAAACTAACTAACACATAGCCAATTCTCAGCCTTCGGAAATCCTGGCTTGTGCAATTCCTGATGGTAAACATCCCTAAAATATAGGAATTATTGTCTGACTTGACTGTGCAAGTATCTTTGGCACTCCAATGGGTGTTTGATTGCAAGTTTACAAGCCAATAATCCTAGAACTGATAGTCAACTTCCCTTTCACCTAGAACTCAGCGGGGTCTCCACTGGATCTGATATGCATGCAGCTAATAATAGTAAATCCTTAGTTGCATGTGAGATCACTGATTGTGAATTAATTAATATTTAATTCACTAGATCTCTCACTAGTGTATCTTTAGTTACAGCTAGCACGACTGAGTTTAACTCACTTAACTGAGTTAAACTTATTTACAACTTGGACCAATTGATGCACCACTGCACTTCGAACTCTGTTACAACTAGAATTACTCTGGATGCCTCACCAATAACGTCTAACTTGAAATACACTAGATAACTAAATTTATCACATTAAGCTAACTCATTCAACTCCACATTGAGAATATATTACATTCTAATGTCCATCTTAATTAAGGGATAACCAAAATATACATGCACCCAAAAATGTCACTGTGGGCCCCACCCTATTCTGGGTGCTTAATGAAACCAGGTATTGAATTCAACCAGGTGCTTAATGCACTAGGAGTGGGTTTTTAATATTCTTCTTGAAACTCAACATAGCCATCGAAAAATATTCCAACCCAACATAGGCTTGTTGACCAGGTACTTCAAATAAGAATGATCTGTGAACATTTTGAAGTGCACACCCAATATGGAGTATCTAAATTTTTGCAGTGCATATACCATTTCCAACCCTTTGCGCTTCATGGTGGAGTAGTTCCTCTCCAATTTAGATAACTTACTATTTGTAAAATATACAAGGTGATCAATATATCCTTCCTCAGGTTATGCTAACACAACTCCCAAAGCTATGCAGGATGCATTGACATGTACATGAAATTCCTTCTTCTAATCTAGGAAGATGAGAATAAGCGTAGTCAACATCTTTCTTTCAGTATATCGAGGCTCTTCTGAAAATCGTCACCCCAACTATTGTTATGTTAGCCCTCACCTTAAAGCTACAAAGGAAAAGTTAAGGTGGATGAAGAAAAAATCCATAAGAGGTAAGCGGACTAAGCAAATATAAAGGAAGTATGGTATGCAAACCCCCTCATGATAAGGGCACAGACAAAAGACTGATGGTACTATGCATTTAAGTGAAATCGGGACCGCATCCATATGTCAAAATAGTCAAAGGGAGAGCGCCACGTCCAAGGTTGGTATGAAGGAGGTGGAGGTCCAACCCCTGGAATGCTTAACGTCACGAGTTCGCGAAGTAAGTCTTAAGTGTTTCGTGGGGTGATGGAGCATTTCGGGGAGGTTTCATGGGTCCCCTCCAAAACTATTAATTGGACCCCTCAGAAAAAATAGGTGGTGCTACTAAAACGAAGGGTACGGTAAGTTACTAAAGCCGGTACATGACCAGTACTGGTATTAACCAGGCGCGTGGCTCACACCTACCTTGCACCCAATAGCCAATAACCTAAAGCCACGCGCCCCATTGTCAACGTCCTTATGACATCAGCCCTACAGTTGGAACCCTAACCTCGTTTTTCGCGAATCTAGGTTTGTTTAACCCTATTATATGCCCACTTTGGTAAAATACTCATTTTTACGAATCTGTCATGCAGCAAAGCTTGAGGTCCAGTACCAGGTTGCTTTCAACCCCTGCGTCACTTTCCCTCCTGGGTATTCCTCCCTGGTTACGCGTATTTAGTCGCTCTTCCACCTCATAGTTTTCCTTTCGTTTTACTTTTCAAAATGGTCATGGGGAGAGTAAAGCCCAGAAAGTCTGAACCTGAAACCCCACAAGCCCGCGAGGTCAGGGTAGTCTCTGGAGCTGAACCTTTCATTAACACTCAAGCTCATATTCATGATCTTTCCTACCCTTTCAGTGTATCTCGTGTCAGACCTGATTTCTTGGAAAGCCATGTGAAGGGTCAAGACTAGTTCAAAGTCATTCAGTTAGGCCTATATTACGAGATTGCTTCGCCCACCTATCTAGTCACCGAGTTCATACACTAGCTCAGAGATGCCTATGACAAGCGTAGGGATTTATTTTTATTGGCTGACAGAAATAAGATTTTCTGCATATCTCATGAGCTCATAAAGGAAGCCCTCTGTTTCCCCCACAACTAGAATTACGTTTAGTTCACTGAGTTATCCCTCTCGCATCAGTTTTCAAAATTACACTGGAATTAGCAAAGTGAATTCCTCTATTTTATTTCAGATTCTTGTCTTACGACTATCTCGCCTTTAGATATGGTTTCGTTGTCCACATTCAGAGAAAATATCCAAGCTATCCTCACTTTCATTTCAGATTTATTAGGTCTCAGGGAGGTCGAGTGGGTGTCAAAATAATGTATAGCTCTCCTTTGGCTCATGTCTCACCAGGGCGTTATTTTAGATATCCCTACTTTCTTGGCCTCGACCATTCAATCCCACTTCCAAGAGTTACCCTCTTTGGGGTCTTTTCGGTTTTGTTCATTAGTGTTTTATCTCTTCCTATTTGAACATACTGATAAGTTAAAGGCCCTAGGTCTCAAAAATATTTCGAGGGTGAATGCCCAGCCAAGAACTATCTTTGAGTGGAACATCTATGTTCTTCAACAGGCTAACGAGAGGGGTTACACAAAGTTCTTGAATGAATTCATGACCATAGCATACACCATAATCCACGACAAACCTCTGCCCAGGATATTTCCCGAGAAGAAGGACTGGCTACAGTTCGATGATGAAGAAATCACAGGGGACTGGTACCTATTTGACGACTACACTGAGATTAGGGTCTATGGTGCAGACATACCCCCCTACCACCTATCGGTGTTCCCTGCTATGTAGATTTTTTCCCTTGAGTACATCCGCCAAACCCTGAAGTCGGACTAGTTCCACTTAATCCCAATGAAGAAAGGATACATCCTCAAGCTCCCTGCCTCTATTGGCCCCTTCACCTTAAACTCAAGACACGCCCTCTCTACAGTGGAAGCGCTGCTTCAAGGGATGGATTTGATATAGGGAAAGTCTTGGCCCTATGACCCGAAAGGGTTCCTTTCCAATAGGAAAAGGAAAATAAATTCAACTTCTTATGTACATGAGACTAGGACCTTCATTGAGTGGAGAGCTAACCTTGATACATGGCCTTTGGCTTCACAACTGGAGTCTAAATCTTCAGCTGCAAAAGGAAGAGGCGACACTACTTTTGTAGGGACAGAGAGAAGGGGGAAAACCAACGAGACGGATGCTTCAGGAGGACAATAAGGTACAGATATGGGCAAGGGATCTCATCCCTCCAAGAAACATTGAACTGACAAACCATAGATTACATGGGAAGAGCCTCCACAGGAGGAATTGGTCTGGTATGGGGGAGCTTGATAGAAGCAAGGCTATTTTCATAGTTAATTATGATGGTGCTTCTTCTTCAGAACTCTATGTGCTATCACAAGTCATTTCAGTTAATAGGGCTGAAGTAAGGGAAGATATCGGCAATAAAAACAAAACTGTAAGGGAGAAACTTCGAGCAGAATTGGTCGGATTTGTGAATAAGTATCATACTCGGCTCACTACCAAGCTTGATATGGACAAAGAGTAGTTGATAATCGCCATTATAGAGGCAGTGTTGTATCCTACAGCTAAAGGAACTAGCTATCGAGCTTTAGAATTCGCTTTAAATATGGCCAATGTCCCTTTAACAGATAAGTTCGGTCTACATCAATGCATTGGGGATATGTTGAGGTACGAAGTGGTAAATCTTACACTCTCACTGAGGAAGCTAGAAGATAAGTACAATGCAGTGTTGGAGAACCAGAAGAAAGAAAGGGCTAGTGCCAAAGGCATAGCCAACTATCTACAAAATCTCAGAAGAGTAGTAAGGGAAAAAGGGAGTAACAAGGATGCGGTCCGAAAACAACTCATTATGGATATAGAGATTGAAAAATCTGGGCTAAGGAAAAAAATACAAATTCCCCACAGGAAACATGTACAAATAGAGAAGTTATTTCAGGTGGAAAGAGATAAATTGGCCCTCGCCAATTGATTGGTCAATGAACAAGAAGGGAATGCTAAAAAGACCACGGAAATGGTTTCCCTCAGAAAGAGATTGTCAGATTTACAAGAACAATGGGAAAAACATGTGTGCGTGACCCCAGCTTCCAATGCGCCTAGCACCACCCCTGAGAAGCTTAGTAAAGCTTTGTCGGACTTGCAGGTTTCTGAAAATGAAGCCCGTACAGCACACCAGAAAATACAGGAACTGGAAGCTAAGCTGGTAACAAAAGACAAGGTGGTAACAACCCTGCAGGAAGAGGTGGAGAAAAAAAAGAGAGAGAAACCGCTACATGAAAAAACCATCAAAGAATTGACCAATCAGATGAAGGGAAATGCGACCCTGTTGGAAGCCAGGTGCGTCATCTAGACCGACATCATATTAGAGGTGAATAAGCATTGGAAATATATTAGTTTGATGGATGATAAAAATATTGCGGTCTAATTATTCAAAGTAAAGTTGCAGGAAGGTCAAGAGGAAGAAAAGGAAAAGGTGGCCATGGCCAAAAGTTATATCACTTACCTAAATGGATTGTACTTTGAAGAGCTACTTACCCAGGGCATCAAAGACCGTTTCAAAGGAGTGATGGAAGTCAAAAGGGTAATTGAAAAAGAGGCTGCACATGAAAACACACTAAGTGGTTTTGGAGTAGGTTTCCAGGGGAGTGGAACAGTTTGATCGAGAGTGGGATGAGCTAGTAAAATCAAGCCTTCCGTCATGCTGGGAGTCGGTAAAATCCGCATTTTCGGGACTAACAAATTATGAATAGAAGATGACATCCATTATGAACCAGACTGATCTAACCTTTGAGAAAACCACTCGCCTAAAAGCGAAAATGATAATTGCTGCCCTAAGTAAGGAAATCTCCCTCCTCTGTCAAATCAAGCAGAGCCTGGCCATCCATGTGGACTACACTGAACTAACAGACTTTTAGGCTCTAGTAGAGACTTTTGTCATTATACCATCACCAGGGGCGAACATATGGAAAAAATGCAACGAGTACGTCAACATTTCTACCTCCACATCATCCCACCAGTCGCTACCTCCACTCAGACACAAAGATGGTTCATCCACATCAGCAGCACTTCCAAGTCCACCGGTAGCAAACACCCCTCCGCGTCCCAAAAAATGATATTCTTGATCTAGCCCAGGTGGCCCATTTACTTCTATTTATTTTACATTGTAATATTGGGTGAAACCTTCATTTCACCCTTTACACTTTTATTTTCTATTTAGTTGTTATGTTTAAATTAGTTAGCGCCTTCATTAAGGCCACTATGCAGATGATGAGAGGCAGTTTTTCCTCATCATCAATTTTGATTTTGATAGAGACCCTAAACAGAAAGATATTTTGGAAGTGGAATATTTGTCTAAAATATCTTTTTGCAAAGCTCAGTTGAAGGCTATAAAATATGAAATCTAAAGCTAACGCAGGGTTCCAGATTTTTCAGAGTAGAATTGCTAGTTATGAACTTCCCTCTTTTGTAAATTTTGAGATTTGTTTACTATGCATGTTGGAAAAGCCCATTGGGTAATAGAAGTGAAGTTGTTCTCTTGTGTAATGGATTCCAAATGAGATGAGTAATAGTCTGTAATTTCTCAGTTGTGTTTAAATATAAATTTTCATTTGTATTTCCACCACTTTTCCTATATCGAACGCTTTCGAAATGCGAGTGTTGATTATTTAGATATGAATTTATCATAGAGGGTACTCATATCTAATTTTCTGCTACACTTTAAATATGGTTCGAGGTGCGATATTCAGTTCATGTGATATTTACATTTCCATTTTTCCTCTGATGTTAGTCGGGCGGATTCTTATGTTAGTGTAAGCCTACCTCAAGCTAATGTTTCCTTTCTTGTTCTACCATTGTCTCCACATTCATATATCTCGGTAACTGTTACTAGTCTCATGCTTTTCCATTTTCACAGAAGTTGGCTTTATGTATATTTCTAAGGATCCTTTATATACCCTTATGTTATATCATTGGAACTCATGATTATAAATTTTATGTCTTTGATATCTTGGTCCCACACCAAAAAACTTCAATTTCTTTTCATATCAAGAGGTCATATATCATCAGCTATAATACAACCCTTCCAAAACCTCTTGTCTTAATATGTACTAGGCACTGGTCCTTGACAACTCAAATTTGTCTCTAGGAGCTACAACATATTTTTGGTGTTGTTGCCGAGGAACGAATTTGACTATCTTATCCCTGGGTACGACAAAAGCATATACACCCTTCAAAATCAGGTGAGCACAAAGGTTTGAGAGTTGTATATCCCTCACCTTGACGACTCCACTATCCTTTAAAGCATAAAATTCATTTGCAGTCCTGGATTACCATAAGCCCCACCTAAGGTCAGATACCTCTCAGTTAAGAACCCCTTTCGTCTCTAACCTAGAGAAAATTTTATTCAAACGAATCTGGAAAGAAAAGTAACCTGCACACACTAATATACCTAGATTCTCTCTAGAAGACTCCCCATCTTCCTCTCAGCAAGCTCAAGTTCAAGGCCCTGGTTCCACTGCTAGAGTACTTGAATACCCACCGGGTAACCCTTTCCTTGAGTTTTAAGAGGTAAAATATGAAGCAAAGTCAATAGATAATTCAAGATTTTTCTTACATCCTACTCCGGAAGCTGAAGAAATAAAGCAGGTGACTATCCCTCAAATTCCACTTGCCCAAGTCAATTCACAAACTACCATTCAGCATATTCCCATTTTCATTCATCAAAATATCCCTTTAGCTCCACCCCCTCCCATGGTAGTTCCCAGCTTCTTGTTAAATAAATATGCCCCCCTAGCATTACCAAAGATTCTAAATGACATGCCCCAAGACTACATGAATCTCCTCCCCCAGTTCACCTGGGAAGATAGTAGTGCTGCACAAAAGCATCTGGAATATTTTTGTACTTTCGCAAAGAATTTCAATGTGGAACATATGGACATTGTGCTAAGGTTTTTCGTTCAATATTTGGATGGGGAAGCTCGAAAGTGGTTCAAGACTCTTAGAGACCACTCCATCACTAATTGGGAGGAGATGGAAAATGCTTTCACTCGAAAGTGGGGAGAGAAAAGAGACCATGGTTATTGTCTCATAGAATTCAATGCATTAAAGAAATGACATAATGAAGACATGTCTGAGTTTATAAAGAGCTTTAACAAACTATACTCCAACCTAATGGTTGATATGAAGTCCCCTCAAACAACTGCTAAGGTAGTGTTTGTGGGAGCATTTGATTCTAAGTTTGGTTTCACCCTAAGGGAGAGGAAATCTGCTTCTCTGGACCAAGCTCAAACCGATGCATTAGAGGTAGAAGCTAACTTCGCTTCTATAGGGAAATCGAAAGGAGGGTTGTACCATAATTTCAGGCGAAGGGATAAATAAGAAGCCTCTTCTTCAAGCCAAGAAAGAGAGGTATCAGATTATAATATTGAGGAAATGAAAAAAATGATTAATAATATTTCAAATAAGTTGGTGAAACTAGAACTTGAAACAAAGAATGCCTCGTCCCGACCATCTCAGACCACTCCTAGCAAAGGATATAACCCACAGTATCAAAAACCACCTCTGCAGATATTGCAAAGGGACAGAAAGGAGCAACAGGATCACATAAAACCCCCACTGTATTTAATTAGAAGGGAAAATGGAGGGCCCTGCCGAAGATGTTCCTGATGGGAAAGATGACCAGTACCCTACCTATTCAGAAGGGGAGGAGGTGGAAATTTCTCTTCGAGAGGAAGAACAGGACAAGAAAGTGAGTTCCACTGAAGATCCTGACATCGATGATTATTGCAAACAGTTCGTGGATTTCATGCAAGCCCAATTCCACAAGAAGTATGACCTACGCTCTTCTAGGAAAAGGATGTGTACTCAAGATCAAGAAGAAGAGTCATCTCCAAAGGAATAAATCATTCAGAAGATTGATAACAGAGGTAAAAATCCAGTTGAAGAACCCTCATACCAGAAAGGTACTCCTCCATCCTCGTCTAAGTCCGTACTTGACCCTCTTACAAATCCTAAATATATTCCCTCTGATGAAAAACCTCCTGTCATTCCCAAAGAGCCAAAATAGCCTGCTGCAAAAAAGGGTCCTACTATGTTTAATCTCCAAAAAGAGTTAGAGAAGGTTAAGATTCCTATCCCTTTAGTCGAGCTCCTAAAGCAACCTTCTTACAAAGCTCAAGTCTCCCAGTTCATGCTCCCTCATGGAGTAACCTCAGACCCAGACAGTCTTAACCTTCAAGAGGAAAGACCTTTGGTATTTTTTGGCCCCCATGTAGAAGAATTAGACTCTGTAACCCCTCCTTTTTATATATCCTTAGTCATTCATGATTTTTTTCTTCACAATTGTATGTTGGATTTAGGGGCATCACATAACCTATTACCTCTTTCAATCATGGAGTAGCTGGGATTGCAGATCACTCGACCATACAAAGACCTTTATTATTTTGAATCCAAAAGGGTCAAATTCCTAAGAATGATCAAAGCTATGGTGGTGAACTTGGCCTAGATTCTGGCCAAGAGTGTCGTTATGGACATAGTGGTTGTTGATATCCCTGTCCAGTTTGGGATGCTTTTGTCCAGATCATGGGGAACCAAAATTGGCAGGTCAATCAAGCTTGACCTCACTTATGCAACCATTTCGGTGTTCAGAGGGCAAGAAAGAAGGTTGTATCTGGAGTCAATATTTGTCAAGATGGTGACTAAAGCTGATGGCTCAGTAAATTCTCTGGTATATAGCAAGGAGGGAGAGTTTTCTTTTCTTATGCTAGAGGAAGACCAAGAGTTCTTACAAGAACCAGCATTCAATATGATGAAGCTGGAAAATTCCTCAAGTAGTGATGAAAGGGGGATGTGGACTCTGCACTTTGATGGAGAAAATTCAAGGGAAGGAAATGGAGCGGGAGTCCTCTTAATCTCCCCTACTGGACAACTTGTCCTGTTCTCATTTAAATTGGAATATGAATCCACCAATAATGTGGAAGAGTATGAGGCATTTATTTTTGGTTTAAAAAATGCCAAGGATATGAAAATTTAGAGTCTTAAAGTTTTTGGAGACTCAGAGCTGGTGGTAAGGAAGATTAAAAATCACTGCCAAGCCAAACATCCTCGATTAAGGGCATACCGAAACGAAGTATGGGACCTAGTGGAGAAATTTTTCCTAGTGTTCAATATACAATTTATGCCAAGAGATTAGAACAGGATGGCTAACTCCCTTGCTGTAGAAGCCAGTAATTTTTGTCCAACCTAGAATCCGCTCTTGAGATATGAAGTAGAGGTGTGTTATCTTCCCTCTATACTAGATAAAATCAAACCCTAGCAGGTGTTTGAGGATGAGGAGCAGATGAAACGCTTCATGGAAAAAATCAAAGAGTTCTCTAACTTGTTCATTAATATCGAAGAAGAGCAAGAGACCGAATAACAGCCCCAAAATAAATGGCAAGAGATGGTGGCTAGGCACAGGGTGTTGCAACTGAAAGGAAACGTAATCCCCAGTGGTCTGTGTTAGCCACCTATAAAATTTTTTATATCAAAAGGTGGCTAAATCATTTTTTAAGCCTTCAAGAAACAATTTTTATTACAAAAAATTGTTATCTCTTGAAGCCTTATCAAGACATCATGCGCTCTGTTTAATCTTCACTGTTGTTTCCCTTTCGAATTTAGAAAATTCTGTTGTTTTCCATGAAGAAAATACTACTGCAAAAATCCCATTTTTTCCCCTCTTTTCACTTCAAATTAACCTCCATTTTACCCCCTTGCTTCCTCATAAAATTCCTCTGTTTTTCATAATTTCCCCCTTCCCTTTCATAAAACCCCTTTTACAAGGTTTGAAACTCACTTTTGAACATTACCGAAACCCCCAAATCCATCAAAAATCTTGAAAATTTTCATAAAAAATAAATTTTTTTGACTATGGGCTTAAGCCCCTTTGGGCTAAGTCCTAACCACTTCCCCACCACATTCCCACGCCCTAGAACCAAGCGTTAGACCTATTGGACGCTTATCGCATTGGAAGAAATCGGCGAGCGCAATTTTATGTGTTATGTGAGACCTCCGATCCAATGAGCCCCTTTGTACTTAACCCCCGATTCCTTGTTTCATTTGCATAACCTTGGGCCCGAAGTCGGGCACTAAAAACAGTCTATAAACCCTGTCTGATCATATTTTCCCTTTGCATTTTGTAAAAAACCTATTTTCCTAAGTTTTGGTCTAAACCCATCGGTTCATGTTATTATATGATAAACACCGTTGATTTGAAAACCCGATCAACGGAGGATAGACTCTCGCATTGGGGATTTTACAAATGGGTAGATTGAAAGACCATCACCTTACTTCCAATGCTGATTGGCCCTTATATATATATAAAACCCCAGTCCCTTTCACTTGTTCATATATCCATAAGCCCCGCAGACGGGCGTTTAACCTCATAAATTGACCCGCCCCAACGCAATAAACCTTTGTATTTCATAAATTTTTGGTTTTAATATGATATGAAGGGTCCCACCCATTCATTGGTCGGAGCCCTTCTCCGCCGTTGATCACCAGACCAATCAATGGCCAGTGCTATATCGCATCAGAGATTTCCATTGGCGCAATGTATTATTTTATTCGTCGCCTCTGATTGGCAGTCTTCCAATTCACCCTCCACCGTCAATCTAATCTGCAAATCGACGGTCCAAAATCAATCACATCGGCACCATTCATCTTTGCTCCCTTGCTGATCGCAAAGCCCTGATTACATCTGGGCTGTCCACATGTCAACATTCGACGGTCCAGATCTTTCCTCTCGACCTTGGCTAAAATCATATACCCCTATTTGTAATTTTTTTCGACCAACCACAGTCGTTGATCTCTGCAGATCAACGGCCCATATTTAACCTTTGTCCGCCTCGTTTACTTTTCTATTTAGCCCCAGATTCAATCTCCACCGTTGATCCTCACATCTGACGGCCCATATTAACCCCGACAGGCCCAACCCCGGTGGGTCCTGCTTTCCTCTAGAATTGATCTCAGTTGTCCAATATTAGATCTAACGGCTCAGAATAAAACCACCCTTCTTGCTTCTACTTGCGCATCTTGCCATTTTTGCACTCACTCCCCGCCGTCCAATCTAAAACCTCAGATCCAATGGCCAGTGCACATTTTCGCGTAGATTCAAGCACAAATGTTAATTCTCAAAGGGCTACGCGATATGGGCGATATTAAAATTCCACGTGTCACCTCTTAACACATATCATGTTCAAAAAGGTGAAACCACCTTTCACCCTTTTGGCCACGCAAAATCAGCTGTTTTTCCCTCCGAAGCCACTTTCCTCATTTTGTATTATATTGCATCGTGCGCGCTCCCCACCGTTGATCTCTGCAGATTAACGATTTAGATCTAATCTCCCATTACAACATCACCCTCTGCCTTTTCCAAAGGGGTTTTCAACGAGAAATCTCCGTCGTTGATCTCGGGGTCCAATACTAATCTGACGACCTGTGATCATTTAGAAACCCTAATTTCTATTCAAATGCTTTTCCTCCACCCAAAGGAATTTTCATTCCTTTCCATCGTATTTCTTCTATTTTTGCGAAATGTGACTTTGTTGCACTATATTATTATAGTTTCTCCCGACTGTTGATCTTTGCAACATCAACAGACCTAACTTAAAATCTCCACCATTTTCTCCCACTGCTCTCCATTTGACTTCTGCGTGCAATCTCCACCGTTGGATGCTGTCATCCAACGGCCACGCTCTTAACTGAAGCCTCCTAAGTAGTTTTTCCCCAATACGCAGGATTTTATAATTTTTATTGTATTGTGCAGGATTTAAAAGGTTTTCAAATGTTTTAAAAGAAAATTAAAGCCGAGGATGACGATCCTCCAAGCTTTCATTTATTAAAGATTGTCTGTCTTGCAGGGATCGACCATCATGTTTCGTCAGTTCCTCATGAGCACTGCTACCAGTCTAAAATCCCTGTAAACACCTGCACATCAACAAGACATAGTATGATTAAATCAAATCAAAGAGTATCAGTGTTGAAGACCTAACCATGGCAGAACTGAAGATTAAAGATTAATTCCACAGTTTAATGGATTATGGTTAAGATCGACTATCAAAAGCCTAATCCACTAAATTAAACACAGTTAAAGGCAAATCAAAAACGTTTATCAGACATAAGAGCCTCCACTGCCACATCAGAGGCTAATTGATTCCTCTAAGCTACCTATGGCCACCTGTAGCCTCAAAGCATTCAACAGTGGGCCGAGTTATGATCAGAGCAGAGGATATTTTCCTCAGTATAGCTGAACAGTTATTCCACACCAAACAGAGTTATTGCAAAGATGACACAGAGCCTTAAAGTCAACAAAAGCTCCCCACCGAGCTTAATTATTAATGTAAAACAATTAATACATAGGAAATATCTGTAAAACTTCTCCATCGAGCCCCTAAAAGGCCGAGAAGCATTACTCTGTATTAATTGAACCTGGGAGATATTTTATCCCACCCCATCTCCTCATATCTTCTATAAATACTTCTGTAGAAGATGAGAAAATGTTGGTTGCAGAACTTTGAAATATACTTGTGCTCGAATTTTCTATGTGTAAATAGTGTTCAAAGGTTCTTGAAGCTCTCTTTGTGATTGAATAGTTAGGCTGATGAGTGAAGATGATTGCTGAACTAAAACATTGGACCTAAAGACTGTAACTGGTTTGACATCAATAACAAGCTGTTTCTCAGGATCTTGATCTATATCACTGGTGAAGTGCTCCTTTCTGTGTAATTGTTTTCCTTTTGTGTATGCCATATTTTCCATTTATTCTCTGATAAAGAACAACAAGCATAGAGTTAGGATTTACTGTTTACAGTACCCTTCTGTGACTAATAAGCTTTATCTCAATTTTTTCCTCTAATTTGTTTATTTAAGAATGATTCAATACAGTTTAAGCAGTTAGGAATGTTGGCGTTCCCTCATCCTACTATTTGCTTTAAAAATTATTCTTGAATGTTATTTTCATTGTTTGCTTATTAAAGTTGGACTCGAAAAGTGATGGTGAGCCCTGTTTTATAGCTTCTTTCTCCAAAGGTAAATTCTGAAATTTTCCCTAAGTGTTTTCTAAAAGAAGACTAGATTTAAAAGTATCTTATCTGATCTTAAGTTGCACTTTTTTTCCCTTATGTGTTTTCATAATTTCTGAAGGTAATTATGTGGATTACTGGATTGTTTGTCAATTGAGTTACTTTACTACGAACTTGCCCAAGGAATTTATGGTTAGCCCCGTTCTTGGTTGGTTTTAAACAGTTACTTAAGATGCTTTTCTTGTTTGGATAGACTATAAATCCTAGTTGAAATTATTATCTATTTCCACCCCTCCAACACTTTTATTGTTTCCATTCCATCATTTTCTCTCAATAGATCTTTTGATATATATGACTTGCCCCTTGGATCACTCTTGAAGTTGTTGCTCAATTAAAGCTCTGTTATGACTCCATAGCCCAATGGACTAAAAACCAACATTATATCTATCTTTTTAGCCAAAGCTTGTTCTAATTTCTTGCAACTTCACACCTTTGAAACTATTTCCATTTAGGACTTTTCCACTGAAATAATAATCATGCTCAACCATCCAAAACAAAGAAAAAACCTCATTCTTCATAACTAGCCTAATATCAAACCCATAAAACCTTTAAAGATAAATCAATCTTTGCACTTAATTGGAGAGATCCCTCTCCAGATTCAGGAGGGCTAGATCCTAGAATCCCAAAGTGGTTGAAACAGTGTTCTCTCTACAGTTTGACTTTGCCAATATTTCAAATTACACGGAGCTAACATTTCTGGCGACTCCACTGGAGATTTTCTGAGTTAATAAATAGTTTAAATAAATCTAAGGACCCCGGGAAAACACTTGTTTAAAAAAAAATTGGTATATTAACCAGTTGAGCCACCAAAAACTAACATTTTTGGTGACTCCACTTGGGAATTTCTAAGTAAAAATTCATCCTATATGCTTTTACAACCTCGGGAAACCCCTTGATTTAATGAATTTTGTTCTGTTAGCTAGTTGAGCCACCAGGAACTAACATTTATGGAAACTCCACTAGGGATTTGAGTCATTTTCATCTTGAATACTCTTAAGACTCAGAGCACCCAAAATATTTTTAGATTGGTACATGGTGGTGGAACCATAAAACATTTTACCTCCTTAGGAGCTAAAAAAATTCCACCTGGTGACTCCACACTATGAAACTCCCAAAAGACCAAATGACTCCACTGGTAGAAGACCTTGAACTGATTAAGCAGACACAATGACCTCTTTTTATGATTTACAAACATGGATTTAGATATAGACCCAGAAGACAAACATATGATCATGATGGAAAAATTGATGTACATGCTTGGAAGAAGGGTGGATAGTTTTATGGCTAATTTAAACATTAATGATCTAGAACAACATATTCCTTTCCCTGAGCAAACACAAACTCTACCCTTACAAGACATGTATGATGAACCAGATTATAAAGAAAAAGATCAAGAAAAATTTCTAATCATGATGGAAAAGATGATGTACATGCTTGGAAAGAGAATGGATAGGTTGATAGCTAATATGAATATTGATGATCTAGAGAAAGCTATGCTTTCCCCTGATCAAACATCATCCCAATCACCTCAAGACTAGGACAGTAACTAAGATGTGTATTATGATCAAAACCTTATAGAAAATGATGAGCAAATTTACGAAGAAAGCAATAAAGAAGGTTGTAAAGAAATTTCTGATTGCCTTCCTATGTCTTGTACAATGCTGATAAGAGATTTTCACGACCAAATTGCAAATACTAATAGAGGGCAGTGCTTCGAGGAAACAAGTAGCCATTTGGAAAACACGAAATCTGAAATTGAGGAGACACCGACACATATAGAAACCCTTCCTTTGTGTCATAACTCTGTTCAGATTATACAACAAGAGTGGTATCCTGAAAATGAAGAGAAAATGACTCATGAAACCTATATTCGAAATGAGTATCATAACAATCATGAGGAATTTTTTGAAACGCAAGAATATCAGGAAACAATAGAAAATCCTCAGACTCTCCCTGTAAGCACAAGTCAAGATCTCATAGAAGAGGCTCAAGAAAACATCCAGCCTCAAAATCAGCTTTTACGAGAGACAGAGAACTGTTCTACTTATGTTCAAAGGAATATAGAAACATCTTCCCCTTTGATAGAAGAAGAGATAGATCAGACTATTAATAAACAACCAGTCTCTGATATTTATTGCAAAACAAATATTCTTTCTCATTCACGTAGAGAAATTTGTTGCAAAGATGCAGAAAGTTCTTTTGTTGGTCATAAGAAACAGGGTGGCTCTTTTTCTGTTTATACTGAAAGGAAAATCTCTCCTTTAATGGAAGAACAAATTGATCAAATACTAAGAAAGAAGCTACCCTCCAAACCATCATCTCAACCAGTTAGTTATGAACATGGTGCCTATTCCATAGAACAATCCAATGGCACTCAAGACAAAGAGGATATTAAGGAAATTAATGATGATATTGAAACTAACCCTCTTTGGAATATGAATTTTGATGGGTTATGTACTAAAACTAGTGCAGGTGCAGGAATATGGCTTTACAATATAGGAAAAAATCATTCTGAAGCCCATTCCTTTAAATTGAACTTTCAATGCACAATCGACATAGTAGAGTATGAGTCGCTCCTCTTAGGGCTACGTTTATTGAAGAAATTAGCAGCCCAAAAGATAATAGTTCATGGAAACGCAGAATTGGCAATTATGCAAGTGAAAGAAGAATGCATGGTAAAACATCCCAGACTTAAAGCTTATAAGGATGATGCCATATATTTATTAAAATATTTCGAAGATTTCCAACTTATCCTTGTTCCTAAAGACCAAAACAGTTTTTCTAGTGGATTAGCCCTTGTGGCTAGTACATGTCTGAGACCTTGGGAGAGCAAGAAATATACCATTCAAGAAAAATTCAAACCTGCTATCCCAAACAATAAAAGATATTGGAAATTTTTTGAAGGAGAAAAACAAATAGTAGACTATCCTACTAAGGATATACCATATTTTCAAGAAGAAACTTCTCCCATCACTGATATCAATCTGCCATTTAAAGAGCCTGAATTTATATCAGAAACAAGCATAGATTTAGAGAAAGAAGATATTTCACTGCTTGTTGTTTTGCAGGTTAATAATGATGATGATTCCAAGCAACGTACTGAAGAGATAGTCCTTAAAGTTGAAATCTTGGAAGTAGACAATCTACCAGACATGGAGGGCCAAAAAGAAGAGAATCTACATCTTTTCTTTGTTGATCCTTTGGAAACGTGTGTGGAAGTCCCATATGGCTCAAATTATCAAGCATGGATCCTTTGCAAGAGCCAAAGACATAAAAATATATCACCCTCTCTGATAGTCTTGGTTTTGAAATTTAATCTTCAAAATGTACTATGGATACACCTGACAAATAGCCAGAGTTCCTTTTTCTCTTTTGCATTACTCAACTGGCTACATTGGCACTTTTGTATCATATGATAATGTAAATACTCCAACTTAGAATAGGTTAGATAGGAATGTCAATAAAGCTCAGTTTTGAGAATTTAGATAGTTGTTGATTTTTGTCTCTGAAGAAAAATAAAAAATACAAAAATACAAAAAACAACAAAAGAAAAAGAAGAGGGCAGATTTAAAAAACAAGAATAGTACAACCCCATACCAAAAAAGAGAAATAAAATCTAAAAGTGTGCAAGCTCAAATGCCACTCCTAAAAACACACTTCTAGTTAGTCATAGAACCTAATCATGACTAATTAGTTTTAAATTTACTGCTGATAGGTTAGTGAATTCGATTTTTCAAACAGCTTAATCTTGGCTTATCAGTTATGAAGATTAGGATAGAAATTAAAGGTTCAAACATGCTCAAAATTTGAACCTAAGTGTCCAAATGAAGAATGACTCCTATCTGTTTAAAATCTTGAGTCAAAAAATAGAGGTAAAGCTGGTTCTAATCAGCTCAAAATCTGAACCAGATAACAAGCAAAGAACAGCTCAAACATAAGTAAAAACAGAGCTAAAGAAAAGAGAAGGTCGTGCTTAGAACTTTCAAATCTTAAGCCTTCCATTTTGATTTAAATTTCTGTAAAATAACGTCTATGTGTAGCTTGTTGTTTTATGCCATAGATTAGCAACAAGTTAGACTGTACAATCCTAACTTTTATGCTTTTAAATTTCTGTTTAGAAATTAATGAAAAAAAATCTGTTAGACTGTTTAATCCTAACAGATTGGTAGATTAGGTAGAGAAGCATGTGAACTCAACTGTTTAATCTGAGTTCATGGATAAATAAGAAGTAGAATTAGATTAGTTTTATGCTTTCAAAATAATAAAATGTCGATAAAAGAGTTTTCCAATCCAAGTGCACTCTAAAGAAGAAAAAATGTTAGATCAGTACGATTGGGTAGGAAAAAAGCTTGTGTTGATGAAGATCCATTGTTTTTCATGGCTGCTAAAATTTTTCAGAACAAGACAGATCATCCAAGTAAAGAAAGTTACAGCCCAATGGATGAGGCACTGATTGGCCCCCCAGAGAATGCAAGTCTGAAGTTCTTGATGCCTTTAAGAAGGCACCATCCCAAAGTGGAGCCACTGTTAGCCACCTATAAAATTTGTTATATCAAAAGGTGGCTAAATCATTTTTTAAGACTTCAAGAAACAAGTTTTATTGCAAAAATTTGTTATCTCTTGAAGCCTTATGAAGACATCATGCCCTCTGTTTAATCTTCACTGTTGTTTCCCTTTCGAATTCAGAAAATTTTGTTGTTTTCCATGAAGAAAAGACTGCTGCAAAAATCCCATTTTTTCCCCTATTTTCACTTCAAATTAACCTCCATTTTACCCCCTTGCTTCCTCATAAAATTCCTCTGTTTTTCATTAGTCACCTTTCCCTTTCATAAAACCCCTTTTACAAGGTTTGAAACTCACTTTTGAACCTTACTGAAACCCCCAAATCCATCAAAAACCTTGAAAAATTTCATAAAAAATATTTTTTTTTGACTATGGGCTTAAGCCCCTTTGGGCTAAGTCTTAACCACTTCCCCACCACATGCCCATGCCCTAGAACCAGGCACTAGACCTATTGGGCGCTTATCGCATTGGAAGAAATCGGCAAGCGCAAGTTTATGTGTTATGTGAGACCTCCGATCCGATGAGCCCCTTCGTACTTAACCCTCGATTCCTTGTTTCATTCGCATAATATTGGGCCCGCATTCGGGCGCTAAAAATAGTGTATAAACCCTATCCGATCATATTTTCCCTTTGCATCTTGTAAAAAACCCATTTTCCTAAGTTTTGGTCTAAACCCGCTGATTCATGTTATTATATGATAAACACCGTTGATCTGAAAAACTGATCAACGGAGGATAGAATCTTGCATCGGGGATTTTACAAATGGGTAGATTGAAAGACCATCACCTTGCTTCCGATGCCGATTGGCCCTTATATATATATATATATATATATATATATAAAACCCCAGTCCCTTTCACTTGTTCATATATCCATAAGCCCCGCAAACGGGTGCTTAACCTCATAAATAGATCCACCCTGACACAATAAACCTTTGTATTTCATAAATTTTTGGTTTTTATATGATATGGAGGGTCCCACCCGTTCATTGGTTGGAGCCCTTCTCTGCCATTGATCACCGGACCAATCAATGGCTAGCACTATATCACATCGGAGATTTCCATTGGCGCAATGTATTATTTTATTCGCCGCCTCCGATTAGCGGTCTTCCGATTCACCCTCCACCGTTGATTTGATCTACAGATCGAAGGTCCAAAATCAATCACATCAACGCTATTCAGTTTTTCCCCCCCACCGATTTCCAAGCCTCGATTGCATCTGGTCCGTCCACGTGTCAACATCCGACAGTCCAGATCTTTCCTCCCGACCTTGGCTAAAATCATATACCCCTCTCTGTAATGTTTTTCGTCCAACCATAGCCGTTGATCTCTGCAGATCAACGACCCATATTTAACCTTTATCCGCCTCGTTTAATTTTCCATTTAGCCCCAGATTCAATCTCCATCGTTGATCCTCACATCTGACAGCCCATATTAACCCCAACAGGCCTGCCCCCAGTGGGTCCTGCTTTCCTCCAGAATTGATCTCAGCCATCCAATCTTAGATCTAATGGCTCAGAATAAAACCACCCTTCCTGCTTCTGCCCACGCATCTTGCCATTTTTGTGCTCACTCCCCGCCGTTTGATCTAAGACCTCAGATCCAACGGCCAACGCGCATTTTCGCACAGATTCAAGCACGAACATAATTATCATAGGGCTATGCGATATGGGCGATATTAAAATTCCATGTGTCACCTCCTAATGCATATCGCGTTCGAAAAGGTGAAACCACTTTTCTCCCTTTTGGCCATGTGAAACTAGCTGTTTTTCCCTCTGAAACCACTTTCCTCATTTTGTATTATATTGCATCGTGCGCGCTCCCCACCGTTGATCTCTACAGATCAACGTTTTAGATCTAATCTCCCATTACACCATCGCCCTTTGCCTTTTCCAAAGGGGTTTTCGACGAGCAATATCTATCGTTGATCTCGGGGTCCAATACTAATATGAAAACCTGTGATCATTTGGAAACCCCAATTTATATTCCAATTTTTTTCCTCCGCCCAAAGGAATTTTCATTCATTTCCTTCTTATTTCTTCTATTTTTTCGAACTGTGACTTTGTCACACTATATTATTACAGTTTCTACCGACCATTGATCTCTGCAAGATCAACGGCCCTAACTTAAAATATCCACCATTTTCTCCCACCGCTTTCCATTTGACTTCTGCGCGCAATTTCCGCCGTTGGATGTTGTCATCTAATGGCCATGCTCTTAACTGAAGCCTCCTAAGCAGTTTTTCCCCAATACGCAAAATTTTCTAATTTCTATTGTATTGTGCAGGATTTAAAAAGGTTTTCAAATGTTTTAAAAGAAAATTAAAGCTGAGGATGACGATCCTCTAGGCTTTCGTTTATTAAAGAGTATCCATCTTGCAGGGTTCGACCATCATGTTTTTTCAGTGCCTCATGAGCACTGATGCCAGTCTAAAAGCCCTGTAAACACTTGCACATCAACAAGACATAGTATGATTAAATAAAATAAAAAGTATCAGTGTTGAAGACCTAACCATGACAGAACTGAATATTAAATATTAATTCCACAGTTTAATGGATTACGACTAAGATCTACTATCGAAAGCCTAATCCACTAAATTAAACACAGTTAAAGGAATATAAAAAACATTTATCAGATAGAAGAGCCTCCATTGCCACATCAGAGGCTAATTGATTCCTATCAGCTACCTAATGCCACCTGTAGCCTCAAAGCATTCAACAGTGGGCCGAGTTATGATCAGAGCAAAGGATATTTTCCTCAGTACAACCAAACAGTTATTCCACGCCAAATAGAGTTATTACAAAGATGACACAGAGCCTTAAAGTAAAAAAAGCTCCCCATTGAGCTTAATTATTAATGTAAAAAAATTAATACAGAGGAAATATTTGTAAAGCTTCTCCATCGAGCACCTCAAAGGCCGAGAAGCATTACTCTGTATTAATTGAACCTGGGAGATCTTTTATCCCACCCCACCTCCTGATATCTTCTATAAATACTTCTGTAGAAGATGAGAAAATGTTGGTTGTAGAACTTTGAAATATACTTGTGCTCGAATTTTCTATGTGTAAATAGTGTTTAAAGGCTCTTGAAGCTCTCTTTGTGATCGAATAGTTAGGCTGATGAGTGAAGATGATTGTTGAACTGAAACATTGGACCTGAAGACTGTAACTGCTTTGACATCAATAACAAGCTATTTCTTGGGATCTTGGTCTATATTACTGGTGAAGTGCTCCTTTCTGTGTAATTGTTTTCCTTTTGTGTATGCCATATTTTCCATTTATTCTCTGATAAAGAACAACAAACATAGATTTAGGATTTACTGTTTACAGTATCCTTTTATGATAGTATACAGTTTAAGAAGTTAGGAATGATGGCGTTCCCTCATCCTACTGTTTGCTTTAAACATTATTCTTGAATTTTATTTTCATTTTTTTCTTATTAAAGTTGGACTAGAAAAGTGATGGTGAGCCCTATTTTCTAGCTTCTTTCTCCAAAGGTAAATTTTGAAAGTTTCCCTAAGTGTTTGCTAAAAGCAGACTAGATTTAAAAGTATCTTATCTGATCTTAAGTTGCACATTGTTTCCCTTATGTGTTTTCATACTTTCTGAAGGTAATTATGTGGATTATGATATTGTTTTTCAATTGAGTTGCTTTAATACGAACTTGAAAAGGAATTTATGGTTAGCCCTGTTCTTGGTTGGTTTTAAATAGTTACTTAAGAGGATTTTCTTGTTTGGATAGACTATAAATCCTAGTTGAAATTATTATCTGTTTCCACCCCTCCAACACTTTTATTGTTTCCATTCCATCATTTTATCTCAATAGATATTGTGATATAGATGACTTGCCCCTTTGATCACTCTTGAAGTTGTTGCTCAATTAAAGCCCTGTTATGACTCCATAGCCCAATGGACTAAAAACCAGCATTATATCTATCTTTTTAGCCAAAGCTTGTTCTGATTGCCTGCAACTTCACACCTTTGAAACTATTTCCATTTAGGACTTTTCCACTCAAATAATAATCCTGCTCAACCATCCAAAACAAGAAAAAACCCTCGTTCTTCATAACTAGCCTAATATCAAACCCATAAAACCTTTAAAGATAAATCAATATTTGCACTTAATTGGAGAGATCCCTCTCCAGATTCAGGAGGGCTAGATCCTAGAACCCCAAAGTGGTTGAAATAGTGTTCTCTCTGTAGTTTGACTTTTCCAATCTTGAAAATTATAGGGAGCTAACAGTCTGATACCTTTTGAAATATTGTTTGATAAAAATGACATTCCTATCAGCCCTAACAAAGTGACCCAGGAAGGTCAAGTAGATGATGTTAACATCAGGACAGTAGAGGATCCTAAGATTGTCAAATTATCTAAAGGTTTCCCATAAGAATATAGAGAACAATACTTTCAATTGTTCCTTTCCTACAAGGATTTTTTCTCTTGGTCTTACCAAGATCTGAAGACATTTGATATCAATATAATTCAACATAAAATCCCACTGAGGGGAGACTCCAAGCCACATAAGAAAAATTTAAGAAAGACTAACCCTTTGCCACTTCCTTCCATAGAGAAAGAAATCAAGAAGCTGCTGAAGGCTAAGATCATTGTGCCTCTGAGATATTCAAAATGGGTGGCCAACCTGGTCCCGGTCTGAAAGAATAATGGAGAAATAAGGTTATGTGTAGACTTCTGGAACTTGAACAAGGCATCCCTTAAGGATAAATATGCCCTCCCCAAGATGGATCACATATTGCAGAAAGTAGTTGGATCCTCTCGAATGTGCATGATGGATGGATTCTCTGGTTATAATCAAGTGGCAGTCCTTCCTGAATATCAAAAGAAGATGACATTCACCACACCATGGGGTATGTTCATGTATGCCTGAATGCCTTTCGGCTTGATAAATGTGGGAGCCACTTCCCAAAGGGTGATGGACATCACTTTCGTAGGAGAGAAAGACAAGTTCGTGGTGGTATATCTGGATGATATCATCGTTTTTCTAAGGATGATGCTGAACATATTGAACATTTGCACCGAACTTTCAACAAGTGTCGCAGGTATGGTTTATTCCTAAACCCTTAGAAGTCTATGCTTGCTTTAGAAGAAGGAAAATTACTAGGGCACATTGTAACTAAAGCAAGAGTGAATATTGATCCAAAAAGAGTAGAGGTGATTAATGGTATATCCTTACCTCGAAACAATAAGGAGGTCCAGGTTTTCCTTAGACGCATAAATTTTCTGAGAAGATTCATCTCGAACTACGCTGAAATAGTTCGACATATCACTGAGATGCTTAAGAAAAACAACGATGTGAAATGGACGACTGAATCAAGAGAATCATTTAGCAGAATTAAGAGTGCCTTCACAGAAGCCCCAGTATTGGCAGGACCAAATTATAGTAATCCATTCCTAATCTTCTCATTTTCCTCCCCACATACTGTAGCCATTGTATTACTACAAAAAAAATGAGGAAGGGTATGAGCAGCCCATCGCCTTTTTCAGTCAAGTACTTCACGATCCCGAGTTGAAGTATAACATTTTAGAGAAGCGGGCGTATGCCCTGGTAAAATCCCTAAAATATTTTCAAATGTATGTAATGTAGTCATCCATAACTGATTTCGTGCCTACGACCGCTGTGAAAGATATCTTGATTCAAGGAGATAGCGAGGGAAAAAGAGGTAAATGGATCACAAATATCTAATAATATGAATTAGATATTCACCCTACAAAGCTTATCAAGGGATAGGGGTTGACCAGAATTTTTTCGGAGTCAAACTGTCAAGATCTAGGAATAAATCTATCCATGGGCATTGGAGAGTTACCTAAAGGCATGGACGAACAACCCGGGATAGAAACTACTGTGCAAAAAACACACATGAAGTATATGATCAGTGTTTTGTATAAGGATATTGTGGAATACTTTTTAACCCTCAGGTGCCCATCGAAATCTGATAAAGCTAAATATCAAACATTGAGGTTGAAGTCACAGAAGTATATTTTTGCAAATGGCGGACTATATTGGAAGGAACCTTCAGGAATCCTACTCTTGTGCCTCACAGACTCTAAAGTGGAGGAGGCCATGGCTGAATTCCATGAAGGCATCTGTGGAGGCCACTACAATTGGAATTATACAACCCACAATATTTTTAAAGAGGGCTTATTCTGGCCCAAATTGTTCGGAGATGTACATGCTTGGGTCAGGGCCTACGAGAAGTGTCATAGGCTCACTGAAAAGTAGAAGTTTTCACCCTTACCCATGATCCCAGTACATATAGAAGAGCCTTTTCAACAATGGGGGATTGACTTCATTGGGGAGATCCACCCAACATCCAGTGGTCAACATAAGTGGATCCTAACCACTACTGACTATTTTACCAAGTTGATAGAGGCTATACCAGCGAGAAACACCACTGATGCATTTGTGATCAAGTTTCTGGAGGAGAATATCATATTCAGATTCGATTATCTAGCTAAGTTTGTGACTGATAATGCTCAGGCTTTCAAGTCTGCCAAATTCACCAATTTTTGTCAGCAATACAATATCACCCTGGGGCATTCTAAAATCTATTATCCCCAGGGAAGTGGACTGGCTAAGTCTTCCAATAAGAAATTGGTGAGGGCATTAAAGAAAGCGATAAATGAAAGTCAGGAAAAATGGGACTCTCAGCTTAAATTCACACTGTGGGCGAACATAATTACTAACAAAATATCAACACGCAAGTCCCCATATGAACTATTCTATGGGAAAGCAGTGGTTTTCCCAATTTAGCTCACTTTTCCTATGGCCAGGTTTCTACAGGATAGCCAAGAAGAGCCAAAAAATCTTATCAAAAGAATGAACCGGCTAGTGGAGTTAGAAGGGATTCGAAATTAGGTGAATGACCAATTGGTAGAATATAAGGAAAAAATGAAGGGTTTGTTTGATCAACATGCCAAAGACAAGGAAATGTAGTCTGGGGATTTAGTACTGAGATGGGACATCAGAAGAGCAAAGAAGGGTAAGCATGGAAATTTTGACCCACTGTGGTTCGGGCCATTCAAAATTGCTGAAGTTAAAGGAAATAACACCTTCACACTGGAGAACTTGGAAGGTGATGTGATCGAGGCACCTATAAATGGGAAGTTCTTAAAACCCTATTTTCAATACTGACCAGGGTCTTAGAGCCCTATTGTATATAGTGTATATATCTGTTGCTTTTAATTTCACATTTGATGTTTTTTTTTTCCATAGGAGCATTTGAAAATTTTGAAGAGGCTCTGGCTATCAAGGTATAGTTCACAAATGGTCTGTGAAGTTCTCGACATGTCCGAGGATGAATGTGTTGTCCCCAGGTGGAGCCAATTTTGTTATGTTAGCCCTCACCTTAAAGCTGCAAAGGAAAAATTAAGGTGGATGAAGAAAAAATCCATAAGAGGTAAGTGGGCTAAGCAAATATAAAGGAAGTATGGTATGCAAAGCCCCTCATGATAAGGGCATGGAAAAAAGACTGATGGTAATGTGCATTTAAGCGAAAGCGGGGCCACATCCATATTTCAAAATAGTTAAAGGGAGAGCGCCATGTGCAGGCATTCCGGGGGTACCAAGGTTGGTATGAAGGAGACAGAGGTCTACCCCCCAAAATTCTTAATGTCACAGGTTGGAAGAGTAAGTCTTAAGCATTCCATGGGGTGATGGAGCATCGCAGGGAGGTCTCACAGGCCCCCGCGTGAACTATTAATTGGACCCCTAAAAAAAGACAGGTGGCACTACTAAAACAAAACGTAAGGTAAGTTAGGAAAGTCGGTACACGACCAACACTGGTATTAACCAGGCGCGTGGCTCACACCTACCCTACACCCGATAGCCAATAACTTGATGCCACACGCCCCATTATTGATGTCCTTATGACATCAGCCCTACAGTTGGCACCCTAACCTCATTTTCTATGAATCTAGGCCTGTTTAACCCTCTTCTATGCCCTCTTTGGTAAAATACTCATTTTTACAAATCTGTCGTGCAGCAAAGCTTGAGCTCTAGTACCAGGTCGCTTTCAACCCCTACGTTGCTTTCCCTCCTGGGTATTCCTCACTGGTTACAGGTATTTAGTTGCTCTTCCACCTCACATTTTTCCTTCTATTTTACTTTTCAAAATGGTCATAGGGAGAGCAAAGCCCAAAAATTCTAAACCTGAAACCCCACAAGCCCACGAGGTCATGACAATCTCTGCACCTGAACCTTTCATTGACACTCAATCTCATATTCATGATCCTTTCTACCCTTTCAGTGTATCTAGTGTTAGGCCCTATTTGTTGGAAAGCCATGTGAAGGGTCAAGAGTGGTTTAGACTTGTTTAGTCAAGCCTGTATTACTAGATTTCTCTGCCCACCTATCCAGTCATCGAGTTCATATGCTAGCTTAGAGATGCCTATGACGAGTGCAAGGATTTCTTTTTATCGGCTCATGGAAATAAGATTTTCCACATATCCTCTGAGCTCATAAAGGAAGCCCTCTGTTTCCCCCATAGCCGAAGTTATGTTTAGTTCACTGAGTTATCCCTCTCTCGTCAGTTTTAAAAATTACCGTAGAATCATCAAAGTGAATTCCTCTATTTTATTTCAGATTCTTGTCTTACGACTATCCCGCCTTCAGATATGGTTTCGTTGTCCACAATCAGAGATAATGTCCAGCCTATCCTCGCTTTTATTTCAGGGTTATTAAGTCTCAGGGAGGATGAGCGGGTGTCAAAATAATGTATAGCTCTCCTTTGGCTCATGTCTCAGCAGGGTGTTATTTTAGATATCCCTACTTTCTTGGACTCGGCCATTCAAACCCAGTTCCAAGAGTTACCCTCTTCAGGGTCTTTCCAGTTCTGTTCATTAGTGTTTTATCTCTTCCTATTTTAACATGCAGATAAGTTTGGGGCCCTAGGTCTCGAAAATATTTCTAGTGAAAACGCCCAGCCAAGAACTGTCTTTGAGTGGAATGTCTATGTTCGTCAACAGCCTAATGGGAGGGGTTACACAAGGTTATTAAATGAATTCATGACCATAGCCTACACCATAATCCACGACAAACCTCTACCCAAGATATTTCCCAAGAAAAAGGACTGGCTACAGTTCAATGATGAAGAAAGCACAGGGGACTGGTACCTGTTTGATGACTACACTGAGATTAGGGTCTATGGTGCAGACGTACCCCCCTACCGCTTGTCGATGTTCCCTGATATGCAGATTTTTTCCCTTGAGTACATCCGCCAAACCCTGAAGGTGGACCAGTTCCACTTCATCCCAGCGAAGAAATGATTCATCCTCAAGCTCCCTACCTCTATCGGCCTCTTCACCGTAAACTCAAGGCACACCCTCTCTATAGTGGAAGCGCTGCTTCAAGGGATGGATCTGATATAGGGAAAGGCTTGGCCCTATGACCCGAAAGGGATAAGGAAAATAAATTCAACTACTTATGTACATGAGACTAGGCCCTTCATTGAGTGGAGAGCTAACCTTGATACATGGCCTTTGGCTTCACAGATGAAGGCTAAATCCATGGAAAATTTTAGGGGCTAATATTCATAAGTGGCCTAATTTTCCATGCTTTGTCCCAAAAAAAGGTTCGCCAATTTCATTTTTTTTGTAAAAATGATTCGCCCAAATTTTACAATATAAAATTATTTTACCTTAAAAATAGCCAAAATTATATAGATACTATATATATAATTATTATATATTTGTATAATTTTATAAACATATCAATAAAATTTTACAGTTCACATATTAGGACCAGTGAAATTCGCCAACATTTTAAACTTCAAGATAATTTTCCACCCTTAAAATTGTCCCTGGCTAAATCTTTAGTTGCAAAAGGAAGGGGAAACACTAATTCTGCAGGGATAGATAGAAGAGGGAAAACCGACGAGATAGATGCTTCAGGAGGACAAGAAGGTATGGATATGGGTGAGGGATCTCATCCCTCTAAGAAATAGAGAATTGACGAACCAGAGATTACATCGGAAGAGCATTCATAGGAGGAATTGGTTCGGTATGGGGAGCTTGACAAAAATAAGGTTGGTTTCGCAGTTAATTATGATGGTGCTTCTTCTTTAGAACTCGCTGTGCTATCGCAAGTCATTTCAGTTAATAAGGCTGAAGTAAGGGAAGATATCAACAATAAAAACAAAACTGTAAGGGAGAAACTTCAAGCAGAATTGTCCGGATTTGTGAATAAGTATCATACTCGGCTCACTACCGAGCTTGATATGGAAAAATTGTAGGTTTTAACCTTGTACAAAAATTATCTACAAACAAATATTTAAAATAGAAAAGAGACAATAGCAAGAGCATAAAACATAAAACAGATAAACACAAAGATTTTCCCCTGGATCCCAAATCGGGATGACCAGCTTGATTTTTCATTATATTCCTTTTAGTGTTACAACACATATATATACATGTTGAAGCATACATAAACCCCAATCCATTAACCCTAGATTAGAAAATAACCGTAGTTCCCTTGACCAGATCTGCAAAATACCAGGGGCTGAAAACCATCATGCCCCAAAACCATGTGCAAACCTATGCACAAAACCATGGGCGAGTTCACCCATCAGAAAATAAGGACCAAAAAAAATTTCCCGGGGCGTTGCCCTTGACTCCCCTGCTGCGCCTGGTGCAACATACATGGGGTTCTATCATCCCCCCCACACATTACTAGTCATGGAAAGAATATAACACATACCAACGTTCTCCCACTTGTTGTTTTCTTTCCACAAGAGAGCTAATTCATTAGCCCAACTTTGCAATTCCCATTGTTTCTCTACACCAAGAGAACTTCTAAGTGCTCACATACTTCGTCAATGCATCTGAGAAATTCTTCAAGGTGTCCACCTTTACTAGCAACACCCTTTTATCCACAACCATATATCTCACAAAGTGATATTGAACATCAATGTGCTTTGTCTTTGAATGATAAGCAGGGTTATTAGCCAAGAAAATTGCACTTTGGCTATCATAGTCTATCCTTATAGCTTGCTGCACCAACCCCATACTTGAACATATTCTCTGTAACCAAACTGCTTCCTTTCTTGCATGAGTGGTTGCCATGTATTCTGCCTCTGTAGTTGAAAGAGCCACTATAGACTGTCTTTTACTCATCCAACTGATTGCACCTCCAAATAGGCTAAACACATACCCACTTGTAGATCTTCTTTGGTCCAGATCTCCAGCCCAATCTACATCAACAAAACCATGAATTTCCAACACTCTTTCCAATCCTGGTCTTCCCTAGTAGCACAAGCCATAATCACTAGTGCCACACAAATATCTAAAAACCCGCTTCACTGCTATCCAATGCTCCTTCCCTAGGTTTGACGTAAACCTACTCAATACTCCCATTGCATGTGCAATGTATGTTCTAGTACAAACCATTGCATACATCAGGCTATCCACCGCACTTGCATATGAAACATGGGACATATCCTCCTCTTATTCATGTGTCTTGGGACATTGTTCAACAGACAACTGATAGATTTACACCTACATGAATCGGAACATTCACTGGTTTACTATCCTGCATATTGAACCTCTGCAATATAGTCTCGAAATACTTCCTTTGGTTTAAACAGAGCTTCCTCTTTTCCCGATCTCTCTTAATTTCCATGCCCAAAATATATTTTTTAGCACCAAGATCCTTCATGTCAAATTTGGAGAACAGTTGGGTCTTCAAATCTTGGATAATTTCTTTGTCATTTCCAATCAACAACATATCATCCACATACAAGACCAAATAAATAACACGGTCACCAATTAATTTAAAATAAACACAGTGATCGTCCTTGCATCTGGTGAAGCCAAGTCCCCGTATATAGGTATCAAATTTCTGATATCACATCCTTGGTGACTGTTTTCACCCATATAGAGACTTCTTTAACCTACATACTAGCTCTTTCTTCCCCTTCACCATAAATCCTTTAGGTTGTTTCATGTAGATTTCCTCTTCCAGATCCCCGTGAAGGAATGTTGTCTTCACATCCATCTGTTCTACCTCAAAATCAAATGCAGTAGCAACAGATAAAAGTAATCTAATAGAAGTAACTTTGGCAACAAGAGAAGAAATATCACCAAAATCAATTCCTGGCACCTGGGAATAACCTTTTGCTACCAACCGAGCTTTGTATTTCTCCACCTTGCCTTCTACATTCATCTTCTTCTTAAACACCCATTTTCTTCCAATGGGCTTCCTTCCAGCTGGCAACTCCACTAGATCCCATGCCTCATTTTTATGCAGGGATATTGTTTCATCAACCATGGCCTCCTTCCAGAGTTTTCCATCCTCTGAATCTACTGCCTCCCTGACGGTTCTAGGACCATCATCAATTATATTTAAAGAAAATTTTGAACAGAAAGTAGATGGACTATACCTTTCTGGTTGTCTTCTTTCCTGAACTGATCTTCTCACAACTAGAGTTTGTGGTTCTTCCTCTTCTGAGTCTTCTTTTGTTGTAGAGTTTGATTGATCCTCCTTTAGCTCAAACTCTATCTTTTCAAGTTCCTTTCGTAGGAATTCATGTTTAACAACATATTTCACCTCTCTAAACACCACATCTCGGTTGTACACAACCTTTCTTGTTTCCGGGTTCCAAAGCTTGTAACCCTTTAAACCATCCTTATACCCAATAAAGATGCACCTTTCAGATTTATTATTCAACTTGCTCCTTTTCTCCTTTGGAACATGTACATATGCATCACATCCAAATACCCTCAGATGTGAAAGAGAGGGTTTCTTACCAGTCCATACCTCATGTGGAGTCTTATCCTCCAACGCTGATGAAAGTGATCTATTAACCAAGTAACATGCAGTCTCCATTGCCTCTGCCCATAATTCTTGTCCTAACCCAGTACCACTAAGCATGCTTCTTTCCTTTTCCATCATCATTATGTTCATTCTTTTTGAAACTCCATTTTTCTGAGGTGTGTATGGAGTAGTCTTCTACTATGCTATACCACATTTCTTACAGAACTCTTCAAATTCCTTCTTGCAAAACTCCCCACCATTATCTGTCCTTCGCACCTTTATATTCTTCTCTGTCTAGTTTTCCACTAGAGCCTTAAATTCTTTAAATCTATCAAAGACTTCAGATTTCTTCCTCAAGAAATATATCCATGTATTCTTTGAGAAGTCATCTATGAATGAAACATAGTACACAGATTTACCCAGTGATGGAACCGACACAGGTCCAAACACATCATTATGCACAAGATTTAATATCTTGTTCGCCCTCTTAGCACCAGAAGGAAAAATCACTCGATTTTGCTTCCCATATACACAATGTTCATAGAAATCAAAATCCAGAGAGCTATTATACATACCTTATACCATACCATTTCCATGCAATATCTGAAGGCCCTTCTCTCCAATATGTCCAAGCCTTTGATGCCATAGCATGGTCTTTTCTCCAAAGACCACTAGGCTTTCCGCTCCATTTTTGGGAACCATAGATCTGTTGCACCCATCAATAACAGTGTTTCCCTGAAGCTTGTACAGAGTTCCAATCCGAACTCCCCGCATTAATACCAGTGCTCCCCGAACCATCTTACAGGAATATTTTTTGAACACTATTTTTACACCTGCATTATCCATCTTGCTTACAGAAGTCAAATTTTTGGCCAATGCAAGAATGTGTAGAACACCAGGAAGTGTTCTAATCCTTCCACCTTGCAGCTTCAACTTGACTTTTCCACGTCCAAGGATTCTGGCCTTCCTATGATCACCTAAGAAGACATCACCGCCATCATATTTCTCATACTCGCAGAACCACTCCCTGTGGGGAGTGAAGTGAAAGGATGCACCTGAGTCAATCAACCATGACTCGTGATCTACATGTGTATTTGCAGAAGAATCCAAATACACATCCCCACCTTCAATTGAGGTGGTTTTTGCCTCTGCAGAAGGAGCATCATCAGATCCCTTTCCTTTCTCAGGAGCTTTAGATATGCAGTCCTTTTTGTAGTGCCCTTCCTTTCTGCATTTCCAGCACACCTTTACAAACTTTCCAAGAGATTTAGATCTCCCTCTATATTTAGATCTCCCACTCGAAACCTTATTATTGTTTCTATTCTGGGACCTTCTTCGTACAGATAAGGCATCTCCATTCTAACCCTCCATATTTCTCCGTCTCATTTCCTCCAATAGCGAGGCTGAGAAAATATCATCAAAATTCAAATTAGTTGTATTGCTACCTATTGTAATAACCAAAATATTCCACGAGTATGGTAGAGAACACAAAAAATTGATGAACTTATCTTCATCTGAGATTTTAATATCAAAATATGACAACTAACGTACCATAGTATTGAAGCTATTCAGATGCTCTATCACTAAGTCTCCATCCTTCATCCTCAGGTTATACAGCTTTTTCCGCAGGAACAATTTATTCACCAGAGACTTAAACTGGTACAAAGTCCCAATTTTGTCCCACAAGGTCTTCGTCGTAGCTTCCCCAGATACATTCAACAATACTGAATCTGAGATACACAACCATATTGTGATCTTTGCCTTCTGATCCAGCTTCTTCCAGTCTTCATCTAACATTGCCGTTATTTTAGTACCCAGATCTACTGCAATCCACTGATCCTTATCCACCAGTGGATCCTCCATCTTGAGCTTCCACAACTCAAAACTCTGACCATTAAATTTATTGGTCTCTATCTTCCTGCCACTCGCCATCTTCTTTCACCGCAATAATCGATCCCGCAGATCTCCCACTGAACAGGGTCTACCTCAGGCCCGAGCAAAAAACCCCTCAGTAGCAAAGGCATCCCCTTGAAGCTGAAACTGCTCTGATACCAAATGTAGGTTTTAACCCTGTATAGAAATTATCTGCAAATGAATCTTAAAAATAGAAAATAAGCAATAGCAAGAGAATAAAACATAAAACACATAAACACAAATATTTTCCCCTGGATCCCAAATCGGGATGACCAGCTTGATTTTTCATTATATTCCTTTTAGTGTTACAACACATATATATACATTTCGAAGCATACATAAACCCCAATCCATTAACCCTGGATTAGAACATAACTGTAGTTCCCTTGACTGGATCTACAAAATACCAAGGGCCAAAAACCATCATGCCCCAAAACTATGTGCAAACCTATGCACAAAACCATGGGCAGGTCCGCCCACTGGAAAATAAGGACCAAATTTTTTTTTCCCAGGGCGCTGCTCTTGCCACAACGTACAGGAGGGGCTATCATCCCCCCCGTGCATGACTAGTCGTGGAAAGAATATAACACATACCCAACACAAAGAGAAGTTGATAATCGCCATTACAGAGGCAATGTTGGATCCTACAACCAAAGGAACTAGCTACCAAGCTTTATAATTCACTTTAAATATGGCCAATGTCCCTTTAACAGATAAGCTCGGTCTACGTCAATGCATTGGGGATATGTTGAGGGACAAAGTGGTAAAGCTTGCACTCTCACTGAGGAAGTTAGAAGACAAGTACAATGCATTGTTGGAGAACTAGAGGAAAGAAAGGGCTAGTGCCAGACGCTTAGCCAACAATCTACAAAATCTCAGAAGAGTAGTAAGGGAAAAAGGGAGCGACAAGGATTCGGTTTGAAAAAAAATCATTATGGATCTAGAGACTGAAAACTTTGAGCTAAGGAAAAGACTACACATTCCTCGTGGGCAACATGTATAAACAGAGGAGTTAGTTCAGGTGGAAAGAGAGAAATTGGCCCTCGCCAATTCATTGGTCAAGGAACAGGAAGGGAATGCTAAAAATAGACTGCCAGATTTAAGGGAACAATGGGATAAGAATGTGTGCGTGACCCCAAATTCCAATGTGCCTGGCACCACCCCTGAACAACTTACTAAAGCTTTGTCGGACTTGTAGGTTTCCAAAAATGAAGCCCATACAGCACGCCAGAAGATACAGGAACTGTAAGCTAAGCTGGTAACAAATGAAAAGGTGGTAACGACCTTGCAGGAAGAGGTGGAGAAAAGAGAGAGAGAGAATTTGCTACAGGAAAAAACCATCAAATAATTGACCAACTGGATGAAGGGAAATGCGACCCTCCTGGAAGCCAGGCGCCTCATCTAGACCGACATCATATCAGAGGTGAAGAAGCATTGGAAATATATTACTTTGATGGATGATAAAAATATTGCGGTCCGATTATTCAAGGTAAAGTTGCAGGAAGGTCAAGAGGAAGAAAAGGAAAAGGTGTCCATGGCCAAAAGGTATATCACTTACCTGAATGGATTGGACTTTAAAGAGCTACTTGCATAGGGCATCAAAGACCATTTAAAATGAGTGATGGAAGTTATAAGGGTGATTGAAAAAGAGGCTTCATGTGCAAATGCACTGAGTGGTTTGGAGCAGGTTGCTAGGGGAGTGGAACGGTCTAATCGAGAGTGGGATGAGCTAGTAAAAGCAGGCCTTTTGTCATGCTGGGAGCTGGTAACATCCGTGTTTTCGGGACTAACAGATTATGAATAGAAGCTGACAGCCATTATGAACCAGACTGATATACCCTTTGAGAAAACCACTCACCTAAAAGCAGAAATGATAATTTCCGCCCTAAGAAAGGAAATCTCCCTCCTCTGTCAAATTAAGCAGGGCTTGGTCGTCCATGTGGATTACACCGAAATGACAGACATTTAGGCTCTATTAGATAATTTCTTCACTATGTCATCACCAGGGTCGAACATATGGCAAAAATGCAACGAGCACGTCAACATCTCTGCCTCCACATCATCCCACCAGTTGCTACCTCCACTTAGACACAAAGTTGTTTCATCCACATCAGTAGCAATTCCAAGTCTATCGGCAACAAGCACCCCTCTGCATCCCAAAAAATTATATTCATGATCTGGCCCAAGTGGCCCATTTACTTATATTTCTTTTACATTCTAATATTGGGTGAAACCTTCATTTCACCCTCTCCTTTTTTATTTTCTGTTTAGTTGTTATGTTTTTAGTTAGTGCCTCCATTAAGGCCACTATGTAGATGATGAGAGGTAGTTTTTCCTCATCATCAATTTTGATTTTGATAGAGACCCTAAACAGAAAGATATTTTGGAAGTGGAATATTTGTCTAAAATATCTTTTCGCAAAGCTCATTTGAAGGCTATAAAAGATGAAATTTGTAGCTAACATGGGGTTCCAGAATTTTCAGAGCAGAATTACTAATTATGAACTTCATTTTTTTGTAAATTTTGAGATCTGTTAACTATGTATGTTGGAAGAGCCCATTGGGTAATAGAAGTGAAGTTGTTCTCTTATGCAATGGATTCCAAATGAGATGAGTAAAAGTCTGTAATTTCTCAGTTGTGTTTAAATATAAATTTTCATTTGTATTTCCACCACTTTTCCTGTATCGAATGCTTTCAAAATGCAAGTGTTGATTATTTAGATATGAATTTATCATAGAGGGTACTCATATCTAATTGTCTGTTACACTTTAAATATGGCTCGACATGTGATATTCAATTCATGTTATATTTACATTTCCATTTTTCTTCTGATGTTAGTTGGGTGGATTCTTGTGTTAGTGTAAGTCTGCCTCAAGCTAACATTTCCTTTCATGTTATACCATCGTCTCCACATGCAAATATCTTGGTAACTGTTACTAGTCTCATGCTTGGACCTTTTTACAGCAGTTGGCTTTATGTATGCTTCTAACGCTCCTTTATAGACCCTTATGTTATATCATTGGAAATCATTATTATCCATTTTCTGTCTCTGATATCTTGGTCCCACACCAGAAAAATTCAATTTCTTTTCATATCAAGAGGTCATATATCATCAGCTATAATACAGCCCTTCCAAAACCTCTTGTATTAAGATGTCCTAGGCACTGGTCTTTGACAACTCGAGGCTTTCTCTAGGAGCTACAACACCAACAAAACTTGATATATTTATTTAATAATTTTTCCATTGTTGTAGTGATATGCGTGTATGCCTTAATGGACTTCCTATAATATCCCATATGTCCAAGCATTGTGTGTAGCTATTTTATACTTGTTGGGGGTTTAAAATTTATAATCGCAACAATATTCATAGGGTCTACCATCAATCCCTATTTTCACACAATATGTCCCAAAAAAATACCATATGGTATGCACAAGATGCACTTCTTCAGGTATAAGGAGATATGATACTTCCTGCAGGTATCCAATGTTAAGCACAAATTAGAGACATGCTTCTTTAACAGGCCAAAGACTGCCTAATCATCAAAGTACACCTCAAGGAATTTTGGATATATTCTCTAAAATATCTGACAAATACTCTAGAAAATATGGCCGGAGCATTATTTAATCCAAATTTCATGACAATGTACTGAAATGACCCCTACTCAGTAGCGAAGGTGGTATTGCCCCTATCTTTCGGTGCAATCATGATATGATGATACCCTAGGAATCCATGAGTAAATGAGTAGGCTTCCTTCATACCAACATTCGCCAATACTTCGTCTATGAATGGTATCGTTGTTGGGTGTGGAGCCTAATTATCTTGTTTATTATGTATCACAGCGTTGGACCCCTATACCTTAATGGGGCGGCAATGCTGCTCATAATTAAACGCTTCCTGGGGGGTCCAAGGGGGGTGGCTACGAATTTATGGAGCCCCCCCTAGCGGGGGGTTTCGGGGGCAACGCCCCTGAAGCTAAAAACATATGTAAAATTGCCTTGTAAAATTATAGTAATTTCTAGTCAATCTGGGCTGTTCATTAGGCGGATGATCTAGAGATAGAAGTTATGTTTAGTTTAGGGTTTTTTTCCCTAGAAGGAAAACCGTCGCTTTGTATGAGGGTATTGTATTGTAGTTGTGTATTTTATGTGTATTCTCAGAGCGAGAAACATATAGGGAGATTGTGAGAGAAAACAAATGATATTACAACGGATCTGCTGTAGGTTGTGTCTCTTTATTTTGCTGGATAATATAAAGGAAAGACTTGTTGTTCAGGGTGGACATAGCCAAAACTTGGTGAACCATGTATATCTGTGTCTCTCTGGTTTTATGTGTTTCTTGTGTTTGTGTTTCCACATATATATTTTATTTGCTCCATTGCTCTGTAAAATATAATTTTATAATAGTCAGAAAGGAATCATGGAAATATGCATCGTTCAGCTTGTGGAGATAAACACAAATCCTTATCTCGCACTTAGTCTTCTTTTGTTGGAACACCATAGGTATAACCCACTCTAAGTCACTTGATTGCTTCAATGATGCCAACGCTAAGCATTTTTTCTACTTCTTCCTGCACTTTATTCTTATACTTTGGGTTCAACTGATATGGTTGTTTCTCGACTGGCTTTGCATCAGGCTTCAAACTGATGTGCATAACTCCTAGATCACCCACAATTCCTTTCAATTCCGAGAAATTCATTGGGAATAGGTATTGGTATATATGCAACAGTTCAGTGATCTCTCTTACGGTATCATCATCCCAATAGTCCCCAATATTCATAAATTTCAACTCTGCCTCTGAGCGTATGTTGACTTGTTAGGTTTTGACAAGTTGTGCTACGTCTAGTATCACTACCTCAGGGCTTGCAACCTCAAGTTTTCATTCTTAATCAGGAATATTAACATCGTGTGGATCCTCCTCACCTTCCTCTACATTCAAATTGTAACATTCACGGGCTTGTTCCAACTGCACATCCTAATAATGTTGTACCACCATCCTTGGCTCCTTGGTAATTCGGAATACTCCTACTTTGACTTCATGAAGAGCCTCATTAATAAAATCCCAACCATCAGTGAAGCTATAAGTTAACACGAATCCTTCCACCATCTAATCCCGATCCGTATTTCCATGGAGAAGCTCTATTTCAAGATACCATTGCTGAGGTATTGTATCCAAGGAATGAAAGAACATGTGCACCCACTCTTGTTGAGGTTCTAGACCCCAATATGCGGTCTAGTGTGAAAAATACTCACAAGGATATTTCTGACCATCATACTTCTCTGCGATCTTTGTGTCTACATGAAAAAACCTCAACCTTATTAATTTTCAAAACTCCTTCCATCTTCCTAAACTCTCTCTGTGCACGCCCCACCATCGAGCTGGAGTGGACCTCAATGTAAAGTCCAAAGCTTTGTATCTCTGATCCTCAGGCACCTTTTCTCAAATTATTTCCAGAAACAAGATAACATTCTCCATTCCATCACAAAAAGGCAAGTCATGCACTTGTGATCAGACACAACGTGGATATTTAGTAACTTTGTTACGTCGCCTTATATTTAATTCATGCAAGCAACTTTTCCAATTCTCCAGCTCTTCATCATAATCTAAAACACACAAACTATCACACTCCCAACATTTTATTCCATCCTCGGTGGGATTGATCTAGTCTTCATCTTGCATAATAAGATTATAGATCTTGTCAATCTCAACATCCCCATACTCACGTTGAACATGCTTTATATAACACACATCTTTGGAAGGATGTAATGGAACAACAATTGGAGTACCATTCTTTTCAAATACCATCTGCCTATTCTTTAGGTTGATTATAGTATCCATGTCATAAGCCCAATAAAATCCAACCAATGCAAGATAAGGATTGCTATCATCAGCAATATCAATAACTTCAAAGTCAGCTAACACACTTTCTCCATCAACATCTATGCTAATTCCCTGCAATCGCCCCATAGGAATGATCTTCTGTTGATTTTCCATCCTCAGTTGAATTGGTGACCATTGCATCTTTAGGCCTTCCCATCCTTTCCCATGTATCTTTTGGCAGCACGTTGGCATCTGATCCCAGATCCAGAATGGCTTGATCCATCTCATAATCTCTGATTTTCGCAGTCAACCGCATCTCCCGGTTGGTTCTCTTTTTATTTTGGTATGCTTTATTTATTGCGCGTTGTGCCAATCATGTATCTTTCTTGCCATTGTAGTTAACTATCATCTCCTATAACCATTCTACATCCTTTTGGTCCCTTAATAGCTTCATACATGTCTACAACAAGGATGCTAATATAGACGGATTGGTTTCCTTCAGCTCATTGTTCTCTTCAGGCTTATTCTTCAACGAAAATATTTTTCTCTACACAGTTGATGTTGACATGTTAGGGTTGATAAATTTATTATTTTCTTCCATGAACGTCTCCTTCTCATGTTGTACATTAAACCCAACATTCGTATCTTTAGCCTTTCAGATCCATGTCTCTGTCATAGTCTTCTTTCCCTCTATGTGGTCTTCCCCAGTATGCACATCGTTGCGTGCTACCATGTTAATGCTTGGATCTTCCTGACATGGTTCAACCCTCATCATTTGTATGTTCTAAGTCATCTACTAGTTTTGCTTCTCTTGAATTTCATTTAACAAAGTGGGACAATCTTTGATTTCATGACCAAATTCTTGACAATACTTACAAGAAGTCGCAGTAGGATTCTGACAATCCTTGGAAAAATTTCCAGGTTTTCCATAGTTGTAACATATGATCTGACCTCTTCCACAACTAACACCTACTCCTTGGCCACACCCTCAGCCTTGAAAACATCCTCACGATGTTGGCGAGCCCGAGGCTTTGCACCCTTCTATTTACATTCTATATGCACCAGGACTGTGCTACATCATTAGATTGTAGCTTCGACAATTTTTTTCATCATGTCCTACCAAACTATGTAGTTGCATAATAACTACTTCGAAAATATGGGATATTTTTGGATTAGATGAAAATAGTTCATGGAATGTTTTCCCGCCACTTTGCATGTGCTACACCAGAAATAAGGCCCTACAGTTGGCCCAACACTTGATCCAAGCTTCAATGGACTCATCAATTCAGAACCTAAATAATCTTTATAAACAGGGCACTACTATTTATAGTGACCCTCTGCTTTTCACTTGATAGACTAAACTTACGACCACATATCAGATCTTACCTTCTTTCACTTATTTAGATCTTGGAGCTCCATATGCAAACTTTCCAATTGAGTTTGAATCTGTTGAACCCATATGCTTGTATCAGCTATCGAAAAAGCTTCAAGCTTCATTACTATCTCTAGTGCTTCAGCCTGGGATGCAATCTTCTGTTGTGACAATGAAAATCTAAGGTAATGCAACAACACAACAATGAACCATTACTTAGCTTTTCATCTGGGATCTTGAAGCTAACCTAGACTAGCACTGTGTTAAATCTCTAGCCTACCTCCCACACAGTCTCAATAACCATTTTCTTAATATCTTTGATCTCTGTGATACACTCGGATTGTGAATTTGGTTTCTCAAATTCATTTTTCAGTGTAGTCTTCATCTCAACCAATGTATCATTTGCATTCATCATAGTATATTTCATGTACCAGGACAACGCTCCATCCTACAGTGTTGTAACCAACTATAATTTCTTCATATTTTCATCTGTAATGTTTTACGAACTTCATATTTCCTCTGTAACAAACCATAATTATTCAGGATCATCTGATCCCTTCAATACATGAATCTTTGGTGGTTGGGCCATGGTGAATGGGGGAGGTGGAGGTGGAGGAACAGTAAGGCGATGGGTGGTGATGGGGGTGGAAGGTTGGGGAATCTCTACAGTGCTCTAATAATTTTCAGATCTTAGCAACACACTTCTCAGGGTAGCGAGGTTTCTTTCCTCTTCTTTAGCTCCAAACAATGGACTATATTTAGTTTCAACGTAAGTACCCCAATTTGTTCTGAATATTTTACCACTTCACGTAGCACCATGTTCTCTTTCTTTGAAAATCAATCCGAACATATCCGTATTACACCCTTTTCACACAAAATTTTTTTAATTCATAACTTCAATGTATTTGGGTACTTACCTCAAAGACCTCTAAAAAATTTTCACTTTGTTTCGCTATAGGATATCAAGGTATTGATCGTGAACTCCATAATAAACCCTCCAAGGATACTATCAATCCAATAATCAACAACTCTCACGATCTCATTATTATTCTTCTTCAGTTTCTTAATTATATCTGCAGTCCACACAGTAGGTTTATTATTGAAATGGCTCATCTGCATAGCTAGTCCTGATATCCACTCATACAACTCACTAGAAAATGACGAGAAAAAATTCTCGTACTGATATGTATAAATATACTTTTCTAACCAATGTTCAATAGAGATGTGTGGATTTCTTTTTTCCTGCACAGAAAACTCACGTTATTTTAGATCTACCCAATCTTTAATATATTTCTTAGATGAATGCCGCATCTAGCTATCCCTCAGTCAGGTCATGGTCACAACAACAGAACCATTTTTTGGCTTTATGGGGCCAAGACCCACGTCCAAGTGTGGCTGTGCGAACCAAAAAAACCCACTATTACCAGCCCTTTTGGAAATGATCTTCTTGAGCAGACTAAAGTCTCACCCAAGGAAATATAGGGGGATGCAAAAACTAGGTCGCTGCATCTAGAGGGAAAATGGATTGTTGGTTAGGAATTTTCTGTTGGGTATGTGTTATATTCTTTCCATGACTAATCACGTGCCGGGGGGAGATAGACCCCCTTTTCGTTGGGCGCAATGGGGTGGGGGGGTCACACGAGGTGTGGTAGCCCCCCCTGTCGGGGTCCGGGGCAGCGCCCTGGCAAAAATTTTTTGGTCCTTAATTTCTGGTGGGTGGTCTGCGCCCATGGTTTTGTGCATGGTTTTGCACATGGTTTTGGGGTATGATGTTTTTTGGCCCCTGGTATTTCTGTAGATCTGGTCAAGGGAACTACGGTTATGTTCTAATCTAGGGTTAATTGATTGGGGTTTATGTATGCTTCAGCATGTATATATATGTGTTGTAACACTAAAAGGAATATAATGAAAAATCAAGTTGGTCGTCCCGATTTGGGATCCAGGGGAAAATCTCTGTGTTTATCTATTTTATGTTTTATGCTCTTGAAATTGTTTATTTTCTATTATAAGAATTGTGTGTAGATAATTTTTGTTCAGGGTTAAAACCTACATTTGGTATCAGAGTTTTTTCGGCTTCAAGGGGACGCCTTTGCTGCTGAGGGTTTTTGCTCGAGCTTGAGGTATACCCTATTCAGTGGGAGATCTGCAGGATTGATTCTTGCGTGAAAGAAGATGGCGAGAAGTAGAAAGATAGAGATCAAGAAATTTAATGGTCATATTTTTGAGTTGTGGAAGCTCAATATGGAGGATCTGCTGGTGGATAAATATCAGTGGATCACGGTAGATCGAAGTACTAAACCAACGACAATGTCAGATGAAGACTTGAAGAAACTGGATCGGAAGGCTAAGAGCACAATACGGTTGTGTGTCTCAGATTCAATATTTTTGAATGTATATGGGGAGTATCTACACATGTTATTGTAAGTGGTATCAGATTCAGGTTACCCCTCCATGGGAATGAGGGTTTGAAACAAATTTCAGTTTCAATGTTTTGCAGCAATCTTCAGCAAAATCCATGAACTTTTTGGGCGGCGAGTTTTCAGATCAGATATGAAACTTTTGGTGAAACATTTACAAAAAAAAAGACCAAATCTAGATTCCTTACGAAAAGATACTCAAATTCAAAAAAAAAATCAGCCAAATTGGAGTTCGGATGAGGGGGATATTGATGATTCAAAATCAGCAATGTTGAAGCAATTTTTTTGACGACAATTCATGGACGGTGGCTCTCTTGTCATTTTTCGCAATTTTCAGTGCAAAATTTTAGAAGAATGGATATAGATCTGAGCTCCTCTTGAAAAATCACCCAATTTCAAAAAAAAAAAAATCAGACAAATCAGAGTCCGGATGTGGGAGTTATCGTTAATTTAAAATCAACTATTTTTTCAGAAATTTTGTGACGGCAAGACAGTTCCAGCGCAAATCTAAGAGTCTAGAGTCTCTAGATAGCGGGTTTCCAAACACATGGGAAGATGCGTAATGATCATTTCCATTTCCAAAAAATATTTATATTGCCCCGGTTATATTTGAAGTTTCCATTTTATTTCGGTCTTGGAAATTTCCACAAAAAAAGTTTTGGCACCTACTACATTCATAGGCTAGAATAGTACAAGTAGTTGGGTACCGTTTGTAGTACCAAGAGCCTTCATCAATAATCAGTACGTTATGGGTTTCAATCAAGGCTTGCTGGCTTCATTTGCTAGGTTTCCACATCGCTAGTCACATTACAGGGTCACAAGAATTATAGTGGTTCTATCCTCGATCTGCCATTGTGTTTTGGTTCATCCAAAACTCCACACTTCATCGAACATTCTAGAAATACATTAATCGCCAATACGTTGTCACAGTATTTCTATCTTCAGATTCGCTCATCATGGCTATGGGATAATCCATATTCTTCTTCTCATATTCCTCATATTTTCAAAAGGCTTCTTAGGAGAGAAATCTAAATGTAGTGACCATTGTTTAAAAGGGAGGAATGATCGGTAAATGAATATAACCCATGCATGGTTTAATCATGTTATCATCCATCTGCCCATGGAATTTACCTACGGTATTGTAAATGACAATCAACCCATGGTATTATTCACCCATGATATATTTCCGCTACATGGTACAAGTGACCCATATATATCCACCCCATGGCCCATCCACACATGGGATTTACCCATGGTATTAAAGTGGTATCTACCCATGGTTACCTATGTTATCTACACATGGTATTGTAACTCAAAAGGCTATAAATAACAAAGTTTTCGACTTGCTGATTAGATATCCACAATGTAGCTTCTACAATTATTCTCTGCTTTAATAAAACAAGTTTCTTTGTGGTTTTATTTCATTTGTGTTCTCTCTTTTTTTCTAGCATCCTAATTTTGCAGATCTTGTCAGATCTATTTCAACTTTTTAGATCTTACCATTGATCCAGATCTTGGGGGGAGGCCCCCAAGATCTAAAAAAAATTGAAATGGATGTGACCAGATCTGCAAAATTAGAATGCCAGAAAAAGGAGAGAACATAAATAAAATAAAACCACAAAAAAACTTGTTTTATTAAAACAGAGGATAATTGTAGAACCTACATTGTGGCAGACAAACTGTCCTTTTACAAAGTGAGGCTTGTTATTTATAGCCTTTTTTTGAGATAGAATACCATAGGTGGATACCATGGGCCAATACCATGGGTAGATACCACTTACAATACCATGGGTAAATCCCATGTGTGGATAAATACCATGGGTGGATACATACCATGGGTCACTTACAATACCATGGGCGAGTAAATATCATGGGTGGATGAATACCATGGGTCGATGCCATTTACAATACCATGGATAAATTCCATGGGTGGATGGATAACATGGGTAGATGAATACCATGGGTTGATGCCATTTTCCATTCAGATCATTCCTCCCTCCTTAGGAAGCAATGGTCCCCATTGCGTGAAGTTCCCTCCTGAGAAGCCTTTGTTGAATATGAAGAGCCACTGAAGAGAAGAATTTTGTGTAGTTAACCCATGACCGAGATGAACGAAGATCCGAGGATAGAGATACCCTGTAATGCTTGTGACCAACTGTGATATTGACAATGTGCGGCCTAGCAAATGGACTTCGATGAAGTCTGGGTTTGTGGATGAACCAAAACCATGACAAATGAAGATCCAAGGATAGAGATACCCTGTAATTCTTGTGACCAATTGTGTTACTAACAATGTGCGGCCTAGCAAATGGACTTCGATGAAAATGATTTTGTACGGTTGGCCCATAACCATGATGCTGATTGTTGATGAAATAGCAGATGCCTACCTAGCTTGGGGTGGGAGGGCACGTATCCAAATAACCCAAGCCGAATGCTACTATGTTTAAATTGATGAACGTGAAGCAGGTGCCTACTAAAGCGGGGTGGGAGGGCACGTCTCCAAAGGGAACCCGCTCCGAATGCTGCTCCAAATTTAAAATGAGCATAACTCGGTCAATATAACTCAGAATATTTATTATAAATTATTTTTGGAAATGGAATGATCATTCTACATCTTCTCATGTGTTTGAAACCACTATCTGGAGACTCTAGACTCTCAGATTCGCGCCGAAACTGTCTCGCCGTCACAAAATTTCTGAAGAAGTAGTTGATTTTAATTCAACGATAACTCCCACATCCGGATTCCGATTCGACCGATTTTTTTTTTTTGAACTTGGGTGATTTTTCAAGATAAGGTCAGATATATATCCATCTCTTTGAAATTTTGCACTAAAAACTGTGAAAAATGATAGGAGAGCCGCCGGAATTGTCGTCAGAAAAATTGCTTCAACATTATTGATTTTGAATCAACGATATCTCCCTCATCCGAACTCCAATTTGGCCAAATTTTTTTTTGAATTTGAGTATTTTTTCGCAAGGAATCCAGATATTGTATTTTTATTTGCAAATTTTTTCACAAAAATTTTCAAATCTGATCTGAAAACTCGCCGCCCAAAAAAAATTCATGGATTTTGTTGAAGATTACTGCAAAACATTGAAACTGATAGATCTCCGTTTGACGCGTACCATACCTCCTTAGAAAGATATATTTGAGGACTAAAAATTTTGAATGAGCAACATTGGTCCGTAGACCATGTTTCTCTCCTTTTTCCCAAAAAACGTCGTTTAGGGCCTCAAAACAGCTCCAGAAGTTCAGGACCCGAAAAACTGCTAAAAATAGTAAACTGTGCCGAAACTGAAAAACTGAAAAAGACAATGGTGGAGCCTCAAGTGGAATAGGCAGGTGACCACCAATATCCACCTGGATCATTACTCCCCCCTTAGGAAGCAATGGTCCCCATTGCGTTAAGTTCCTCCATGAGATGAGGAAATTTCTGTTGAACTTGGTCCCTGGTGAACCACTTTCCTTGGTGCAGGAGTTGGCCAGCTTTGACAACCCGATATAGTTGGATCTTCTGTTGGCGAGTGTTCTTGATTTGCATGTCCATGATACAATCTGTGTTGGCCTGTTCCATGCAGTCTGGGTTTAACTCTGTTGGTGTGAGTTGTTCTGCAATGTCTGAGGTGTCCAGTAGAGGTGGTAAGTAAGGACGAAGGCGATCCACATTGAATACTAGGTGCAGACCAAGGAATGGTGGAATAATAAGCTCGAAGGCATTATTCCCTATAGCCTTGGTGATGGTGTACGGCCCGTATCGGAGTGGGCGAAGCTTGCGGTGGGGTCCAGTGAGGCGCTCCTTCTGCAAATGTAGCCATACTTTGTCACCCACATGGAAGTTGTGTGGCACCCAGTGTTGATCATGGCGTTACTTGTACTTGGCATTGGCTCTGTCCAATATATCATGAACCTATTGGTGAATGTGTTGAATGCGCTCGATGAAGCTACTGGTTTTGTCAACTTCAGACTGGACATGAGCTGAATCGGCCTGAGCAGCTGTAAATGGCATGGCTACGTCAATGGGACATAGTGGCTAGAATCCGAAGCCCACCTGAAAGGGGCTATGTCCGATTGAGCTGTGGAGAGCCCGATTATAACTATGTTGTACATAGGGGAGGCTCTCATCCCATGTGCGTGGATGCTTTGAATTGTACATGCGTAGAATGTGTACAATCATTCTGTTGACGAACTCTGTCTGGCCATCTGTTTGGGGATGGAAAGCTGTGGACTTGGTAAGCTTGGTATCCAACATTGACTAGAGGTTGGACCAAAATGTGTTGAGGAACCTGCTATCCCAATCTGATATGATAGACTGTGGGATCCCAAAGTGCACCCACACTTGTTCAAAGAATAGTTTAGCAGTGGCTTCTGCTATGATATTCTTCTTGCAAGCCGCCATAATGGCCATCTTCTAGAATCTATCGACGACCCAAAAACACAGTCATTTCCCTGCTTAGTAGAAGGCAGGCCCGACATGTAATCCATGGAGATGGATTCCCAAGGTCGACTAGGAGTAGGTAGAGGAGTATATAGGCCTTGCTTCTTGATGGTCGGTTTGGCAATGGCACAAGCAGTGTAGGATATGATGTGCTTCTCGACATCCTTTTGAAGGTTTGGCCAATAGAAATACTTCTACAGGATTGCTACTATTTTCTCGACCCCAAAATGCCCAGCGACTCGACTGTAGTGTGCTTCCCATATCATCTTGGCACGCTCGCTTGAAGGAACAAAAAGGTGTTCCATGTGACATAAAAGTGCATCTTGGAGGTGAAAATTTGGAACTTGCGTACCCCCCAAGAGTGCCTTGTAAGTGTGGCCGAATTCTGGGTCACTCTCATAGAGAAGCGGCCAATCAGAAGTCTCGTGCCCACAAGAGTTGAGCACAGTGGTGAGCGCCACGATCGGTGGTAGACTGAGGCAGTATGCAACATGATTGGTGCTACCCTTCTTGTATTTGATGTTCAAATGAAACTGTTGCAGATATGTAGACCACTTCTGATGGCGATCATTCTGTAACTTTCCTTGTGTCTGTATGAACTGCAGGGGCCGGTGGTCTGTGTGGATGATCGTTTCCTGCCCCAAAATGTAATGCTTCCATTGTCGACAATCTTGCACAATGGAATACATTTCTTTGTCATAAGTGGGATACTTGCGAACTGTGTCAGACAATGTCTCGCTATGAAATGCCACTGGATGTCCCTGTTGAGTAAGAACTGCCCCAATAGCATAGTCAGAGGCATCTGTCTCGATCTCAAATGGCTGTTGCAAGTCCGGTAAAGTGAGCACTGGGGCAGAACAGAGGCAATTTTTCAATTCTGTGAACGCCTTCTATTGAGGTTCTGACTAAAAGAATTTTTCTCTCGCTCCTCCCTTGGTGACTTTACTCAAGGGCCAAGTGATATGAGAGAATCCCAACATGAACCTCTGGTAGAAATTAGCAAGACCCAGAAAGCTACGAAGCTCTGTTATAGTGGTTGGGGCTGGCCAATCCCGAATGATTTGGATCTTGGCTGGATCCACATGCACCCCCCTTTCATCAATAATGTATCCCAGATATTGAACCTGGGTCATGCCAAAAGTGCACTTCTCCAAATTGGCACACAACTTGTGTTGCCGCAGTGTTTGGAGGACTTGTCGAATGTGGTGAAGGTGCTCTTCCCAAGTCTGGCTGAAGATCAGAATGTCATCCAAGTACACCACTACAAATGAGTTGGTGAATGGCCGCAAGATGTCTTCCATCATCCTCATGAAGGTTGCGGGAGCATTCGTCAACCCGAAAGGCATGACCAGCCATTCAAAAAGGCCTTCCTTAGCTTTGAAGGCAGTCTTCCACACATCAGAGGGTTCAATTGGTACCTGGTGATACCCCGACTTCAGGTCGATCTTACTGAAATATTTTGCACCTTGGAGTTGGTCCAGAAGGTCATCAATCCGTGGGATTGGGTACCTATTCCGGACAGTGATCTTGTTCATCGCCCGATAGTCAATACAGAGTCTCCACGTCCCATCCTTCTTCTGTACCAACACGATCGGGCTCCCACAGGGCGATGAACTTGGTCTGATGTGACCTTTTTGCAACAGCTCCTGAATCTGCCTCTTGATTTCATCATTCTCCAGAACAGAGCGCCGATAGAATGGTCCATTAGGTAGCGGCACACCTAGGGTCAGATCAATTGGGTGCTTAACCTGACAGTGCAGAGGAACCCCTGTGGGTGAGGTGAATATGTCCCCGTACTCCCCCACAACCTTATCCATTTGTTGTTGTCGTGAAGAGGAGCCCTGTCTGGAGGTCGTGGCCAAAATCTTCTTCTTTCCCTGGGGACGGATCATCAGGAAAACGAATTTCTTGGTTTGGGAAATGAGCTTACTGCATTGTTTTGCAGTAACCAAAGAGATAGCGGTAGGAGGTGGTACCTCTGGTATCCTGTACAAATTATTTCCCAAAGTAACAATAACAACACAAGGTCAAGAATCATACACAGCATGACGCTTCCACAAGTATGGTTGTCCTAATAATACATCAGAAACATCAATAGGAGCAACGTCACATAATACCTCATCCGTGAAGGGCTTGATGCTATAGGGAAGGCGACATTGCTAGCTGACGCGGAGATCTCGTCCTTGGTGAGGCCACCCGATGGTGTATGGATGTGGGTGAGCTATGGTCAGCAAGCCCAACTGCTTCACGACGTCTACTGAAATGAGGTTATTTTAGCTCCCATTATCGACAATGAATTGTACTGGGGAGCCCTTTACCCACATCTGGGAGTGGAAGAGACGTTCCTCCTCCTCTGGATCTTCCGGTTCCTCCTTTTGGATCTTTGTAGTGGCAACAGTGGCATTGGGCTCTGCATCAATAATCTGTTTCCATTTTTCATTCCCCTTTTTAGGTTCTGATTCAGAGTCGAAGCATGCATCTGACTCAGAAGCCCTCATCTCGGCCACTAGTGACTGCTTGGCCCGAAACTCACTTGTGTTGTAATAGGAGCTCTTATGGAACTCACACCACTTTCCCGTGTCCTTCTTTGGATTTGCGGTGTTTTTATTTTCTTGTGGCTTCGATGAGTTGTCATTAGCCACCATGCCTTGGCTCTGTCCTTTGTTCTGCGGTTTGGAAGCACCTTTCCCTTGCTTCTGATTCACAGATCCAAAGTCTCACTTCTTCTATTTGAATTTCTGCTCAATCTTGGCAGCATACCGGTATGCTGTACCAAGCGAGGAGATGTCGAGGAGCTCCATTTCCTCCTGAATGTATCTGTGCAGACAGCTGCGATACTTTAGCACTAGATGTTTCTCTAAATATTTGATACCCAACTTTGTGCGCAGGGTACGGAACAGATTCGTCAGCTCATGCACATCTTGATCCCTTTGTTGTCGCATCGTGGTCCATTGTATGTACTTGTACTCATAGCTCCCCACGGAATAGTACTGTTCCTTGACGGCGTCTCAGAAATAATTCTAAGTTGGTACGGCCGAGAATAGAGAGGGTTCTATCTTGTCCTTGTTCTCATAGTAGGTTTCCCACCAGTCCTTAACATGGGGGGTAGCTTTGAGGAGTGAAAAAATAATCTTCTCCCGGTCTGAAAAGTCATGAACCGATAAATATCCTTCTAACAGATTCAACCATCTATCTATGGCATCTACGTCTATTTGACCCTCAAATATGGGAATGTCAAAATTTACTTGTACCTTAAAAGGATTCGCACCTCCAGAGTGGCTGCTGGATGCAGATGCACCGCCGGTGGGCAGCCGTTGAAGGATCTGAGCAAAGTTATCCATCATCGCGTTCCTTTGTTTTTCGAGGGCCTCCTCGAGCAATATTTTGATAGGATCTCCTACTCCCTCATCTTTCTTTTCGTCCCCCATGGGCGTCCGTCGAGGTTTGCGAGGCTGATCTTGCAAAGGTTCCACCAGATCGAGCCTTAGCTCCTTATACCCCGACCTCGTTGGGGACATGCAAATAAGGATCGAGAAAAAGCAGACCTCTCTGATACCACTGATCTGAATTTATGTAGGAACACAATAGAATAAACATATAACCATAAATACAGAGATGCAACAGAAATAACACTTCATTTCATTAATATCAAAGAACTGAAATTTGCTTACAGACATAAAGGAAATAAAACTAGCTAGGGCGCTGGTAGCTATCTCTGAGAAGAGATGTGGTGGCTACAGGCCTCTGAACTGAGTTAAAATGAGGCTTGAGGGCCTATTTATTATTTAGAAGCAATGGGAAATCCTAAACAGCCAAAACCCTAACCCTAGGAGATGAAGCGCCAAAACTATGGGCCCCGTTTGGGTAAATTGGTGTTTCAACTTCCTAGGGGCGTAACTTTGGCATACGATCTCCATTTGACGCATACCATACCTCGTTAAAAAGATCTATCCGAGGACTACAAATTTTGAATGAGCAACATCGGTCCATGGACCCATGTTGCTCTCCGTTTTCCCAAAAAACGTCGTTTAGGGCCTCAAAACGGATCCAGAAGTTCAAGACCCGAAAAACTGCTAAAAATAGTAAACTGTGCCAAAACTGAAAAACTGAAAAAGACAGTGGTGGATCCCCAAGTGGAATAGATGGGTGACCACCAATATCCACCTGGATCAGGAAGCTACGACGAAGAATTTGTGGGAAAAACTTGGGACTTTGTACCAATCTAAGTCTCTGGTGAATAAGTTGTTCCTGCGGAAAAAGCTATATAACCTGGGGATGAAGGATGGAGACTCGGTGATAGAGCATCTGAACGCCTTCAATACTGTGGTAAGTCAGTTTTCATCTATTGATATTAAAATCTTAGATGAAGATAAGTGCATCAGTTCGTTGTGTTCTCTACCAGACTCGTGGGACAGTCTGGTTATTGCAATAGGTAGCAATAAAAATACCTTGAATTTTGATGACATTGTCTCCGCCTTGTTGTCGGAGGAAATGAGACGGAGAAATATGGAGGGCCAGAATGGAGAAGCCTTATATGTATGAGGAAGGTCCCAAAACAGAAACAAGAATAAGGTTTCGAGTGGGAGATCCAAATCTAGAGAGAGATCTAAATCTCTTGGAAAGTTTGTAAAGGTATGTTTGAAATGCGGAAAGGAAGGGCACTACAAAAGGGAGTGTAGATCTAAAGCTCTTGAGAAAGGAAAGGAATCTGATGATGCTCCTTCTGCAGAGGAAAAAACCACCTCGGATGAAGGTGGGGATGTGTATTTGGCTTCTTCTTCAAATACACATGTAGATCATGAGTCATGTTTGATTGACTCAGGTGCATCCTTTCACTTCACTCCCCATAGGGAGTGGTTCTGCGAGTATGAGAAATATGATGGTGGTAATGTCTTCCTAGGGGATGATAGGAAGGCCAGAATCATTGGACGTGGAAAGGTCAAGTTGAAGCTGCAAGGTAGAAGGATTAGAACACTTCCTGGTGTTCTGCATATTCCTGCATTGGCTAGAAATCTGATTTCTATAAGCAAGATGGATGATGCAGGTGTAAAAAAAGTGTTCGAGAAAGATGCCTGCAAGACGGTTCGGGGAGCACTAGTATTAATGCGGGGAGTTCGAACTGGAACTCTGTACAAGCTACAAGGTAGAGCTGTTATTGATTGGTGTAACAATTCTTTGGTTCCTGAAAGTGGAGTGGAAAGCCTAGCTGTCTTTGGAGAAAATACCATGCTATGGCATCAAAGGCTTGGACATATTGGAGAGAAGGGCCTTTGGATACTACATAGAAAAGGTATGGTAGAAGGTATGTCTAATTTCTCTCTATATTTTGATTTCTGTGAACATTGTGTCTATGGGAAGCAGAATCGGGTGAGTTTTTCTTCTGGTGCTAAGAGGGTGAACAAGATATTAGAACTTGTGCACAGTGATGTGTTTGGACCTGTGTCAGTTCCATCACTGGGAAAGTCTATGTGCTATGTTTCATTCATAGATGACTTCTCAAGGAATACATGGATATATTTCTTGAGGAAGAAATCTGAAGTCTTTGACAAATTTAAAGAATTCAAGGCTCTGGTGGAAAACCAGACAGAGAAGAAGATAAAGGCACTGAGGACAGATAATGGTGGGGAGTTCTGCAAGAAGGAATTTGAAGAGTTCTGTAAGAAGTGTGGTATAGAACGGCAGAAGACTACTCCATACACACCTCAGCAAAATGGAGTTGCAGAAAGAATGAACAGAACACTGATGGAAAAGGCAAGAAGCATGCTCAGTGGTACCGGTTAGGACAAGAATTCTGGGCAGAGGCAGTGGAGACTGCATGCTATCTGGTTAACAGATCACCTTCATCAGTGTTGGAGGATAAGACTCCACATGAGGTATGGACTGGTAAGAAACCCTCTCTTTCACATCTAATGGTATTTGGATGTGATGCATATGTACATGTTCCAAAGCAGAAAAGGACCAAGTTGGATAATAAATCTGAAAGGTGCATCTTTATTGGGTATAAGGATGGTTTAAAGGTTTACAAGCTTTGGAACCCAGAAACAAGGAAGGTTGTGTACAGCCAAGATGTGGTGTTTAGAGAAGTGAAAGATGTTGTTAAACATGAAGTCCTACCAAAGGAACCCGAGAAGATAGAGTTTGAGCTAAAGGAGGATGAATCAGACTCTACAACAGAAGAAGACTCAGAAGATGAAGAGCCACAAACTCCAGCTTTGAGAAGATCAGTTCGGGAAAGAAGGCAACCAGAAAGGTATAGTCCATCTGCTTTCTGTTCAGGTTTTTCCTTAACTATAACTGATGATGAACCCAGAACTGTCAGGGAGGCAGTAGATTCAGAGGATGGAAAACTCTAGAAGGAGGCCATGGTTGATGAAATGGCATCCTTGCACAAAAACGATGCATGGGATCTGGTGGAGTTGCCGGCTGGAAGGAAGCCCATTGGGAGCAAATGGGTGTTTAAGAAGAAGATGAATGTAAAAGGCAAGGTGGAGAAATACAAAGCTCGGTTGGTAGCAAAAGGTTATTCCCAGGTGTCGGGAATTGATTTTGGTGATATTTTTTCTCCTGTTGCCAAAGTTACTTCTATTAGATTACTTTAATCTGTTGCTGCTGCATTTGATTTTGAGATAGAAAAGATGGATGTGAAGACGACATTTCTTCATGGGGATCTAGAAGTGGAGATCTACATGAAGCAACTTGAAGGCTTTATGGTGAAGGGTAAGAAAGAACTGGTATGCAGGTTGAAGAAGTCTCTGTATGGGTTAAAACAGTCACCAAGGATGTGGTATCAGAAATTTGATACCTATATACGGGGACTTGGCTTCACCAGAAGCAAGGAGGATCACTGTGTTTATTTTAAATTAATTGGTGACTATGTTATTTATTTGGTCTTGTATGTGGATGATATGTTGTTGATTGGAAATGACAAAGAAATTGTCCAAGATTTGAAGACCCAACTGTTCTCCAAATTCGACATGAAGGATCTTGGTGCTGCAAACTATATTTTGGGCATGGAAATTAAGAGAGATCGGGCAAAGAGGAAGCTCTGGTTAAACCAGAGGAAGTATGTCGAGAATATATTGCAGAGGTTCAATATGTAGAATAGTAAACCGGTGAATGTTCCTATTCCTATAGGTGTAAAGTTGTCTGCTGAACAGTGTCCCAAGACACAAGAAGAAGAGGAGTATATGTCCCGTGTTCCATATGCAAGTGCAGTGGGTAGCCTGATGTATGCAATGGTCTGTACTAGACCAGACATTGCACATGCAGTGGGAGTATTGAGCAGGTTTATGTCAAACCCAGGGAAGGAGCATTGGACAACAGTGAAGTGGGTTTTTAGATATTTACGTGGCACTAGTGATTATGGCTTGTGCTACCAGGGAAGACCAGGATTGGAAAGAATGTTGGACATTCGTGGTTTTGTTGATGCAGACTGGGCTGGAGATCTGGACCAAAGAAGATCTACAAGTGGGTATGTATTTAGCCTATTTGGAGGCGCAGTCAGTTGGATGAGTAAAAGACAGTCTGTAGTGGCTCTTTCAACTACAGAGGCAGAATACATAGCAGCCACTCATGCAAGCAAGGAAGCAGTTTGGTTGCAGAGATTGTGTTCAAGTATGGGGTTGGTACAGCAAGCTATAAGGATAGACTGTGATAGCTAAAGTGCAATTTTCTTGGCTAAGAACCCTGCTTATCATTCAAAGACAAAGCACATTGATGTTCAATATCACTCTGTTAGAGATATGGTTGAGGCTAAAAGGGTGTTGCTGGTAAAGGTGGACACTTTGAAGAATGTTGCAGATGCATTGACGAAGTCTGTGAGCACTCAGAAGTTCTCTTGGTGTAGAGAAACAATGGGTGTTGAAGAATTGGGCCAATGACTAAGCTCTCCTGTGGTCCCCTACAGAAAGAAAACAAGAAGTGGGAAAATGTTGGGTATGTTTTATATTCTTTCCATGACTAATCATGCGTGGGGGGGTAAGAGGGGGGTGATATCCCCTCCTTTGCGTTGGGCTCAATGGGGGGGTCACAGGGGGGGTGGTAGCCCCCCCCCTGTTGAGGTTTGGGGAAGCACACCGGCGAAAATGTTTTGGTCCTTAATTTCCAGTGGGCGGTCTGCGCCCATGGTTTTGTGCATGGTTTTGCACGTGGTTTTGGAGTATGATGGTTTTCGGCCCCTGGTATTTTGTAGATCCGTTCAAGGGAACTACGATTATGATCTAATTCAGGGTTAATGGATTAGGGTTTATGTATGCTTTGGCATGTATATATATGTGTTGTAACACTAAAAGGAATATAATGAAAATCAAGTTGGTCGTCCCGAATTGGGATCCAGGGGAAAATCTCTGTGTTTATCTGTTTTATGTTTTATGCTCTCGCTGTTGTTTATTTTCTGTTATAAGATTCGTGTGTAGATAATTTCTGTTCAGGGTTAAAACCTACATTTTCTTCCTTGGTGGAGATTCACATAACATATCTATTAATTATACAAGTGATGTTCAACACATCGGTTGAACATACTAGCAGACTATGCAATCTTACTTAATCATGCATAAAACAAGGTAAACAACCAGAAACAAAAATACGCTATGCAATTATAGATCGAAACCCTTGCTTAGAAAAAATATTGATAAATAACAAGTAAATTAAAACACATCGACAGAAACATAGATCTATCTCAACAGGTAGTTCGTTAATTCTCAAATCCTTCTCATACATTCACTTACGCCCTGCGCACTCAGCTGCAAGGGTCTGCGCACTCAGCTGTAGAATTCCTAAGGTCTTCGTCCACTCAGTTTAAGTAGCCTTTCATGTAACCCAAAACCATAGACTCTAACTCAAAATAGTCCTACATCCAAATGCATCACATCAATTCTATCTTTTCATGTCTATATGACGTCTATCTAGACTCCTTATATGGATTTTTCATTTACAATACCATAGTCCGAAAACCATGTTCGAAGTTCAACTTTAAAAAAATAATCCCATCCCATTACATAATAAGGGGGTTTGACCCACCCCATAGCTCCTAAGACTCAAAATGGACTCCACATTGTGTGGTTTGCTCTTTTATCTACAACGACTTTTCTCTAACTTCTTTCATCAAGGAGTCCCATGTCAAACAATAGTGACTAACTAACATGTTTTCCTCATAAACTCATAGAAATTTTCATTCATGCATAAAACTCACATATGCATAGTCAGTCTAGCTTATTGCATCACAATGTCCCAAATAAGTCAACTCAAACCTAAATTTCATAACCTTAACCATCTACCTAGGCCAATCCAATTTAGCATTATAGATATAACAACAATATATTAATTCTACAACCCTAAACATCAAGTTAACTAACATATAACAATGATAGGTCAAAATATAGAATGCTACAGTATAAGTCATAAAACAACAATAGCAATGCATACCACCATAGGTCTCAGTCATTCATGACAATCTGACACATGTACATATGATTTCACTAATCAAATAGCATCTATAATGTATGTAACCATAACATTAATATAATGAAAGGAATACTCATAACCATAATACATGTAACAACCCTTAACCTACATACCTACATTCCTAACATCCAAACCTATATGACGACATGCTCTTGCCTCTAGGTATAATGCTAGAACTTCACTTTGATGGTCTACATCTCTTTCTCTAACTTAGCCATCACATTAGCATCATAACATACCAATATAATGATGATTACCTAAGCACATACAATGACATTATGCACAACAACCTTCACCAAACCAATGCAAATGTAATATTCCCAAATTTTCACATCATATTTGGAATATTAGAGTCCTTGATTTTTTTAATGAATTAAGTAAATAAAAGTGTGGAGGGACCCACAATCCTCAATATGAATAAATATCCATTTTTTTTGTGTGTGAATGTGGATTAATTTAGCCTACATCTACATAACAAGGTAGTTGAGCAACTACTAATGTTAATGAAATTGGAGAACCTGTCTCATTAATGAGATAGATCATGGAGGTTGACATAGTCAACTAAGATCTTGAAAGGATCAAACAGAGATGATTCAGTCAATTAAGATCTTGAAGATGTCAAATATCATGGGACATTAATGATTAAGTGATGGAGAACATTGTGCCAACAAGGCACACTTGATAGAAGGTGTACATTGCACCTAGACATGATGGTTGATTTGGTCAAACAATGCAATCCAACTTGGAGGATCTTGTTCACATATGACAGCGCAGTCTAGATGATGGCCAAGGCTTGGGAAGGCTCAAATTTTATATAAATAAGATGAAGGCGAGGATGAGGGCATGTTGATTATTTCTTGATGTAAGATCTTTTCAGATCTGAAATTGTTATGTGAAATTCCATTGCTTTCTTGGGTTGTTTTGCACAGGGTCTTCCTGTCTGGGAATCCGAACTCTTTCTTAGAGTAGCTCTAGAAAGAGTTTTTTTACTTTATTCTATATCAGGCTTTAAGTGCCACATCTCTTTTCCTACTTTCTGCAGAACATCCATATTAAAAAATTGCAGATTTCCAAAGATCAGTTTGGAAGGAGGAAGTTGTCTTCAGTACTTCAGCTGGAGAACTGGTGAGGGTTTATTCCTATCACCTCAGGCTTAAAGATCAGCTTCCCAGAGCTTCATTGCAGATCTGGCATCAGACGAAAATTTATTGACCTCCTAGCAGCAGTATTCCCTTTAGGAATAACGCTGTTCATTTTGCAGATCTAAAAGGAGGAAGGAAGTTGCTAGTATTTCAGCTAGAAATCCTATGAGGGATCATTCCGTTACATCTCCATCAGTATTAATATCATCCCGGAGTTTATTGCATCATTTTTCAGTAGGAAGAAAGCCTCTCTTTCCCTCATAGCGTAGTTTCTAGAGGCAGTTGTGTTGCAGCAGCTACAATCTTCATTGGCGGATTGAGAAGCTAGATCTAGAGCTTCTAGCTCATAGATCTAAAGAAGGGATCAACCCTTAAAGCATAGATCTGATATGATATCATATTTCAGCCATCTACTTGTCAGATCTAGCTTCAAATCTGTATTTCCTAGCAAGATTAAGGATGAAATCCTTAGGAGGTGATTTTCCAATGTTGCAGATCTGGAAAATCATTTCTGGGTTATCTTGGGAATCCATCACATTGGCCAGATTTTGAATCTTGGCATCATCTGAGCTCCAGTTTTTATTAGATATCCATTTTCCTATTCAGCCTGCAACTATATGTTCTTATTCCGCTGATGGAAAAACTTAGTATTTGCTTCAGTGCCTCTCCAGTTACGTTATACCTATTGTAGCATGCTTTCTGAGTGATTCTAGACCAACTTTTTGGCTAGATCTACTCACATTTTGTACATTTTGTAACTAACTCTTCTCCAATATAATAAATGTCTTAGCTTCTCTGTGAATTCTAATGTTGTCTTAATATTTGTTGTTTATCTTACTGTAAGTTCTTATATTGTGTGAATTATTACTACATTCTCCCTTTTGGGATATTACAGTGGTATCAGAGCATGATCTTTGGCTCAACTTGTGGACACTTCATCTTTTTCATCTAAGGAAGGAGAAGATAGATGAGATCTATCATGGAGGAATAAAATTCTGCCACTCATTTCTATAGATCTATGCAAGATATCTCCAAGGAGGTCTATCAAATGAAAGAGGAAAGGAAGAAAGAAGATCCAAGAAGAAGATGTGATGAGGAAGGCCCCAACACTTCCTATCTGCAAAGAAGAAAACCGGAGAATCCTAGATCTCCTCATAGATCCACTATGCTCACTTTCTTTGAAGAAGGTGAAGGGTGTATAAATGAAAGAATGAATGAACCTGAGACTCATGAGACTCTTAGTTTGTATCTTGAAGAGTACAAAGCACAGTCTAGAGCATTCAAGGAGAAGATAAATCTCCAACAATTCTTCAAAATCAAAGAAGAAAGAGGATCCTGTAGCAGCAATAGAAGTAAGAGGCATAATAGATTCTATTTTCCTACATTTGATGGATCCTCCTCAAGCAATGTTAAGGCTTGGAGGATAGAGTTAGATGCATTTTTCAGACTACATCCTGTAGCTGAAGAAGAGGTCGTTCAAATTGCAGCACTTCATCTTTTAGATGAATCCAATGATTGGTGGTTTGGTCACATGGAGCATGTAAAGGTGACTAAATATTCAGATTTCTTTCACAAGTTGAGAAATAATTTTGATTTGAAGAAGACATAGATGTGCCACAAAGAGACATGTCGTAAGGAGGAGGCTGTCAATCTTCTCACTCTAGACAAGAGGTCACTACATTCACTACCAACTGTATAAGTACTTGCATATGGAGAAGAGACTCTTGCATCTTTGCAAGATAGTCTTGAGCTCTTGATATATAGAGTCCCATGCATGATTCAAGAGGTGCATGAGGAAGAGGAGGAAGATTCCAACACTGGTACATTGGAAGAAGAGAAGCCATCTCTCTTACCAGTAGTTGGAGACACCATTGTCCCAGTTGGAGGAACTCTTGTGTTTTGTCAAGGGGTTTCCACATATCAGATGATCCAAGGTATGCATACACATTCATCACCTATTGTTTCAGTATATCTTATTGAAACTTGTGGGGACATGCCATCAGAGCCAATGCATAACCAAGGGTTAGAACATAGTGCTTATTTGGAGTAGCAACATATCACAACATAGATGACCCTTGATCTAATCAAGGAGGAGATGAATAGCTATCCCAGTTTTCCATGGATGAGCTACATTCAACCTCTTGAGTTGAAGTGTAAAATTTTAGAAGAAGGGATGAGCATAATCCTTTGTACAATTACTGATTGTGAGATCAGTATTGTACCTTTCTTTGAGACAATTTATGTATTACCTTGCAGATATACAACGCTGCCACTTAGAAGCAGTGATAATGATGAGGCCCCATTATTCTTGGAGCATTCTAAAGGTAGCTTCATTCATGAAGAAATGGAGGTAAAGATGATAAATGGTAGACATCTAGATATGAGAAACCTTTTCTCCTTTCTTGATGACACTTTCTCAATGAGCACCTCACAGCTCAAAGAGAGACTTCTACCTACAGCAGATCTAGGACCTCATTGGTTTTGGAAGGCCATGGATGAGAAGAAGGTCTCATTAAGAGATCTCATTGGAGGTTCACTTCAATATTTCATGGAGTGCAAAGTTCTTCATCAGTTTGGGAAAGATGGTATTCTACAAAGGGAGGATACTATGATTATGCAACACATCACTCATCTTCCATATTTGGGTGAGTGGATGAGGAAGATAAGCAAGGGGTTGCATAACCACTTGCAGTTTCATATGGGCCAGCAAGCTTGGCTACGTTGGTTGCCCTTGGGAGGTTCTTATCATTTCCCAAAGGCTCATATTTCTTTGGTCCATGCCTTGAGGAGCATTTATGAGATGAAGAAGGAGGCATGGCTGTGCTGGCTGCTCTTGGGTGAGTATGGTTACCACCCAATAGCTCATATTTTTTTATTCATGCATTATGTATCAATTATAGAATGCAGCAAAAGAAGGCATGTTCAATTTTGTTTCACTTGATAGAGATTGGCCACCACATGACATCTCCTACGTCTATGTGTTTTTTCTTGGGTAAATCTTGGCATGATGATCTCATGATGTGCATTAATGATGTTTCTTTGTATTGGGATAATGTGACATTCCATATGTCCATTAGTATTTTTTTGCTTCATGATGCACATGAGGAGGAGAGAAAGCAACAAGACTTCTTGTTGCTTTGGTTTCTTTTGGAGGAGTTTGGCTTGTCGATCTTATGTGGAGGAGATGGAGGATGGAAGCAAAGGGCCTTACTCCGGTGGTTACTCTTAGGAGAATATGGTTTGACATCTTTGTCTACCCATATAGCTCCTTCCCTTCTTCTTTTTCATAACATTGGAATGATGCTTGGATCCAACAAGGCCAATAGGGCTAAGTATGAGAGCATATCAATGCTCAATCAAATTCATGAAACATGGGATGGAGAGATGTATTGTGTAATGGAGATTTTCCTTTGTGAAGAGAGCCACCTTATTTTATGCACCTCATGTATTGATGATGATGTTGGACATCATATGGTTTTCACTTGGTACTTCATGATGGAAGGAGGACATATAGCCATATAGTTAGAAGTCATTATTTATGTTTTTAAAAGACAAATTTGGAACCAAACATGCATAACCCTTTGTAGAAAATGGAGGAAGCCTTCCTTATGTGGATGCCATTTGGAGGGGAATAGATGGATTTTCATCTACTTTTGGAGTTGCTTGGGGACAAGCAACATTTTTCCGGGGGGGGGACTGTAATATTCCCAAATTTTCACATCATATTTGGAATATTAGAGTCCTTGATTTTCTTAATGAATTAAGTAAATAAAAGGGTGGAGGGACCCACAATCCTCAATATGAATAAATATCCACTTTTGTGTGTGTGAATGTGGATTAATTTAGCCTAGATCTGCATAACAAGGTAGTTGAGCAACTACTAATGTGAATGAAACTGGAGAACCTATCTCATTAATGAGATAGATCATGGAGGTTGACATAGTCAACTAAGATCTTGAAAGGATCAAACAGAGACGATTCAGTAAATTAAGATATTTAAGATGTCAAAGATCATGGGACATTCATGACTAATTGATGGAGAACATTGTTCCAACAAAGCACACTTGATGGAAGGTGTACTAGACATGATGGTTGATTTGGTCAAACAGCGCAGTCCAACTTGGATGATCTTGTCCACATGTGACAGCATAGTCTAGATGAGGACCAAGGCTTGGGAAGGCTCAAATTTATATAAATAAGATGAAGGCAAGGATGAGGGCATGATGATTATTTCTTGATGTAAGATCTTTTCAGATATGAAATTGTCATGTGATATTCCACTGCTTTCTTGGGTTGTTTAGCAGAGATTGCAGGTGTTGTTTAGCACAGGGTGTTCCTGGTCGAGAATACCACCTCTTTCTTAGAGTAGCTCTAAAAAGAGTTTTCGTACTTCAGTCTACATCAGGCTTTAAGTGCCACATCTCTTTTCCTACTTTTTGCAGAACATCCATATTCAAAAATTGCAGATTTCTGAAGATCAGCTTGGAAGGAGGAAGTTGTCTTCAGTACTTCAGTGGGAGAACTAGTGAGGGTTTATTCCTATCACCTTGGGATTAAAGATCAACTTCGCAGAGCTTCATTTTAGATCTGGAATTAGGCCAAAATTTATTGACCTCCTAGCAGTAGTATTCCCTTTAGGAATAACGTTGTTCATTTTGCAGATCTAAAAGGAGGAAGGAAGTTGCTAGTATTTTAGCTAGAAATCCTATGAGGGATCATTCCCTCACATTGCCATCAGTATTACCATCAGCCTAGAGTTTATTGCAAAATTTTTTAGTTGGAAGAAGGCCTATCTTTCCCTCACAACGCAGTTTCCAGAGGTAGTTGTGTTGCAGCAACTGTAATATTCATTGGAGGATTGAGAAGTTAGATCTAGAGCTTCTACCTCATAGATCTAAAGAAGGGATCAACCCTTCAAGCATAGATATGATATGATATCATATTTCAGCCATATACTTGTCAGATCTAGCTTTAGAATTGTATTTCCTAGTAGATCAAGGATAAAATCCTAGGGAGGTGATTTTCTAAAGTTGCATATTTGGAAAATCCTTTCTAGGCTATCTTGGGATTCCATCACATTGGCCAGATCTTGAATCTTGGCATCATTTGAGCTCCAGTGTTGAGTAGATCTACATTTTCCTATTCAACCTGCAACTATATGTTCTTATTTTGCTGAAGGAACATCAAAATATTTTCTTTAGTGCCTCTCCAGTTACACTGTAGATGTTGTAGCATGCTTTTTGAGTGATTTTAGACCGACTTTTTGGCTAGATCTACTCACATTTTGTACATTGTGTAACTGATGCTTCTCCAATATAATAAAATGGCTCAACTTCTCTGTAAATTATGATGTTGTCTTAAGATTTGTTGTTTATCTTGTTGTAAGTTCTTATATTGTGTGAAGTATTACTGCATTCTCCCTTTTGGGATATTATAGAAAATTTAACCATATGTACCCACTTGACATGTATAACCAATCATGAACGACCAATGCATGTTCACCATATTGCATCACACAAGCACGCATACACAGATAACACCGAAGAATGACCATTATATAACCATATCCTAAGAAAGAAATTCATGTAAAATATGTAACAATATGTAACCAAGTATGCACTAACAATACACAAGCATGAGCAACACATAACCAGTCATACACTCATGACAACATGTTGACAACAACACCATCAACACTTCCATGGCAACACCACCATGGCAAACAAAAAAAAGATGCAACAAGAACATATATACTAAAATCATACTACACACGCATGAAACCAACATAAACGAATGATCAACACACCACCCATCCAGTCCGAGACTTGCACCATGCTCTGATACCACTTTGTAACACCCTCCTTCCACATCTACCGAAGTAACTAGCCAATTGGGGTAAACATGTGACAAGAGGCTACTAATATGAGATTCAACCTCCTAAATTTCCTTAAGGAAGTGGAACCAATGGAAACAAGACAAACACACCTTACATGGCATCAAAATCATCCTCGGGAGGTAACCCAACTTTCCAGTCCCATGAATCCCGAGGTAGACTGACTTTTTGATGATTTTGAGCCTTAAACATAGGCATGATAAGGAAAGGTAGAAGCTAAAGGCCTACAACCATAGGAATCCCAAGGTAAAGTAGTATCCATAGCCCGATTTATTTAGTTTTGTGCCTATAACTTTGGGATTGGTGCCACCTTTATAGCCCCATAGCCCAGGTCACTGCCCAGAGCTTCATGAAACTTTAGGGGATGATTAATAAAATAAAAAAAAAGGTATGAAAGTAATCACATCATCAGTAAATCAACTAGACCTCTCATTTCCATGAAAAACACATGTTCAAACACTTCAAGAGCATTGCTTCTACATGTATAAACAACAAATTTAAACATAAGGGTCTGATACCTATGTGAGAATCACTAATAAGAATTGATCCATTACATCATAAGTTGAAATACGATGTATTTGACCATAGATACATAGTGTATTTATTTACAGGTAAAAACATGGAGAGAGGAATACATCATCACTAATAAATTACATGCTTATAAACAACATAATAACAACAAAACTACAATAGATTAAAAAAAATAAAATCCACATAATAATCAATACAATTATACATCAATTACCAAAGGAATGAATTTATCATTAACAAATGCAAGAATGAACCAGGGATGGGACTTCCACGTTCCACCTGACCATATATTGGCTAAGCCATATTCCAAGCACGAATGTGGGACTCATAACCAACTGAAAATGAACAAAACAAGCATGAATGCTACCGGAGTTCTCTGCCTACACTATGAGGAATTTGAGTGCCTCCTTATCTCTAAAGCTTAACTGTAATCCACAGTCTCAATCAGGGATCACTAGGCCCTAGATCGAGACATACTCTATAGGTTTTACCATACATACCATCTCGGGACTCCTAGGCCCAACAGAGAGAAATCCACCTCTTGGATTTATAGTATATCCCACCATTCACTGGGAAGGATTCCTAGGCCCACTGAGGCACACAATATGGATTTACCACAACCCGCATTCTGGTTTAGGGGTTACTTGGCTAGTGGGTTTTTCGTGATCCGTAGTCTAGTTCAAGGACCACTAGGCCATGTCTTCATCATTTTGTAGATCCACCCAACTCAGCTTTGAATCCAATCCATCCATCTAGCTCTAGCGAGCTATGAGAAAATCATCTCATGAAAGCTATATGGAAATAGCAAGGCTAGGCTAAAAACACTATCGTACCTAGAAATAACCCATGCCAAGATAGCAAGAAACCACATGTAATACCATGCATGTAAGATCTAGAAAGGATATCACATATGCAAATCAATACCTACAAATAATACTATTGTAGAAACTTGATACCACTCTTCCTTGCTTTCTTTTCCTTTCTTGTTCCAATTCCCAAGTGCTCCAGGAAAACTCTAAGTGTCCAAGAATGAGAGAGGGAGAGAGTAATGAGAGAAATCCAAAAAAATGCACTAACCAAAAATACCAACTGATCCTCAGAAGCATTTTTATAGAAGAGTCATCTATTTTCTTCATTTTCCATTATTTTCCTTCATTTTACTCCTCACATGCAGCCTGTGACCTTTCATCTCCGTTTTCTCCTAATTTCCACTATTTTCATAAATAAATGGCCAAAATACTTTTTTCCTCTTTAATTCCTTAGACATAGCCTTTTCCAATTTCCTTAGCCATAATAAACCAAATGAAAACCCACTAGGATTTTTTTCCCAACATTAAACTTGGAATATGTGTCCCATCAACTATGGTTATTATTTTTAACTTTATTACATGGAGTTTTCATGAGGACTATTACATTTCTAGTTGGGATGTACTTGGATTGATACAAATAATAATGTGTGGTGTCATTTTTAGGTTATAAATCTTAGTTTCATTCATAGGATTCTGTGTATCCTTGGGATTTTCCATCCTAGGAGCCTTAGAGCCCTCTTGTACAATTTCCCTATTTCCTTTGAATGTCTTTTCCACTTGCATCTCTTATTTATATTTACTATTAATTTTTATTTTGTTGTAGATCATATTGGTTAAATGATTTAAGTGAGTTTTTTTTTAAGTTATTTACAGAGTTACAAGAATGATGAATCATTATAACATATTTGAACTTTCATATTCTTCATTGAGCTACTTGGATTGGTTTACTAGTTCACAAATCTAGAATTTTTAGAAGTCCCTTATAGCAAAATAGTAGTAGTTTTCTGCTATTTTTTAGAACGTGTTAATGAGATTCATTTGAGTTTATTCCAATTTTATTGGGTCATAAAAAATTAAAGTTAATAAAAAAAATTACCCCATTAAATTTTCACTTTATTAGGTTAGGAATTTGGTAGCCTCACTAGCTCACTAGTTCTTGAATTTCTGGTTTTTAGAGTAGTAATTTTTTGCTATTTTTTAGCACGTATTAATAGGGTATTTTGGAGTGATTCCACTTGGAACGGAATCTTAGGACATCCTTATTAATAATAAAAGAATTCCCATCTCATTTTCATTTGATTTAATTGGACATTTGACAATTTAGCTCACTCATGTAGCAATCCCGCCACTCTTGTAGTCAACCTATAACACTCTTTTAGCAGTCTTATAACACTCCTATAGCACGTTTAAACTTGACCAAATCTGCTCCAAAAGCTTAGTTTTTTTCTCTTAGGCTTGAGTAATGACCCCTAGGCTCTAAATCCATTATTGAGGAATACCAAAGACCACTTAGGTCTTGCCTTTTTACCCTGCAACAAATCTCAACAATTTGGGTTAATGAATAGATTTATGAATTAGATAGCACAATAATGATTTCCTTGATTGCCACATTCATTATCTAATGAAATATATCAAGGGATATAAACTATATGAAATGTAGTGATTTATTAAAATATATTTCCTTCATGTTGTTTCCCGGATAAATCCCTCTTGTGTACAAGAGCAATCTCCCTAGAATTCTAACATAAAAATAGAAAAAAACAAACATGAGGATATCTCTTTCCCCAAGCTAACAATTTTCAGATAACTAAAACTATGATAAGATGACGATTCTCTTAACTTTTCCACAAAATTCAAGATGAAGACACCTCGCTTTTCTCCAATGAAGCTCCTCAATGTTTAGAAGAAACCTGCAATCACAAACATGCAACGGACCAAAAGGCATCTGCAACATAATAATAATCTAAAAAACAACTTAAAATAATGATCAAGTAGATTAGGAAATAATTTTTTTTTAATGAGTATATGAACGCAAATCATTCACAAATCCAAGAAAATAAATCAGTTAGAAAAAGTACCCAAATTTATTATCAGAGAACAGAGAGAAATATTACAACCAAGCCTTGATGTCATATAGGCTCCTCTCAAATGCCTCCAATATTCCTCCTTGGTTAAAAAACTCTCCAATCCATGAATACCAGAATAATACTACTATATGTGAAATTCCCTAACCCTGAGATCTCAGCTTAATCTATAGGATAAATTGAGGAGGTTTCACAAGCACTAAAGAGGGATGAGATCCACAAATGAGGGGATTAGGGTTCCATGATCCAAGGGAATTAGCTCCATGATTGGAGGGGTTCGGCTCAAACTGATATGACTAAGAGGCTTCTAATTGGATTATATGCACCCAAATATGCTTCTAGATCTTACTTTCATCTTTTACTTTACTTTAAGTAGGGTGCACAATTTTTAATGGAAAATAGAGCTCAAAATTCCGCAAGGAATCTTAGTAATATCTTTTCATCCGCAGGTAATGACTTAAAAAAATGTGCAAGCCATATTTAATAGTTTTAGAGAGTCATTTTCCCAAAATTAAGAACTTGGTAAAGAATTACGAATTTTTTAAATTCAAGGAATCATGAGTATGGATGGTAATAGATCCATTTTGACCGTCAAGTGTCATGGTGACAAAATGATGTGTAACAAATTTCCCCCTAAAGTGTGCAGTCTGAGAAATATTTCAAAAGAATGAAGTTCTTTATCATACCTAGGATTGGATCAGAGACACTAATCGAAAACCTACTATTAGAGTCCTATGTTCCATAGTAATCAAGAGTTTTCAATCTTCCACGTTAATCAGAGTGAAAAGTTAAATTTTGGTCTATTTTGACAAAATTTTCCAAGTCACAAGGCAAAGAGCATGAGTCACTACTGTATAGGTGTCATTTTTACTCCCACTGTTGGGTGCAGGAATTACACTTAAGAAAACTCCTCAACACTTAATTTGTCAACCCGGGGGATCCGTAAACTTAGAGATGAAGCACAGGAAATGCTAGAGATGGTATGAATCTTCCTAATATAAATCCCTACTTTCTTTAAAGGAAAGATTGTAGAATCAAATTAAAAACAGAAAAAGGCAACTTGAACCATCAAAATAATCTAGGACTGGAACAAGGAAGAATGTATTTGCAAGAGGAAATTAAAGATAAAAGGCAAACACTCTAGCTAATTATTTTTTAACTACTGAGTGTGTGTTTTTCTTTAGCAGAGGTGCTTAGCAGTCTCATCAAATGGGCCCTTAAAACTGCTCCTTTTAAGATTTCCTTCTTGCACTAATCTGTCTTGCACTATCGCAGTCTGCTTGCACTAGTGCAGGAACATAGATTTATGAAGAAGGTATAAATGGTGTCTTTACTAAAGGCTTTTTACTTCATAAAAGGGCTTGAACTTTTCCAGGTTCAGAGCACTCAGATCCTGTGGAAAGAAACTAGTTCTTGCACCGGATCAGAGCTTCCTGCACTTAGCATTTAATTATTAAAATGAGTGCTTAATTATTGCAAGTGCATACTGTTAAATCAAATTGCACACATAAAAAGTGAATGTTTTTGATGTTAAAAGAGTGCAGGAATAAAGAAAAAATCAATATACATTTATCCTATCATAATAATTCAATGAAATAAAGAAGATTGCAGGAAGTAGACTAAGAAGGCTTGTTGCATCACACCAATGTGCACTAGTGTAGTTTCATTTCTCCTGCTTGAACCAGGTGGGAAAAACCAATCAAACAGAATTGCAAAAAAGGAGGTATCACACCAACGTGCACTGGTGCAGGGTTATTTCTCTTGCTTGGACCAGGTGGAGGAAAACCAATCTGAAATCAAGTATAGGAAAGGAAATTGCAGGAAAAGGAAATTTATCTACTTCACACAACAGATCCGCTTTCAATCAGATAGGAATTCATGTGCTTAAAATTAAATCACACTTGACAATGTAAACACAAATTACAGGAAAACGGGAAATGGGGTAAACGTGCTAGGTTGGCTGGGCCCTACCCAACCAGCGCGTTTCCCTTTTAAATAAAAACACTGCTCAGTACCTTAATCAATTCATAAACTCAAATACAGAAACATAATTTTTGAAACATGAGGCAGAGCTCCTTTTTATTAATTCACTGAGGCAAGTACATACATTAATACATCGTCCAACCCATATTCGGGTGATAACAAAATACAACAACTTGTTATTGCCTCTCTGGCTGTGTCTTTGTTCTCTTCTGCTATAAAAATTTCCCCTTTAGTCATATTTACATTCTACATTATATAGATCTTTGGCCAAAGGCCAAAATAGATCATTCAACCGATTACATAACCAAACACAGAATTTAGCTTTTCGGCCTTCAAAATTAGACAGTTAGCAAAACTGGTTGTAGCCAATCTCCAACTTTCTTCCTTCGTAGATTCGGTCTCGGCTGCCTTTGGATCGATCTTACTGTCATGGCTGAAGCTTCTCAAAACGAGGTGGTGATCAAGGAGGTTCGGATTTGATACAAGGATTTGTTGTGCTGGCAACGGTGCAAGATCTGATCCTGCACTAGGATCAACAGTCACGGTAAGTACTCTAACTACCAAATAAACATTGGAGATATCGATAAGTTACAAAGAGTGATTAAAAGTAAGAAATTATGTAATAAATTGTTAATTAATGCTAAGTTGAATTAAAAGTATGAAAAATAAATTTTATATGAAATATGTCACCATGCTTGGACTAGTGCAAGATGAGGGTGCATAAAAGAGGTAAAACATAGGTAAATGGTTATGATTTAGGAAGGGGAAAATGGAAAAAAAAAAGAGAAAATTAGGGGGCTAACATCCTCCCATCCCTAATTTGTTATCTGTCCTCACAAAACTCTTTACCTTTGCAAAAATCCTTCTAAAATTTGAGCATTCCAACTCAATCCTGCTCTCACATACTGACATCAGCCTGCAATGTTTCAGACTTCTTCTTTCTGATGTTATTTAGTTTCTTTGTCACCTTTTTAGGTTTCTTGAAACATTACACAACTCGGTACTTCCAAACTCTAACTTATCCTTTATTTTTCTGGATCTCCGCAGTTAATTCTTCTTTACTCTGTTCTTTATCCTCCTACGCTTTAGCTATGAGATTTTCTAATTTCTACACTTGAAGCTCTAGGTCAAATATCCAAGCCATAGGAGTTACCAAATATTCTCCTTCTTTTGTCTTGACAGGGGCTATGTATTCCTCAGGGACCTCAGTATCCCTCATGGTTACATCAAGAAAGTTTTCTTATTCTGTCTCGATAGGGGCAGTATCTTGTTTATGGACCTCAATATCCCTCGGGGTTTCAGCAAATGCTTATTCCTCTTCTTCTTCTTCTTCTTCTGGTTTTTCTTCTTCTTCTACTTCTTCTTCTTCTAGTTCTTCTTCTTGTTCTTCTTCTTGTTCTTCTTCTTGCACTAGTGCAGAAGGGGATTCAATGTCCTATGGGGACTGTGGTTTTTTAATTTCACTAGATTCTTCATTATTTTTCTAGGCCCTTTTAATGAAATCGACCAACAGAGTGTCATCTTCAACCTCTACAAATTTTTCTGCGTCCGCAAGGACTGACAGGTTGTATTCTTCGGGATTCTGTGCTTGTACTGGTGCCATATAAGGAGTCTCTTCAGCAAGTGCACTAGCTGTCTTCTTATTTGGATATGGGGCCCTTTCTTCTGTTGATTTTTCAGGTCATTTCATTTTTTCACTGATGCAAGAAGGACTCCCCTTTACATTCTTACTCGAACCCTTGCTTGTGTTGGCGGGGTCCTCTGTCTCCTTTCCAACAGCTGTCTTTTTATGTAGCTGCTTTAATAATTCCTCCTATGTAATTCCTTTAACTTCTAATTGTTTCTGGACCAAAATATTTATCAAGCCACAGTGATATAAATTCTTGTCGGCCTGGTCTGACCGTGCATCCTGCACACCCTTGGCCATTTTTTCCAAGCTCTTAAGCAAAAATTAGGGGAAATCAATCCTCCAACGGATGTGCTGGCTGGCTTCAAAATGCTGCAGCATCCTAAGATGGTACACAAAAGTGAGGGAGTACCTTCCCTCACAGGTTACAAATTTCTGTATGATGAAAAGGAGGTCCTGCCACTGTCCCAGCAGGGCACTGCGTGGAATTCATTTCTTCCAATCTACATTCATATTCTTGTCGACGATGAAATGTTGTCATCGCTTCCTTTCTAGTTTCTGATTTTTAAATGACTGCTCACTATTATTTTCGAAGCCTGTCGCTGCTGCTATAAAATCCTCCGTAACCTCAAATTTTAGAGGCCTAATTTTTACTCGGCCATTTTTGAAACTTCTAGAAAACTGTAGGGCCACTTCACTGTTGTGCCCGTCAAAATTTTGCAAGAATTGAAGAAATCCTGAGTCTCGCAATAGTTTAAGACTATCACGATACTCAACAGTTTGTTCTACCCTACTGAGAGACGAAGGTTCGCTTCAAACAGGTGGCATCACTGCTTAACAGTTATGAATAGTCAAGAATTTATATGCAACACTGAGAAAATTGGTTCTTATACATATGGATCCAACCATCCACCATCTTTTCCATCTTATCACTCATTCATTCTATTGAAATAGCCATGGATGTGCAGCATCTTTAAGATCATGTCGGACTGGTGCTTGTGGCGGTGTTTTAACGGCTAGGTGAGGTAATCATTACGAGTGAAGGACATCTAGGATTATGGTGGAAAGGGGCAATTATATCCAAGAAACGATTAAACACTTCCACACTCTTTCATAATTCAAAAAAAAGAACTTTAGCATTCATTAAAAAATGATCATGATTCTTAACTCAAAAACACCTTGTACTTTAAATAATTTTCTCCTAGTTAATATGATAGCACAAGTACTCATCGACTAAGTGAAAGTAATTCTTATAAACTTTCATGATGACCATTTTCCTATGACATATTCTATGAAAAGAACAAATTGTACTATGTTTCTGACAGGGTGCATGCTTGCACCGGTCTGCTTGGACAACTTAAACTATGTTATTCCACTGGTACCATTCTGCTTGCATTATTATATAGGACAACATGTTTGCACTAGTGAAAGCATAATATCTGAAAAAAGAATAGGGACTTTAAGTAAAATATAGGCTGGACTTCCAACATGGCTTCCTCAACTTATACTAGAAATTTTCTTCGCCCTTTCTTGATGCTTCAGAGCATATCCTTTTGCTCTTTGTGCACGAGATCCTACAATGAATTCATGAGGGAACAACGAAGTGGGAAAAGGAAAATTTCAGAATGGGAAGGAATTTTATTACAGGGATTCCAGGAATAGTACCACAAGAGGGGATAAACAGAAGTGGGATAGGGGAAAAAATTCAAGGGTAAAGTGGGGTTTTTACGAAACAGATAGGGTAAATTCAGAAGAATATGGGAAGGTTAATCATTCTGGGATTGAAGAAGAAAACGGAGGGAATATTACGAAAGTGGAATATGAAGAACGACAGAAAATTTTCTGGAAGGCCTGCCTGCACTGGTGCAAGAAAAATAACTACAGCGAGAATTAAGTGTTACTTGAATAAAAAATATCCATGCTAATTACCCCAATTGTATAAAGGTTGGTTCTGTTGAACCTGCTTTTACGTGGTGGTTGCTAGCATATCTAAAGATCAAGCAACATTCTCTTTTTATTAGAAATTTTTGATCTTCCTGCCAATAAGTTGGTTTTTAGGTTGATCCTTCTGCAATCATGTCAACGAACTGATTTTCATAATTACAGGAAAATAATTTTTCTTTACTTTTTATTTAATTTTTTTTTTGTATTTTAAATTTTTTTAAGAAGAATAAAAATTCATGTTTTCAAAAGTTTGGTGTTACCATTCACCACTACTGTCCCAAATTTCTTTTGGACTTGTTGTGTAAAATATTTCCTGGCAAGTGGCTGAAAATACTTCTTTAATCTGTGTCCATTTACCAAGAATACTGAATTTTGTCCACCAATAGTTTTAGCTTCTACTGCTTCATTCTTGAATACTCGGATCACTTCATAAGGTCCCATCCAACGTGTATGGAACTTCCCTTTAAAAATTTTAAATCTAGAATCATAAAGGAGCACCCAATCACCTGGTTGGAATTGTTTTTTCTGAATAGACTTGTCATGCCACCTTTTGCGTTGCTGCTGAATTAGTATGTTCTACTGAACAACATCCCTACAAAATTCATCTTACTCATTTAATTGGAGAAGAAACTATTGTTGTGCCTCAGAGAGATCTAGTCCTAATTGAAATGAAATTATGAAAGTTTTGATCTAGAATTCAATTGGTAACAGAACTTGTTTTCCATATACCAGCTCATATGGTGTATGTCCCACGCTATTTCTCTAAGTGGTTCTGTATGCCCACAAAGCTTCTGGTAATATTTCAGCCCAGTCTTTCTAATGCATATTTATTGTTTTTGTAAGAATGGACTCGATCACTTTGTTTGTGGATTCCGCCTGGCCATTTTATTGCGGGTGATACAACGTGGATTTCCTGTGACGGATCTTGTATTGCTCCATCACACCCTATACCAGATTAGAAATAAACTACGAACCATTGTCAGAAACAATTTCTCTAGGCACACCAAATCTAGTAAATATTTCAATAAAAAGAAAATCAACAACAAATTTTTCTGTAGCAAAGGAAATAGCCTTAGCTTCTACCCATTTTGTAACAAAATCTGTACAAACCAAAAAATTCTTTTTACTTAATTACATTAGATTTATTGGCCCTATAAAATCAATAGCCCATTTTTCAAATGGCTTAATCATAACTTGGGGGCATAAAGGAATTTCATTGGTTTGATTAGGCTGGCCCACTCGTTGACAGCTATCACATCACCTGACATACTGTTTGGCATCCTTAAACAAAGAAGGCCAAAAGTAACCAACACACAATACTTTATATGCAGTCCGCTTATAAGCGAAGCGGCTTCCACAAGGTTCATCATGAGTAGATTTAAATATGTCAGACACTTCCTCCTCTCTTACACATTTATGGATAATCAAGTCTGGACCAGTGTAAAAGAGATCTCCTTGAATCTAGGAGTATGCAACACTTTTTTGAATAATATTCCACTTTTCACGAGCGGACAAGTGGGGTGGTGTTTTCCTAGTAACCAAGTAATTAGCAATGTCAGCAAACCATGAAGAATCTGTTGACATAGAAAAAATATGTTCATCTAGAAAATCATCATTAATAGGAGTTTCTTCACCAGGATTATCTAATCTAGAAATAAAATATGCTACACCACTAGATTTTCCTAGTCTATCAACAATAGTAACATTAAATTCCTACAACAATAGCAACCACCTAGTCACTCTACCACTAATCAATGGTTTTTTCATCAAATATTTAATCACGGAATGATCAGTATGTACAAATAATTCATATCATGTAATATAGTGCCGGAACTTATTAATTGCAAAAATTATAGCTAAAAACTCTTTCTCTGTAACTGTAGAATTTAATTCAGCGGAAGACAAATTCTTACTAATATAATAAATAACATAGGATTGATTATTTTCCTCTTGTCCTAAAGTTGCGCCAATAGCCAAATCTGAAGCATCAGAGGAAATGTGGAAAGGTAGGGACCAATTAGGACCTCTCAAAGCTGGTGCTTGTACCAACTTTCCCTTCAATGTTTCAAAAGACTGTTGGAAATTTGTGGACCAAGAAAATTCACTATCCTTAGCTAGAAGTCGGAAAAGAGGGGCAGCTATCTTAGAAAAATTTTCAATGAATCTTCTATATTAACCAACATGTCCTAAAAAACCTCTTACTTCCCTTTGAGTTTTGGGTGCAAGAAGATGCATAATGATTTCAATCTTTGCTGGATCAACCTCGATACCTTTACCAGAAATGAAATGGCCAAGTACCACTCTTGCTTTGCACATTAATCTACATTTCTTGTCACTCAAGGTGAGATGATCTTCTTGAAAATGAAGAAGTAATTTCTCTAGAGTTTTAAGAGCTTCCTGAAAAGAATCACCAAACACAGAAAAGTCATCCATATAAATTTCTACAAATTCTAGATCAGAAAAAATGGCCAGGACTGCCCTTTGAAAGGTATCCGGGGCATTACATAAACCAAATGGAAGAACTTTATAAGAAAATGTACCCCATGGACATGTAAAAGTAGTTTTATCCTGTTCTTCAAGTGGAATATGTATCTGGTTATAGCCACTGAAGCCATCCAAAAAGGAAAAATATTTCTTTCTTGCAAGGGTATCAAGCACCTGGTCAATGAAAGGGAGAGGGAAGTAATTTTTGAGAGTGGCTTTGTTTATTTCTCGATAATCAATACAAATATTCCATCTTCCATCTTTCTTAGCTACTATCACTAATGGAAAGACCCACTAACTGTTGGAAATAGGATAGATAAAACCGACATCCAATAGTTTAAGTACTTCTTCCTTCACAATATCTCATAGAGCTGGATTCATTCACCTTTGGGGTTGTCAGACAGGTCGGGTTCCTTCCTGAATATATATATGATGTGTACAAGTTTCAGGAGGAATACCCTTCATATCTTCATAGCCCCAAGCAAAGGCACTAAGATGGTTTTGCAACAAATTCACAAGCTGCTCCTGCTGAAATGAGTCCAAATCTGAACTAATATGCAAGGATTTACTAGGGCTAATCTCAACAAGAGTAGTGTTAGGCTTAGGAGTACTCAATGGAGTGGGAAAATGCAGTGGTACAGAAGAATGAGAATCAAGATTATCGTGAAAATCTAGGCTGAAAATCTAGCTCAATGGCTCAAAATTAGGCATAGTGTCTAGATTATTCAAGAAATCTTGAATCTCATCTTCTTGTGAAGACCCAATATAATGATGGATAAGGGAAATGGGCTGATTCTCCTCATCACTACTTTGATCCAACCATAAATTATCTCAAAGGTCCTGAATGGATATGGCAGGGGGGTATAAGGTAAATTTCTTCCTAGAATCTCCATGCGAAATATACATATCACCGGAACAACATCCAATATATGCATCGGCCGTAGCAAGCCATGGTCGACCCAAGATCAAGGGATGTCCTCCTACTAGGTTCTTTGGCTGAAGCAAAATGAAATCAAAAGGACATTCCCAAGAATATAATGAGATGATCACATCATCCAATACTGCTTCTGGCTTAATTTTAGATCTATCTGCTAATTAAAGCACAGTGGGAGTAGGGAGAAGATGAGATAACCGAATTTGATCCATGGTTTTCTTAGTCATGACATTAATGGTTTTCCCCAGGTCTATAAGAACATTAGAGACCAGAACATTACCAATTTGAACTGAGACAACAGGGTTTCCAGGATTAGTATATTTATCCATAGACACACATCCCATCATCAACTCTGCTGCCCTACTAACAAATTGAATGGTTTGGGGTTCCACTCTCTTCCTCCCGGGTTTCTTGAGACAGAGTTCCTTAATAATATTGGTACAAATGGGGATCTCTTTAATGACTTGAAGCAAAGGTATCTTAATGAAAATATTTTGAAGCTCAGATGCCAAACTAGTCTCAGAAATAGGCTCACTTCTTTCCATTACTAGCCTCTCTGGGAAGGGAGGCTGGTTGGAAGAAGATGGAAAGGATTAAGAGGGTAAGTGTTGCTTAGTGACAAATTTTAGAGAATGGTTATGAGTTTCCTCTTCTCCTTTCTCTTCAACAATCACTATAGGTTGCTTATGATTTTTTGATGTTACAGTCCTTCCCGATCTTAATTGAATATCATGAACCCCAAATTAAATAGACTGGTACTTGAATGGTAAAGGTGGGTTTGTTACATAGATCATTTGCACTGATTTATTATTGTTAGGATTTGTCATAGGTTGAGAAGGAAACTGAGGAGGTCGAAAGGGTGGAGGTAAAGGCAATAGTGGAGTAGACTGACTTGGAAGTTGAGGCATTGAATAAGGTGCATGCGTAGATGGATATGACTGCATAGGTGGCTGGTAGGAATATGGAGAATGAGTTGGCCCTCTCCAACCTTGTTTCTATGGTCGAGAAGGTTGCCCATGCTGATATTGATTCCCATACTGCAACTTCTGATTAGGGTTAGGATAAGAATATGCATCTGAATTATAACCAAGATAGTGTGGAGAAAATTCAGGAGCCATACCTGTACCTACCTGAGGCCAATTGCTTCTTGCTCCCATAGCATACAAGTATTCAGCTTCAGGCTGTCCCGCTGTAAATACAGCTTTAAGTCCTGGTATAGAGGGACATTTTTATGTGACATGGTCTTCTGCACAAATAACACACTTATTAGTTTCTTTCAAATTAAGAGGACACTCTTTAGGAGGATGCTTGTCTCTACATTTAGGACAGAAAATACATAATGACTTTTTTTCCTTCATGAGTTTTTGCTAAAATTTTAAAGAGTATAACTATTTGGTAACAATATTCATTATATCAATTTTCATGTTTTCCATTTAATTTTCTAGTCCAATAATCATAACATCAGTATATTTAGTTTTTCTATTTCTATTTTGAATTCCTCTGCCAGATCTATATTGATTTCTTGAAAATTTCCTGAATAATTCACAAATTTGTTCAGAAGTTTGCTGAGAAATATCACCTTGTCCTAATAGATTGAAATTATTTCTAGCATTATCAGTAAGTCCTCTCAAGAACAAGGTTCTAATAGTACTGGGATCGAACTTAAGTTTCGACCTTTGTAAAATATACAAAAATCTTTCTAGGTAATCTTCAAGAGTTTCATCATCATCCTATATGATTGTAAAAATCTCATCCTACATGTCCTGAGTTTTGCAATATTCTTGATATTTAGACAAAAACACTCTCTTCATCTGATCCCAAGAGGTAATTATAGTGCTTCTTCCTAACCCCATAAACCAGCGTAGAGTTGAGTCCTTGAGAGTAACAGGAAATAATCTTAACTTTTGAGCATCAGTTGAATAATCATAACTTCTACACAGAATATCAAAATTGAATAGAAAAGAGTCAGGATCTTCATGAACTTTACCATGGAAATGAGGGAGAGATGATGGTGGAATATTTTTTATTTGCGCCACAGTATCAGGATCCACAATTGGAAACAAAAAAGTGGATTGTTCCTGGTTTTCACCAGTCCCTTCCAACTGATCTTCATGGTCCACCATTTTTTCCCTTTTACTTGTACCGCTCTCAACAGGATGATCCACACCTGAGCTGTTGTTACCATAATCCAGGTGGATTTTTCCTATGTGATGGGTTTGAATTGGATTGGGCTTCCTGCATATAGAAGGAGACCCAATGTGAGAATTTTTTTTCAGAATTCTTTTGGCCTTTAGTGGGCTTCGAACCCTTACTTTTTCTAGGCATTCATTTCAAAAAATAAAGAAAAATAACAAACAACTTCTAGTAAAAAATGTTGTCAGAAATCAATTAACACCAGTAAAATTCCTTGAAAGAAGATTTTCCAAACAATATTGCAAAAATAAAGGAAAAATTACCTCTATTGTATAATCAGAAAATTCTTACCAAATCAAATCGCCTCCCCGACAACGTCGCCAAAATGTTGGGTGTAGTAATTACACTTAAGAAAACTCCTCAACACTTAATTTGTCAACCCGGGGGATCCGTAAACTTAGAGATAAAGCACAGGAAATGCCATAGATGGTATGAATCTTCCTAATATAAATCCCTACTTTCTTTAAAGGAAAGATTGCAGAATCAAATTAAAAAGAGAAAACGGAAACTTGAACCATCAAAATAATCTACAACTGGAACAAAGAAGAATGCATTTCAAAGATGGAATTAAATATAAAAGGAAATCACTCTAGCTAATTATTGTTTAAATACTGAGTGTGTGATTTTCTTTAGCAAAGACACTTAGCAGTCTCATCATATGGGCCCTTAAATCTGCTCCTTTTAAGATTTCCTTCTTGCACTAATCTGTCTTGCACTATCGCAGTCTGCTTGCACTAGTGTAGGAACAAATATTTATGAAGAAGGTATAAATGGTGTCTTTACTAAACGATTTTTACTTCATGTAAGGGCTTGAACTTTTCTAGGTTCATAGCACTCAGATCCCGTGACAAGAAACTAGTTCTTGCATCGGATCAGAGCTTTCTACACTTAGCATTTAATTCTTAAAATGAGTGCTATTATACTGTTAAATAAAAGTTCACACATAAAAAGAGAATGTTTCTAATCTTAACAGAGTGCAGGAATAAAGAAACAATCAATATACATTTATCCTATCATAAGCATTTAATGAAAGAAAGAAGATTGCGGGAAGTAGACTAAGAAGGCTTGTTGCATCACACCAACATGCACTGGTGCAGGTTCATTTCTCTTTCTTGGACCAGGCAGGGAAAACCAATAAAACAAAATTGCAGAAAAGGAGATATCACACCAACGTGCACTAGTGCAGGGTTATTTCTCCTGCTTGGACTAGGCGGAGGAAAACCAATCTGAAATCAAGTACAGGAAAGGAAATTGTAGCAAAAGTAAATTTATCTACTTCACACAACGGATCCGCTTTCACTCAGATAGGAATGCATTTTCTTAAAATTAAATCACACTTGACAATGTAAACAAAAATTATAGGAAAACGGGAAATGGGGTAAATGTGCTGGGTTGGCTGGGCCCTAGCCAACCAACACGTTTCCCTTTTAAATAAAAATGTTGCTTAGTACCTTAATCAATTCATCATCTCAAATACAGAAACACAATTTGTGAAACATGAGGAGGTGCTCCCTTTTATTAATTCACTAAGGAAAGTACATACATTAATACATCGTCTAGCCCAAATTCGGGTGATAAAAAAATACAGCAGCCTGTTATTGCTTCTCTGGCTGTGTCTCTGTTCTCTTCTACTATCAAAATTTCCCCTTTAGTCCTATTTACATTCTACATTATATAGATCTTTGGCCAAAGGCCAAAATAGATCATTCAACCGATTACATAACCAAATGAATAATTTAGCTTTTCGGCCTTCAAAATTAGACAGTTAGCAAAACTGGCCGTAGTCAATCTCCAGCTTTCGTCCTTCGTAGATTCAGTCTCGGCTTCCTTTGGGTCGATCTTGCTATCATGGCTGAAGCTACTCAAAATGAGGTAGTGATCAAGGAGATTCGGATTTGCTGCAAGGATTTGTTGTGTTGGCAATGGTGCAAGATCTGATCCTGCACTAGGATCAACGGTCACAGTAAGTACTCTAACTACCAAATAAACATTGGAGATATCGATAAGTTAAAAAGAGTGATTAAAAGTAATAAATCATGTAATAAATGATTAATTAATTCTAATTTGAATTAAAAGGATGAAAAATAAATTTTATATGAAATATGTCACCGTGCTTGGACTAGTGCAAGATGAGGGTGCATAAAACAGGTAAAACATAGGTAAATGATTATGATTTAGGAAGGGGAAAATGGAAAAAAAAGAGAAAATTAGGGGGCTAACACCCACTCCAAAAATGAATACCATTTCATCATGGTAGGTCATCACCATATTTAATTATTCTTTTGATTAACCATGGTGATTCACCCCTATCAATCATGCTTGCACCTTCTTTCCTCAAAGATCAAGTCAAAATTCTACTGCTAGGGTTTTTGTCGCGCTTTCCATTTTCCATGGTTAATATCTTGATTTAGGAGTGAAAGGACTTGGTTTTAAGCTTATACCTCCTTCTTCATCCTTTAATAATCATTTCCCATCAATCCCCTCATCAAAATCCTTTCATTTCCTTATTTTCCCAAAAACCCTAAACTTTTGCTGCGCTTTTACCCTAGGTATGTTTTTTGACATTTAGCCCCAATTTTTCTCATTAATTTTGGGAAATTCCACTTTCATTATATTACTCAAACCTATACCTACCACCCATAATTTTTTAGAATTTTTCCTACCCCCCATCCCCTCCATTCCCTTCCCTCAAGTTGTTGTTCTACTGGAAAATTTGCTGCGCTTTTAACTCTGCTTTTATCATCATTTTTAAAAGCGGTTTCTGACCAAATGAAGATGAATTTTGAAACACTGAGAGAGATTTTTATCCACCACAAAATTATCTACAATAAATTCTCCTAGGTTTTTAAAATGTATTATGGTTAAAGATATATCAATTCATCTTTGACCCCTAGTTTTAACAAAAGTGCAGAAAGTTCATTATATAGAAACGCAACAACTAGCTGTTGCGCTTTTCCTTAGAGGGTTAAAATAAAAAATTTCAGGTATGGCTGGATAGCTAATGGCATAAGGAAATCATAAATAATTTTTTTATGCTTTTACATTCATTATTGTGAATAAAATGATCAAATAATTCTTTTTTTACACCTTTCTTCCACATTTTTAGAAATTTGTTCTGTTTCTCGACACTTGCTCTTAAAATCAATTTTGAGGGGGCTAAAATCATGATTTTGGATAATAAAGGGTCCCATGGCATAGTAGACATCCTAAGAATTGTTCACCAGCATTCAGAAGCATCCATAACATCTTCTAAGTCGTCTAAAAATCAAGCCAAAGTTGTGTTTCTGCTAAAACAATTTGTTGTGTTTCTGGGAATGCTGTGTTTCTGTGTTTGGAAAATTTTCACTACACATGGCGATCAAAGGTCAAAATTGGTGGATGTAATAGATTAATCATGATTTACAGAATTTTTAATAGGCTTATTAATGTTTATCACTATAAATAACCTTGTGATTAATTCCTTGAGAGATAAGCTCAATTAGTTAGCTAAAAAGGGGGAAAGTTGTTTCTAACTTCCCTAGGATTAGGAAATGGGTCATTAGGTTCATTAATTAGCTGCTATTGATCAGGATTCGATCCCTAGAGTTGGAATCTTTTGTGTTTTCTATATTTACTCAGAATCAAGTCAAAGAGAATTTTGGATATCTGAAGTTCACACTTTTTTGGAACTGGTGTACTTGAATCTTTGCAGAAATAATATACAGGAAGTTGCAGCTATTTTTATGGGATCCTTGTGATGTGGTTAGTGATAGTGTTTTTCTCCATTTTTCTTATGCATCTGATGATAAAGTTATTCTAGCAGTAATCTATGTTCTTCTTGTGTTAATCTCATAATTTTTAAACAAGACACATTGCCTCATATGCTCTTTTTTATCTGAGATTTTCATATATGTGTTTTTATCTTCTAGGTAAATGAATTCATACATGTATGCTCATTTTATTCATTCTACACGATTTATTCATCACCACACTAAAATGAAAAATGAAATTTGTGTCACTAGTTACATGTATCTTTCCTCATTCTATGAATGCAGTTGATATTTTGGGACACTTGGCCTAGTTCCTAATCATGTGATTTTTATCCAAAAAAACCTAAATAAAAAACCATACTGAGCTGATAACTAGCCTAAAACCCTAATACTCTCCAGTCACTTGAATTAGCTGTGAGGTTTATTTTGAGATAGCCCTCTCTGATTTTCTAGGGCTAGATACCAAGTCAAAATTTGGTCTTTGGTTACCTATTTGGTTTCCTTTTTCAGCTTTGGGAAATTGAGGAGCCCTAACACCTGGAATGATCATTCAATGGAAATAAATAATCATCGCTGAGGTAGAAATTTTGATAGTCAAAATAAAACTAACTCTATGTGGTTGTACATAAATAACCCAGAATTACATCAATGGCAGACACAGTATAGATACAGCTATCAGTCATGAATTAGTCTACTCAAACATGAATACATAACTCTTTGCAACCTGGATGGATGAAACTAGATCCAGGGTCTTGATTTTTATCTCTCGAACTATTACGAATCTAGCCAGGCAATTGAATGTGTTGAAGTTGAACATGGTAGAAACCACTTGATTACGGTTCGATGATGAAAAACATTAACAAGTGTGAGAGAAACCACCAATAATTAAAATGGTTCTCAAAATACCCTAATACAATCTATGAAGTGTGAATGAATGATCTGCAGTCGAACACTCATAGAATCCTTCAACCGAAGGTCAATGATGAAAACCTAGTTGAAGACTTTCAATAAGGTTTGATTATCAGTAAGACAAAAGGATTATCCAACCCAGACACAAGTGCAACAAAATTTCGTGTTTAAGAGTGACATGTTGCTTCTAAAACAAATACAAAAGATGGATCCCTTTTCCCAAATTTTTCCCCTACCATTACGAGAAAATACTTCTTTATTTTTGACAAGCTTGAGGAGGATAACATTTTATTTTGGTGTAAGCACATCCTTTGGATGATTCTTCTGAAGTATTTTTAACGAACCCTAGGAATGAGTGGTTCAGTCCCATTGTAATTGATGGATCCTGCACTGTTCAATTTTAATGAGTTCGGGAGGTTTAACTCGATGTCGTTTTTTATATTTAGAGTTTGAAGGGACATAAAAAAAACTCAATCAGTTCTTTCAACGTGGGTTTTTAATGAGCCCGAAGAAAACAAAACTCGATGTTTTTCATTTTTAGGGAGTTAAGAGAAAAACATAAGAAAACTCCACTACATTCTTTTTCATAAATTTAGTCTCTCGATCCTGAAAAAGGAAAAAATGATGCAGGGGAGAAATCTATAGACCATTATTAGTCAACGTATACCTTTTTCATAAATAGTCTAGTTCATTCTAGAAAAGGGGTTCACTTATACTGAATATACGACTCTTCATTTAATTTTATGAGTTTGAATAGTTAAGTGCTTGGTAATATTTTCATGTTTAGAGAGTTTGAAAAGGGCTTAAAAGAGAACTCCATGGTTTCACTTTTTCGTGTTTTTTTAGAGTCCGAAAAAGTGATAAAAGTTTTCTTTGTTGTCAAAATGATTAAATTTTTAAATGTGACCTATTCTCTGCACATAAAACTTGATAAATTACGATATGTGCTCTTTATTGTGGTAAAAATATTGAAAAAATAAACTTCTAAAAGGTCAAAAGAATAAAATAATAATATTTTATTCATAAAATTATAAAAGTTGAAAAAAACAAGTAATTTTCACCATTTGGTTTTCAGAGCAACAAAAAATGGTTTTTACCATAGAACTTCCGATGCTGATATTGGGAGAACTGGTGGACCATTTCATGAACCGTCTATTCTAGGTAATCAATTACTCCATTATCTTGCATTTCATCCATTTAGTTTTTCATTTCAGGCATTAGGATTATTTTTTATGGAGAAATATGTTTTTATAAATTGCTATCGGAGGTGTGCGAGTTTTTCCTTATCAGACCCGTGCACCCCGATAATTTTCTACAGATACAATTATCGTGGCTATGTAGCTTTTCTGTACAAAAATTGTGCAAAAATGTAGTGCGTGTAAATTAATATTGCATAGGAGCCACGAGGTTTTCAAAACATAATTTTTCTACCATAAAAAAATGATCTAAGTTTCTTCTGCAAGGTTCTAATGCTCTTAAATTATCATTTGTAGGCTAATTGAACCAATCATGCTTGAGTGGAGGGAACGTGAGAATGAAACACATGATGCTAAGGAAATTGACAATCTGGAAACACTGCGAGCTTTGAAAAAAATAAGAATTTACAAATTTTCATTCATTCAGGGAATGAAAGCCTGGGTAGAGCTAATGACATGATTGGTGAAGGCTCGGGATAGCCACGAGCAATGTCTTATCATCGGAGATCATCGACTCATCATCAACTCAGAGGACATCTATTTTCTCACTGGTTTGTCTCGTAGGGGACATGAATTTCTTTGGTTGGATCATGGTCATTAGGGAAGTATACCGCATAAAAGATGGCATAATATTTCACTTAAAACTCACAACTCAAAGATGGAAGGATAGATATTGAAAATATCAAGTGGCTTGATCTAACGATCATTTCTTTTATAGTCATGATATTATGTGATAGTGGGACCCCCCATGTGGCTACTATTAGTGTGAGTCAATTCTGCCTGTCACCAGTGATCAAATGTGCTCTTAAAAGGTTATTATTAGGGTCACAAGTCAAATTTTTATGGTTTCAGTAGGTCTTCAAATAAAATTTTGGTCGCTGGATAGTTTGTCTAGGTCAGTGCTACTCCCTTCAGTATTCATGGTTATCATTATTCATCATGGTCATGTTATTGTTCAAGTGTACAAGTAATGGATCAGTCAGATTATCATATAGGAATTGGTCTAGTTCATCACTTGTAATTGTCACCATCATGTTAGTTTCAAGTTAAAAAAGCCATGTTTATGGTCTTGAGTCGACATATAAATGGAGTTAGCATTTTAGGAAAGAAAATAAAGGTAGACATACTACTTTGGTTTTTGGTTTCAAATGAACGATGATGTCATGCCCTGACATATGCCAAAAAGTGATTTTGAGTTTTAAATGAAAATTCAAACACTCCAATAAAATAATTGCATTCATATAGAGCTCCAAACTTTTAGTGAGAGCCATCCAAACACACTCATCATTGAAATTTCACTCTCAAAAACATTTTTCCTGTCTCACGTTGCGTTTTTCAAGAGCACACTAAATTTTCATGGTTTGGCACTTGAGGTTGAATTCTAGCAGAAAAAATTAGTTTCTCTACTAATAATACCATTTCCTACACCATACAAACCTCCCAAAATATCTCCTTATCCGTGCTCCCTCATTTTCCTAATCCCTATGCATAGCCCTAGCTCCTATGCTACGTTTTTGGCAGTTTTAGGGTTAGGATTGTGTTTTAATTCCTACAACCTATTCCTACACTCTTTTTTTCATCCTCCACTTCCCTAAGCTTCCCAATACCCCTATATACCTCCCAAAATTTTCCCTATCTACATATCTCCTCCCTAACCCCTACATTCCATCACCTAAAGCAAGTAACCCTAATACCCTACTTTCCAAGTAAAAGTTGTTTTTCCCTCTCACCCACTAGGGTTCGCTGTGAAATCTCAAACATGGAGGGAGAAAAGAATCAATACAATAAAGGGAGGTCATATCAGTAGGTATGAGCCCATAAATTCCAAGAAATCATAGCTTCACCTTTCCAAGATGTGGGTTGCCTAAGGTTTACATTGCAAATAGGGACAATTTTTCTTAAAAATTTGTTTCTAACCAAATAGAGATTAATTTTAAAAACATGATAGAGGTTTTGTCCATCATAGAATAAGGAAGAAAAAACTCCTTAATTTTATACATAGGTGTTTTGATTTGGGAGAAATTCCAAAAATACAATTACTACAACAGGTCTTTTGCGCTTATGGACACCTTGACTTAAAGACTATTTTTCAAGGGTTTGGAGAAGGTGTTTGTAGTGATTGATGACTCTATTGTGTAGAAGAAATATTGATATTTCTAATGGTACCTTTAGATCTTTATTTGGAGCTCAGGAAAGCAGTTTAAAGTGCCCTACAAGATGGCGCTGCACTTTTCCATTTTTGAGTGATCAACTTTAAACCTGGATCTGACCAAATGGGAAAGTAATTTTGAAACTTGGAGTTTTTTGTTCCTAACGTGCCAAATAGAAAAAAACTCTCTCGGTTTTGAAAAAAAACATTATGGTTAGAGAGATATGGACCTACCTTGGAGCCCTATGTTTGCAGAAAAGTTTTGACTTTTTGGGCATTTTCACAATTTTTGCATAGTTAGTAGTCCAAAAAAGCAGGGTGCCTCATGCTGTGATTTTTTGGGGGGCATAAAAATACCAATATATTTACATTTTTGGATTTATCATGACTTGTACATAAATTTTAGCCCTTGGAAGAGCCATGTCAGCAAATTCTGGTGGGTGAAAAGGCCCAAAAACCACATATAACCCACCTTTCTGCCATGTTTTTCATAATCTTGTTGCGTTTTTGGAGTACTTCTAGGAGAATTGATTTTTTGAGGGATTGGAGAAGTATTTTTTAGTGCTTGAGGATTGTATCATGTATCATACAAGCATAGATTTCTCTAGCATATTTCAGATCAGGATTTGGACCTCACAAAGGTCTCTGAAAGCATCTTGCACCAAATTCATTACATTTTCTCCTGGCAGTGCCCCGGCGAAATTTTTTTTGGTATGCGGTCCCACTCATATGCGGACCCACCCATGTTTTGTGCATGAGTTTGCACATGGTTTTGGGGTACGATGGTTTTCAACCCCTGGTATTTTGTAGATCCGGTCAAGGGAACTACGGTTATGTTCTAATCCAGGGTTAATGGATTGGGGTTTATGTATGCTTCGGCATGTATATATATGTGTTGTAACACTAAAAGGAATATAATGAAAATCAAGCTGGTAGTCCCAATTTGGGATCCAGGGGAAAATCTCTGTGTTGATCTGTTTTATGTTTTATGCTCTCGCTATTGTTTATTTTATGTTATAAGATTCGTGTGTAGATAATTTCTATTCAGGGTTAAAACCTACAAGAAACACATTCATAGTTTTGAAAATTTCTTGACCTTTTTGAATTTTAATAAGATGATGTCAGTATCAGGATGTTTATTCTATCTTTGCAAGGCAAAGCTAAGAAATGGTTCAAAAAATTGCTAGTTGCAAGAATTTTCGATTTCCATCAGTTTGTGAACGTCTTCCTTGATAAATGGGTGATTAAGAGGAATCCTTTTCTAATTATATAAGAATATAATAATTTTAAAACATCCAGGAGAAAAAGTGCAACACTTTTCATCCAGATTCAATCAAGTATATCATTCAATGTATGCTAATATAAAATCGCCTCCTGGTTCAGCTTTCTTACACTACCCTGATGCCTTTGATCTGGAAATGGAGTTTGAATTGAGAGAAAGAAATACTAGAACACTCAAAAAAAATGTAGGACAGTGCAATAGGTGTGGAAGTTAATATTCTGGTCAAAATTTCAAAGTTGGAAGAAAAACCGAGGGAGAACATAGAGAAGGAGCACTTAACATCTATAGAATAGAAGCTCAGCATTTTGGTAATTAAAATGGAAGAAATAATGCAAAATATCATAATGAGAGATGAATTTTTTGTTCAAAAACACCATGTCCCAGTTATTACAGAAGGAGAAGGGGTTGTTGACCGTAAACATTTTCCTACTAATCCCAGTTACCATGGATTAGAAAATGATTTTTGTTTATATTCGTTTATGGAAAATCATGAAAATGGATTTGCAGATCAATCTGAGGAGAAGCAATCTGATGATCTAATGTGTATGTTCTATGAAATTACTTATATTGATGATTTACCCAAGTATGATTAGTATGATTATGGCTATGTTGTCGAAATCGAGCCTGACTCTTCATGGCAATCATTGGCATGTTTTCGGGACAAGGAAATTCAATTACAGAAACTAAAATATAGCACTCACCCTATTCATATCAATATTGATATTTGTTAGCGCAAGGAGTCACTCCTTAACTGCAGAGTAAGCCTTACACATCATAGTTCATTTAAAATTTAAAAGGTTTTTTTGAGTGGTGGGATGGCTTCTCAAAGATTTTGAAATGACTTTTTATATTCTTTAAAAATTCCATGCATTTGGAAAGCTATGGAAAGTATAAATTGTATGGTTAAATTGGTATTATAGGGATTAGATTGTAACAAATGAAGGAGATGGATAGCTGGTACCTCTTCTAGGAAATATTCCTATTCTAAATCAGTCACACATCTATGATGATGGCTCTTTACACAATCTCTGTTTATGAAAAGTAACAACATTCAGAAAGTAGATTGCATGTATAAAGTATTCCACAAATCCTTTATGAAATCTTCACTAACATGTTCTACAACACCTATATGATTTGCAGAAAGCTAAAAGCAAATAATTTACTATTAAGTCCTTTAATAGTTTCTCACTCACACCTTACTAGTTGTTGCAACTCATAATTAAAATAAATTAACAAATAAATAAGACAAACCATACATTAGATGGTCCTTAAGTCACAAAATCCTCTAGCATGAAGTAAAAAAATCTTTTCCTTATTATATTCAGTCTTCAGGTAGACCAACATCCAACCTGGAAATGGTATTTACAAATGGTATATATAGAAAGAGAGGCACCAAATCTATCTATTCTAAAAATAAGGAAACACTACTCCTATCATTACATAGGTGTCATAAAACATTACAACCATATCCCATCGAAATCTAATTGAAAGGACATATGTAGAAAAAATAAGAGAAGAAATCTGGGCTGAAATGTTGAGTGTGTTGTCATGCTGTCCCTTTTCCTGCTGATTTGTATCCTTATGTCTTTGGTCTTTAAATAACCATGTATCTTAATTTAGTTAGACCTCTAACATCCTCATAACTTCCTTTCACCATCACTTGTTATATCCATTTGGTTATGATTCCTTATCCTTCCTTAATTGGCTGGGAAAATTTGCTGGCACGTGTCAAAATTCAGTTAACATTAGGGGAATTTTGAGGTCTAAAATGGGCCTCCTAAGGAAATAATAAAATAATAGCTTAACCAATAAAATAAAATTTATAAATTTACAATTCACTTTTTGCACCACTATCCATGTAACCATAGTTAAATTCAATTCAAAATTTTCACCAAAATTGAATTAATAAAAAAATTGTATTGATGTGACTATAAATAAGAATGAGATTTTCAAGAAAAAGCCATTATCATTGAACAACTAATGCATTTGTCCTTTGTACTTAAACAACTTAAAATAAAATATAAATATAAATTTACAAATTCTTAATTATACTATATGCTATTAATTAAGATTTATATTATTTAAATTGTATAATAGCATGTAATTAATATACTATATAAATATAATATAATATAATATAATATAATATAATAAATGTATAGGGATATGCATTGTTTCTTTCAAGAAATATGAAATGACAATAATATTTTTTTATTCAAAAAGTGTGAAATGACATTTATTATGAGTACTTTACTTTGACTTTAAAAATACTTAGAGCACTACCATGGTTAACCATGAGTTTTTATCCACCATTGAGAATGTGACAATTAACTTAAGCAATGCCACCTCAACCATTAGGGATGATGTCATCTCATAAAATGTGATTAGTTCTCATAAAGTGAATTTTGATTGTACATTTTCCTTAGGAGGCCCATTTTTTACCTCAAAATTTCCCTAATGAACAAGCACCTAGAAATTCCAGAAAAAACCTGTAGCTGCTCAAAAACTAGAATTATATTTTTGACATCCAAGATGTTCAAAATTATGATTGATAAGCAAAAAGTATTTGTATCAAAAAACCATTTTACATTCCTTCCATGTGGGTTGCAGCTTCAACAAGCTTATCGAAGTCTATCTTGTTGTCAGAAACTAATATTGATCTGGTTGTTCTTGTAGTTGCTTCCTTGATAGCGACCTTCTCCTCCTTAGAACCCTTTTGTATCTTTATTTTCTTTGAGGGTTCTGAGTGCTTCTCTGAAAGGGTTTTTTTTCTTTATTTCTTCTTATATTTTTCCATCTTTGACCCTTCATATTTACCTTCTATATCAATGACCTCAGTCATTAAGCTTGGATTGTGTAGAGCCTTGGACTTAAGCCTAAACTTGTTGTTGTCTCTGGTACGTCTTTTTCTGGTACTAGCAACAGGTTTGGCTTCCTCTTTCTTCTTCTTACTACTGATCTCATATCAATCATCTTTGAGGAGTTCTTCATCAGATTTTGTAGGCTGATACTCTTTCTGTATTTTCAGTTGAATATTTTCTTCTGGAATTTCCAGTAGCATCTGCGCTTTAGATTTATTTGTAGTTGCAAACCTTCCTCTTCGGACTCTAGTGTAGACATTAGGAAAAGGAGGAATAGGGGGCACCATTTTCATAGACTTGAGTTTATTTGCTGATGAACACTCTCCTTTTTCCAACTTTATCTTAGCCTTGACTGCAGAAACCATTTCTTTTCTTCTCTTGGTCTTCTTATGGATATTCTATTTTTTGGGCCTTTCTCTTTGTTCTTAGTTTTGTAGGTTGAGGGTGTTTTTGTGAAACTAGAGGTGTAGGTGCAGGTTGGCCTACCCTATAAAAGAAGAAATGGTCCTAGGTTTGATTTCTTTTCCTTAACTCTTCTTCAACTAGAACCTTGATGAGAGCTTGCTGATATAAGCTATATTCTGAAACATCAGTATGAGTTTGGATCCTCGCTGACATCTTTGTCAGACTCTTTGGCAAGAAGTATGGAAGATTTAAGGTCTTCATACCTGCAACATGAAAAATAAACCTCGTATGATAAAGAAACACAACTATATCCCTCCTTTCACGAGCATTAGAGGAATTTTGAGGTCTAAAATGGGCCTCTTAAGAAAAATGTACAACTAAAATAAACCTTTTAAGAACCAATAGGATTCAAGATGATGATGTCAACCATGGGGGATTATTCACTATTTTTTGAGTAAAAAAGTAAAAATATTAAAAAATAATAAAATAATAAAACTACTTTTTCAACTTATCTCCCTAAGGGTTTACTGAAATTTCAAGCGGGAATACTCGTTGGATGCAAAATTTAATTCCTCATCCATAGAGTACCCATGTTTCATACTTTTGATGGACCATGCTACACGAAAAATGAGAAATACATAAAAAAACGTGATTGCAATCACATTGTTTTATATATTTCTCATTTTTCGTGTATAAAAGTCCATCAAAAGTATGAAACATGGGTACTCCTTGGATGAGGAATTAATATTTTCATTCAACGAGTATACCCGCTCAAAATTTGAGTAAACCCTTAGGGAGATTGTTGAGGAGGTAAATCCCCTCTGCGGATAGAGGCGATCCCTACTAGCCCATCAGGGGTCTAGCAACAATCATCAAATGCTACAACGCAAGTTCCTAATTGCGAATAAATAAGCCAATGATGGAGGCCTACCTGGAGTCTAGTGCTATGATTCGTAGAATAGACAACGTTCATGTTCCTCAGCCTCGGTAGATCACGATCCCCACGATCTCCGTGAATGGACACCTGCACATGCAAGAAACAACACGAATACAAGCATAAAATCCAAAATACGCAACTATATATCAGTCAGAAAGGATATAACTCATGATTAACATAAGCGAAAAACAGAGTGGAACCATAACCGGTAGTCATTCATTAATAAACAATCGAAAGAGAGTACAACCAATGTTCTGATGCTGCGATCTCCTTCGAAAGGGTCCCCAGTCGTTCACGCCTTGCAAAGCTCGCCAGAGAAAGGGAAAGCCTCTCTAGAGTCTCTCAACGATAGTCTCCTTACTTGAGTCAGCCTTAAGGGAAGAAAGAGGGTTCTTACAGCACAAAGGCTCTTGGGAATTTGGAGATTCAAAGCTTAGGCACCTCAAGACTAGTTTGCAATGGCAATAGGTAAGCTTTTATAGATGGGGAAGGAGGGAGTTGGGATCCCTATTATTGTGGGATTGGCCCTATCATCAAGGAAGGTTCCATGAGAGGTGGCAAACCACTTCCCTTCCATAGAACTCCCGTAGCCAAACCTCCCAACTCAAGATAGGCAATGGTTTCTGAGTTTGTTGAAACACAACTTCCGCCATCTTTATTTAAAAAACACTCCTTAAATTGGCCGGCGCGACCGCTGCTCTCCGGGGACAGAGCGCCGCCGTGCGCGGCCTCTTTGTAGGATTTTCCCCATTGGTGCGAGTGATGAACTGTCTGCCCGCGCCAATGCAAAAGGAGACATTTTCATGGTTTTTGCAAGGAGATGTCTTTAGGGCAATTGAAGCTCATGTTTAGAGGAATGCATTGATAATGGTTTCAAGGCATGACATTGTTCACAGGTCACAAAATGGGTCCTCCATTGTGCGGGATGGGGAATGGTAGGGACGGTGAAAAATTACTGTGTAACAGATGCCCCCTAAAGTATGAGGTCCGAGAGAGAGAGGGGTGAAATGCTTTACAAGAACGTGTCCAACTGAAGCTCCGTCGTCGAAAAACCTACATAGAAAAATACAACTGATATCTCAAGTACATGATGTATATGCAGTATGGGCGCAGCCATCCGAAACAAAGTACACTATAATCCAGATCTAGGGTATGGGCGCAGCCATCCAACGAGGATCAAATAAATAGACTCAGGTATGGTCGCAGCCATCCAATCAGTGAGTCATGTACATAATGATAATAATCCACAATCGGCATCGACCTCACTATGATTAACCAGGGTCTTGCGCTCCATCTCGACCTAAACAAAGTACAAGTTCAAGCATGCGAATATGTGAGCCGAAGTCGAACACAGTCACACATCAGTTCGACACAAACCAAAGATTTCGAGCTATTAACAGACGCGAGAGGAACCACCAATAATGACAATGGCCCTCAAGGTACTATAGGTACAATCTACGACGTGTGAATCAATGAGCTGGCGTCGAACACCCATAGAATCATTCAATCAGAGGCCAATGATGAAAACCCAACGTCGAATGCGACGAACCTGCCATTGAGGCATGCAGGCTCCAAGGTACCATAAAGGAGTCTCTAGATCAACTTCCTGGATAATGAGCTGAAGTCGACAAGAAGTGACCTTGATCGAAGGTGGGTCATAATGTTTCCCACATCATCGACACGAGACAGAGGAACATGATGTTTTGTTGTGAATCAGGATCGTATGAGAATCACAGGAAGGTTGATATTCGCAGAGGTCAACTTCTCTTGAACACATGAATGGCACGACAGTGGACTTGGCAGTATTTGACATCAACGGATCAGAGGTCATGGTGACGAGGCAATGAGCAGATGAGAGGTCAAAAGGGATTATCCAAACCCACGAAGGAAAAGTGAAGAAACGAGATGAGATGTCCCCAACCCGACACGAATGCAGACAAATGCCATGTTCAAGAGCGACATAATGCCGACGAAAACGATGATGGTTCCATTTTTCCCCCACCATTTCTGGCGAGTACCCCAATTATTTTTGATAACAAGCTTGAAGGGGATAGCATATGCTTGTAATATAAGTCCGCCCTTCAGGCGAATCCATCCTAGTGCATTTAACGAGTCCTAGGAAGGAGGAACTCGGAGAACGTCATTTCGACTGGATCCGATGTCATCAGGTTTTAACGAGTCTGACAAAGGGAGAACTCGACGTCTTTTCATGTTTAGAGAGTTTGAAAAGACAGCAGAAAAGTAAACTCCACAGGTCCCTTTTCGTAAATAGTTCCTCGGACCCGAAAAGGTAGAAAACAATATCCGAGAAAACCTCCTAGTCGCGATAGGCTAGGGTATTCCTTTTTCGTAATCAATCTATCCCAGCCCGAAAAAGGGGTAAACGTATACTGGGTAGATGTCGATTCATGTCCATTTTAACGAGATCGAAATGACAAGGGCCTCGGCAATCTTTTCATGTTTAGAGAGTCAGAAAAGAGCTGAAAGATGACTCCAAAGTGACTTTTTTGTGTATTTACCGAGTCCGAAAAAGTATAAAATACAACTCGTTTCCATCGTTAAAGTCGCAAAAACCTGCTGTTGCACATACCAAGCAAGCGTAAAACCCACTTTTGACATAACATATTAAAATATTTAATAAAAATAACTTTTAAAACCCATCCTATGTCGAAAAAGTTATAAATAGGCCAAAATGGTAAAAATAAAATTACATTTACTATTTACCTTGGTAAAAAGCAGCAGTGGTCCATTTGGAGTGCAAACTTCTGACGGCAATTATGACAGATCCGGTTGACCATTCAGATTCTCGTCTGCTACAGGTAAGAGGCGCTTCCCTGTACTTCATTTCAATCCATTTTTTAATAGTTTTCCCTTATGTATCAGCCCTCTGTGGCCACTCTTTGAATTTTTAGGGCTACGCTCATTGGCGTGGGTATCGGGCACGGACCCGCGCCAGCAGCCGAACCTAAATTTCCGCCTAAAAATTCGAGATTTTAACCAAATTGAATGAAATTTGAAGCCTACCAGAGATCTAATTAAGGGTTTATGACCATGTGGATGCAGGAAATCAAGTAAAATGGTGATTGAGTGGAAAGAAAGAGAGCATGGAGAAGAGGATGAACAGGCCATAGAAAGTGAGGCTTGCATGAATGCCCTCAGAAACTGTGGGCTAAAGAAGTTCTTCCTTACACCCTGTCTACGAGCTCAGCCCGAGCTCCTCCAGTATCTGATCAGTATTTGGGACGAACAGGAACAAGTGTTCAAGTTACGGGACCAGGTATTGGAGTTGGAGGTTTCTGATGTGTATTTCATAACCAGATTGTCTCGCAGAGGTCCGGTACACATCCTGACTGGGAGCAGACCATCTGGCGAGAAGATGGAAGAAGTGATGGCACGAGTGTGCCAAGGAGCACAAATGGGATCAGGGAGCAAAAAGGTGGATATCCACACTATCCCTGATCTGGCATTGAGAGTTGTCCTACATACCATCACGCGGGCTGCAGGATCGCAGGCACTGCACGAGGCCACAAAGGCCCAACTCCTGCTGGCCTCAGAGTGCATGAGTCCCATACTGTTTGACTGGGCAACAGAAGTAACAATAAACATGAAAAGACAGCTCACAAAATGCAAGCAAGCCAAGCTGAAACAGTTTGGCTATGGTTCCATCCTGGTATCGTTCATTCTGGAATTCTTACCAATCTTCTAGGGCCAAGGGGCCATAGTAGCAGATCCGATACCACGAGAGCCAAGAATGGCTCGCTGGGCAGCACTAATGCCCAGAGATGGAGGCGGCCAACAGATGTCCTGGAGGCCAGAGTTTTTTAGGTGGTTACGGTGCCAGTTGATTGTAGTGGAGGACTGGCCATATGCAGGAACTGACTTCACCGGAGACCCAGATCTCCCATTTCCAGAAGGATATGACTGGGACGAGGAGTTGGGTAAGACCTCATGTTTTTTTTTTTTTAATGTTTTATGTTGTTTTTTTTTGTTAATACACATTCTTCCTAACACATTTTATATATGTATGCAGATGTGGGCCCTGAGAGACCAGCTGGGATGTCTCCAATCTCGCGAAGGACTCATCTCGCCCTTGATCCTCAGAAAGAGGGCATAGGAGGGGAGGAGTTGATCCAGAATCTCGAGGGCATTGCCCGTGGGATCCCGGACTATGCTCGGCTAGCGGACATACCGATGGCGTACCAGCATCATACGGTGGGAGTTCCAAGTCGGATCCACCGAATCCTGAGACGCTTAGTGCGTGCAGTTACATGTTATCATGAGCACGATGCGGATTAGCTCTTAGGGATTATACCACACCTATTTTTTGAGAGACATATTGTCTTCGGATGTACTTAAGATGATTATGTATATTTTGAATTTATGTGACACACTTTATGTAAACATTTCGATATCTATATATATATGCATATCTATTTCTGGATGGATCTTTCTTTACATGTGATGATGATTTACAAATTGTGCAAATGTCTGTATAATACCAAATTTTCTACTGCATCTGTTAATGTATTCAAAATTCCTTTCCAGTAATCGAATACGCAGATACAGACGTAAAATGGACGGGTTTCTTACCGAATAGTGTCCGTTCAGCTATAACACTACAAGTTGCGAATCTAGATACACAAGCAATTCACGGATACCAAGGTTTACTGCCTCGGTTAATAATTCTAACACATCACTATATTTCACAATGTTGTTCGTAGTACGTCCTAGACACACTCCTTTCAGGTTGACCAACTCATCAGCAGGATCATAAATTACCCAGGCTGCTGAAGACAGATTCCTGGTACTGCGGGAGGCACCATCCGCAAAACCAACAAATGGATGAATAGACATCTGCACAACCAGGAAGACCCGATTAGCAGAAAGATGTTTACAAGGCACACCACACCATACATGCACACAAACGAAAAACACACACCTATGTACACACACCACACCAAGAAATCACTTCAGGCATAGTACTTTTTTAGGTACATCCCATTTCTGGGCTGCGCCAGCGAAACTCCTTCATAATCTATAAGCTCATAAGCCCCATTTTTCAAAACACATTTTACTATATAGGGCCCATGCCACATAGGCTGGAACTTATCGGCTCCAATCTTGTCATGTGCTTGATCGTACAGGAGGACGAGGTCTCCTTCAATAAAGGAACGAGGAGAAACAGATTGATCAAAATGAGTTTTGACCCTCTTCTTTTGTGCTTCAATAACCAAAGCATCCAGACGACGGGTTTCATCTAACCGTTCCAGATACATAAGACGTTCTTCCTCAGCAGAAGTATTAGGTAGAAGTTCCACAGCTAATTTCAGAGAAGGAATCTTGCATTCAACTGGAAGAGTTGCTTCCAAACCATACACCAATTGAAATGGTGTGAACCCAGTTGCACTCTTTGCAGATGTTCGGTATGCCTAGAGAGCTGAGAACAGTTGGAGATGCCAATTGGATTTGTGAATACAAACTGTTCACTGAAGCATAGTGACCAGAACCTTGTTCACTGCTTCAACCTGACCATTCTCCTAAGGGTAATATGGTGTTGAGATGTCGTGACGCAAGCCCAACTTTGAAGTCAGCTCCGCCATCATATAATCTAGGAAATGAGTACCGTGATCAGTGACGATGGCTTGAGGAACCCTGAACCGTGAAATAACGTTGTTGAATATAAATTGAGCAGCCGTTTTCCCGTCAGCAGCTAGTGTAGGCATCGCCTCGGCCCACTTGGTGAAGTAGTCGACGATGACAATTATATACACATGCCCCCCGGCCGAGTGAGGGTTACACGTCATAAAATCCACGCCCCATTTCAAAAACGGGCTGACGGTAATAACAGGATGCAAGGGTAGAGGCGGCGCGCGCATCTTGCGCTGAAAAATCTGGCACGCATGACATTTACGGACTGTAGTGATACAGTCTTTGAATATGGAAGGCCAGAAATAACCTGCTCGCAGAATCTTCTGGGCAGTAGCATACCCAGAAATATGTCCACCACAGGCACCACTGTGGCAGTCATTTAGGACCTTTTCAGCCTCTTCCAAGGTTAGGCATCGTCGGAGCACCGAATCTACTCCAATGCGGTATAAGGTATCTCCTACTATACAGTAGGGCTGGGACTGGTGCCGAATCCGACGACGGGCAGCTTTATCCAACTCAGACCGAAATGTCGAGGTCTGAAGATACACTATTATGTCATCGTACCAAGGGTCACGAGTACTGATGAGGAAAAGCGTTTCGTCCGGTATATGGTCTTCAGAGTGTGAGGGAGCAGAGTCTGTAGGGAGAGAGAATTTTAGATCTGCAAAGACCAGTGATTTAGTTGACTTAGCGGTAGTGAACTCTAAGTCAAACTCCTGCAGGATCACAATCCATTTGGAGTACTTGCCCCCCAGTAATTGTCTAGAGAGAATATACGTCATAGGGTTGCAGTCTGAAACCATTGTTATTGTACACAAAAGGATGTAATGCGAAAGCGTTGTACAACATGTACTGCTGCTAATGCCAACTTCTCGACATGAGTATAACGCGTTTCTGGGTCGAGAAGGTTCCGTGACAGATAATAAACAACATGTTCATCACCGTCATCGTCATCCTGCACCAAGACCATGGCTATGGTGCTAAATGCGGCGGCGAGATATAAAGTGAAGTCGCGATGGTAGTCCGGAGGACGAAGCAACGGAGCATTGACAAGCAACGTCTTCAGCTTCTCAAAGGATTGTTGAGCGATTTTGTCCCAATGAAAGGGAACGTTTTGCTTTAATAAACAAGTGAATCCTTTGGCCACCTCGGCATAATTCGGGATAAAGCGTCGAAGAAAGTTCGCTTTCCCTTGCAGACTCTGTAACTGATATAGGGAGGAGGGTGATGGGAGATTTATGATGGCCTCGACCTTTAAGGGGTCAAGGCGAATTCCGTCCTTCGAGACTATGAATCCTAAAAGACGTCCAGAATCAACGCAGAAGACACATTTATGGGGATTAAGCCTAATATTGTAGCGTCTGCAACGCAGAAAGATCTGGCGGAGATGCTCACGATGGTCCTCTCGCTTAGTCGAATGGGCTGGCAAGTCGTCCAGATAAGGCTGAACGATATGGCGAATGTCATGAAAAGCGTAGGACATCGCACACTGAAAAGTGGCTCCAGCGTTCTTCAAGCCGAACGTGAGTTTTTTATACGCGAAAGTACCCCACAGACAGATGAATGTCGTCTTGTGCTGATCCTCAGGCGCAATATTGATCTGATTATATCCTGAGAAACCGTCCATCAGGGAATAGATCTCACTTCCGCCACATTCGTCGATGATCTGGTCTATGAACGGAGTGGGATAATTATCCTTTAGACAGGCGCGATTGATGTCGCGATAATCAACACAGACTCTAATCGTACCCTACTTTTTATCGACAGGGACAATGTTAGAAACCCATTCTGTGAGGGGGATGGGATAAATAAAGCCCGAGTTCAGAAGTTTTTCAACTTTTGCCTTAATGGCGGCGACTTTCCAGGGATGCATGGGGCGTAAGCGTTGGCGCACGGGTTTCACACCTGGATAGGTTGGAATCTCATGCACTACGATACTGGGATCAATCCCCGACATTTCCTCGTAGGACCATGCGAAAACATCTTTAAATTCCTTAAAAAGCTCAGTATAGACTTGAATTTCATCAGGAGAACAAGTCACACCCACATGAATATTCTCAACGATCCCTGGTTTAACGGAGATGTTGATCGGGATGGTTTGAGTAATGTTACTCAGGTTACCCTTCGAAAAAACCTCGTGCGTCAAAATGGTCATTTGAAGAGGAGGGGTAGGAACCTGAGTAGCATACCGCTCCAGACAGTCAGTCATTGCCCCCAAGCTAGGCATAAAAGAGGAGCGATGATGTCCATCGCCCCAAGGCAAATCCTCAAGAGACATAGTTTCAATGATAGCCTCATCAGAAGGAAAAGTCTCTTTGAGAGGATCAGGTGAATTGGCCTGACCAAGCCAGGGCGATTGAGAGTAGACGTCGAGAGCCATGCTCAAAGGAGCATGCTGAGGAGGCGGAGGATCAGATGTGGCAACAATTTCACAGTAGCTGATCTCTACTGGAGTCAAGGGCATTGATTCTCCAAACTCAAACACCTGCTCAGGCATAGGAATAAGCCAGGGGTCATTGGACCTGGACATCATGTTGACTTGAGCGGTGTGCGGTGGCGGTGCAGGAAAAATACCCATGAGGACCGGGTCTTTGAAGAGACCAGGTCCCACACTTTCGGGGGGATTCGGAATCTGATCCACGTATGGCACGTTGTTCTCAGAGGTAGAGGTGAAAAATGACAACTGATCCACCGTGACAATTTTTCCCTCGTGAGGGAACTTAAGAAATTGAAAGATGGTGGACGGCACGTAGAGCATGGCATGAGTTCAGCTGCGGCCAAGAAGTATATTGTAGTTGAGTTTAGCGTCAACCACTTCTACTTCCACGTTGACAGTCTTCCCCTGTAATGTGATCGCTAGACTCTTGAGAACACCCAGGGGTTTGGATTCCTGACCATCAAATGCCTCAAGGGAATTGGGAGATGACGAAAGGGCTGGAGAGCCGATGGCCTTCCAGCAAGCAGAGGACATAACGCAGGTAGATGCACCTTCATCCACGACAGCCCTATGAATTTTAAGACCATTAATCCCAACTTGGATAATAAGAGCGATTTGATGTGAAAGTCGGGGAGTGAAATTCTCTAAATCGAAGGTGAGAAGACTGGAGTCGGCGGGATCAATGCCCCCGATTGCAGACAGTAAAGCCTTCCGTTGTGAAGGAAAAATTTGAAGAACTTCTAGCGCAGACATGGCAGACGGCGCCTGTGCCAAATCCTCAACAATGCTGTAATGTTGAGCGGCGCGAGCATTCGGATTATAATAAGATCTTCGAAGGACACCTTTAGAAGGTGGTTTCACAACGGGTTCAGGAGTAGGCTTCTCGATTTCCAACGAGCCGGAGGTAGGTAGGGGAGGCAGTCCATCCGCAACTGCCTTCCCGGGTGCCTGCCGCGATTCATTGTAATCCTTCGACTGCGTAGCGACAGAGATAAGTGCAACACTCTTCATCATGAAAACCTGGGACCCAAATGGTGCAGATGGTGATGGTTGTTCGACCATCTGGGTCTGCTGAGATGGGAATGGATCTTTTAGAACAGCTGGAGTCCCTTTAGGGCCCTTGAGAAGTTGGCTAACCTCGGATCGTTGTGGACAATCCTTAGTATAATGGTCCCCTTCACAAATGAGGCAAGGGTACTTCGGTTTACGCTGAGAGACATCCTCAGTGCGAAATTTATATTCTGGCTTTGGGGCATCATATTTAGATTTGCCTTTGCCCTTATTTTTCCCCTTGGAAGTTTTATCCGTAGGATTGGCCTGAACGGCATTCACTTCTGCGGTTTTACCAGAATCGGAGGGGAGAGGGATTAGTAGGAGCATTATTGGAAGAATTAGACTTCTGCTTCCCATTCGAAGATTTCTTCGAATTCTGAGAGACAGAACCAATGACACCATCCACCGCAGGGGTAGGCGGAGCCTTAGAGGTTCCGGACCACGGGGCATCAGGCAAGATATCATAAAGCGTGCCAGACTGAGAATATACAAGATCCAGATATTGGGCATGCGCAATGGCTTGTTCCTCTGTCACACACGCTCCCATTGCAATATCCTGAGCGATTTTATTCACAAAGGAGGTGGTAAACCAGTGAGTTAGTATCTGATCAGGTATGTGAAACTTGATCAGTCTAAGACGACGCCGCCACTCATGAATGTGATCAGAGATGTGAGTGGCTTTATCCTGCTTTAGAGAAGTCAGGAGGTGTGTCCCAGCTTCGTAACGAACCAGTAACTGAAAGTGCATGAGGAAAGCCATGGCAAAAGAATTGAAATCTTGGAAAATGCCACGGGATAACTCTATGTACCATTTAGCAGCAGCTCCAGTTAAAGTATGCTGGAAGAGGCGCAGGCGAATCGAATCGTCAACCCAAGAGTTAGACGAACACCAAAGATGATACGTCATCACATGCGCCTGGGGGTCCTCTCCAGGTTTTCCCTCAAACTTGGGGCAATCACCTGGTATCTTGGTGGGAACCAGAGGCCAATATGGATTATGTAAAATCGGATCATTGGTCAACTTTGAAACATCCGGCAACTCCAAGGTGGCCAGGAACGGCAATGGCAGATTGACCGGCATGCCAGACCTAGGATGAGGACCGTTACCTGTACTCCACAATGGTTGTGAATATCCTTGCCCCCATGGGTTCTATCCCATAGGATTCTGACTGTAGGGGGTGTAGGTCGTATAACCAGACTGATTTGGATGCTGGTAACCAGAGTGTGGGGCCTGATAACCAGGGTAGGGACCCTGATTATATGTCAGCCTGGTGTAAGCAGCGTTTGTATTTAGCTAATCAGTATAGGTAAAACTAGGTGGAGTAGGATAATACTGAGAGCCTCTGGGGTGGTTATAATTCGGTTGAGATTGACCATGTGGATAATAACCACCCTGAGGATGAGTAGGCTGCTGAAAAGTGGAACCCTGCGGAGCCTGATAAGTAGGGCGTAGCTGTTGATTTGGCTGCGGCATTGAATGGGTCGGCTGCTGAGCAGGGTTAATAGAATGAGCGGGCTACCCTGAGTGAAAAGTTTGACCCGACTGAGAGGGCTGCCCTGAATGAACAGGTTGACCCGGATAGACAGGTGGCACCAGTTGAGCAGGCTGACTGGTTGTGAATGAGCCCCAGGTTGTATCGGATGGACCGGTTGGCCTGGAGGCGGAACACCAGGTTGTACCGGATGGGCCGGTTGGCCTGGTGGTGGAACAGGGCTAGGTGCCTACTGAAAACCGGTTTGACCCGAAGCAGAACCATAGGATGGTCCCGGCTGATATGCAACGTTAGAAACAACAGGATACTGAGGTTGCATTGGTAAATAAGGCTGGATTTGCCCCCCAGGACCATAGACCGGTCCCGGTTGATACCCCGGCTAAGGCTGAATAGGTTGACTGGAAGGGCTATAATACTGTCTTTGCGGACCGTACGATGGCCCTTGTTGGCCGACAGGATAGCCTTGCATGGGCTGCCCCTGTGGATCATAAAGATAGCCAGGTTGGCCCGCAGGTTGGCCTTGGAAAGGCTATCCTTGCGGGTTATAATCCTGGTTATAAGGTAAACCTTGAGCATAGAGGTAAGCCTCAGGAGCGAGTAGACGTAAAATCTCCCCGTGCTCATCATACTGACCGGGGAAAGCATACACGGGAGTACCATCCTGTGCATAGTGCGAAAAGTAAGAGCGGTTAGGATCTTGGGAGGATGGTCCAACCTCGGCGTTCGGCTGTTGCAAAGACAAACGATACTACTCCGGAGAGATGTTCTCCAGTATAGCAGTCGCTAGATAAACATCTTCAGGAGTTGGCACAGCCCTTGTAGCAGATGCTGTGACAACAGGAGAAGAGGCGGCCACACAGACAGTGGGCCAGACGGGAACAGAAGTAACGGGCATCTGAGGAGACACCCTGGGCATAGTAGCAGCTGGCCTCAGAGAGGGAGCTGACACTCCCATAGAGGCTGCGGCAGAAATGATCTGACCCAAAGATCTGTATCCGTGTGGTAAAGAGGGACTGGTTGTTGACATGTCAGCCAACTCAGTCTACCTGAAACAATATTCGTGGGAAGAGCTGATAGTCTTCACCAGACGTTGGGATTTCCTCACCAGAATCACTCATGGTTGATCCTACCATTAAATCTCGCAAGAGACAGCGAGGACTAGGAGGAAATACAGCAACAACAAAAGGCGAACCTGATGTAAGAGAAAGGAAATCAGCTCCTAATCTCAATTCAGACATAGGGTCCGAAAAGGGCCAATTGAACTCAAATGGTCCTCCAAAGGGTTGCTCAGCAAGAACCGGTCCCCCGTCAGGAAACTCGGAAACAATAGGCTGTTGCGGTTCAGCAGAGGATTGGGAAGCCTCTGAAGAATCGTCCGTGTAAGGACTACCAGTAGACGAAACCGAAGGTTCCGCCACTGTGGCAAATGACCAGAGAAAAAGAAGCAAACACACACACGGGCTGAAAAAGAGTCAAGACACACGATCAAACGGTCAACAAGCAATATCTAACAGGGCGTATAATCGTGGGTGATTAGTTTTTTACCACATTGAAAAATAAGAAACTTCACCGTTTCATGTTTAAAGAGTCGAGAAACGATAAAAGATGACTCTATCTCTTTCAGATTTGACACAAGCGTGAAAGGACAAGTGCTTGACGGTCTTTTCAAATTTAGGGAGTCAGAAAAGAACAAATGACTGCTCAGGAATACTAGGCACAAAGGGTGTACCAAATAACCGTGAACTGCAATATACACCTTGGTTTTAATAATGAAAAAGAAATCAACCAAGGACTTTCCGTATGTGCAGGCAATCTCCCCGAATGCTGTGTTTGGTGTATCACGGGTATAGGGCAGTAGACTCGGCTTCCTATGGATAAAGGATTGAAAACCTAGAGGGGTCTCCCTTTATATACGCGACGGTACGGGGAACACAAGTCCGTACTAGCGCTGTCTAAAGCCAAAAGGCGAACCACAGCTGCTAGGTTTAAAGACGCCGGAACACGTCTCTAGCCTAGACCTCTAAATATGTTTCGTTAGATTTCAATGCTGCCTTAGTGTAAATTGAGTAGATTTTAAAGTTGATCTTCAATTATGTTTCAGTTTTCAGGCCCTAACGAATGTGTTGTTTCAAAAACTCCTAAATGCAAAGCTACATGCCACAGTACACCATTTCGTTTGATGAAAACTAGCTACATAAGAGTTGAGAGTTTTTAGACAAACAAAAGGATCGGAAGACAAACAATGATATCTCTAATGCAACTAATGAAATTGAAAACTTTTCATTCAAATCACTAATTACTAGTAAAATCGAAAAATTTCAATTTGCACTAATCAACCGGAAACAAAAGAGATTTTTTTTGTAATTTTCAATGTTTGATAGCTAGATGCACTAAACAAACTGAAAATAAAAGAGAAGCAACTTGAGAAACGATATTGAGAGAGCAAAACGAACAAATTTCACTCAATGACACAAGCAATCAAATCTCAAATCGACCAAAGTCTCTCAAAACCAAGAAAAAGACTCAAAGGCTCCAATGGACCATGTGATCTAGGCCCAAAGCAAGACCAAACGAAATTTGAATGAAGAAACGAGAAATCACCCAAAAATCGCAACAAAACAGTGAACAACTACTAAAAGAATGCAGAGGAGCAATCAGAGAGTTGACTGGATAAACGAAACACCAAAACTCCCAAGGAGGGCTCGATACAAAAAGCCACTAGATGCCCTAGGGCTTAAAACGTGAAATCAATAGAGAAAAGCAAACAACCAAAGGACGAAGGAAAATTCCCAGTCAAACAGGACTCCAACACACTCAGGTAGTCGAAAAATCAAGAAGAAAAAAACTGATCAGACCTAGAGAGCTCAAAACTAAGAAAACTCAAATACCCTACAGGAGTGGCGCGACTGTAAGGCTGTAACTGGCGCCAGCAAGCAATTGGCGCGGGCAATACAAAAGCAACATGCACCAATTGGCGCGACTGTTGGGCTAAAAAGCGCGCCAGTCGAGTTTCTCAGCCAAAAACAAAAAATAACTACTCCAGAAGCATATCAATGTAAACTAAGCAAACCAAGAAGCAAAAAACAGCAAAAGAACCCAGCCCAGAAGGCTAACCAAGCAAGGAAAATCATAAAAAAATCAAAACGAGACAATCCAAACGAGACAGTGAAAACTAGACGATTCCCCAGTGGACTCGCCAAATTGTTGAGGAGGTAAATCCCCTCTGCGGACAGAGGCGATCCCTACTAGCCTAGCAGGGGTCTAGCAACAATCATCAAATGCTACAGCGCAAGTTCCTAATTGTGAATAAATAAGCCAATGATGGAGGCCTACCTGGAGTCCAGTGCTATGATTCGTAGAAGAGACAACGTTCCCATTCCTCAGCCTCGGCAGATCACGATCCCCACGATCTCCGTGAATGGACACCTGCACATGCAAGAAAAAACACGAATACAAGCATAAAATCCAAAATACGCAACTATATATCAGTCAGAAAGGATATAACTCATGATTAACATAAGCGAAAAACAGAGTGGAACCATAACCGGTAGTCATTCATTAATAAACAATCGAAAGAGAGTACAACCAATGTTCTGACGCTGCGATCTCCTTCGGAAGGGTCCCCAGTCATTCACGCCTTGCAAATCTCGCCAGGGAAAGGGCAAGCCTCTCTAGAGTCTCTCGACGATAGTCTCCTTACTTGAGTTGGCCTTAAGGGAAGAAAGAGGGTTCTTACAGCACAAAGGCTCTTGAGAATTTGGAGATTCAAAGCTTAGGCACCTCAAGACTAGCTTGCAATGGCAATAGGAAAGCTTTTATAGATGGGGAAGGAGGGAGTTGGGATCCCTATTATTGTGGGATTGGCCCTATCATCAAGGAAGGTTCCATGAGAGGTGGCAAACCACTTCCCTTCCATGGAACTCCCATAGCCAAACCTCCCAACTCAAGATAGGCAATGGTTTCTGAGTTTGTTGAAACACAACTTCCGCCATCTTTATTTAAAAAACACTCCTTAAATTGGCTGGTGTGATTGCTTCTCTGGGACAGAGTGCCAGTTGGCACGGCCTCTTTGTAGTATTTTCCCCATTGGCGTGAGTGATGAACTGTCTGCCCGCGCCAATGCAAAAGGAGATGTTTTCATGGTTTTTTGCAAGGATATGTCTTTAGGGCAATTGAAGCTCATGTTTAGAGGAATGCATTGATGATGATTTCAAGGCATGACAATGTTCACAGGTTACAAAATGGGTCCTCCATTGTGCGGGATGGGGAATGGTAGGGACGGTGACAAATTACTGTGTAACAGAGATAAGTTCAAAATAAGAGTTGAAAAAGTAGTTTTTTATTTTTTCCCTCTAAATTTGATATTGTAATCAAATCTTATTTTATTATTTCCATTATTATTTTATTATTTCCTGAGGAGGCCATTTTAGACCTCAAAATTCCCCTAATGTGAGGTATATCTTGATAAGTTTAAAAAATTATTCCCTATCATTTTTGAGATAGATGCTTGGAATTCTATTGCCTCAATTTGGATCTCTGTGTGCATCCTTGAGGAAACTATTAAGGTCTCCTCCAGTTATAACCTGACCTTTAAACCACCTCTCTCCTTCCTGTGGAAGGTTAAATGCCTCAATAATTGAGTCTTTTGAAACATGCAATGTAAGACGATAGACAGGGCTTCTTGTCCATTAAAATAGTTTTCAAACACTTGAGCTACTCCTAAGTGAGAGCTTCCTAGCCTGGTGCACAAAGAATACCACCCCGCCTAGATAAACAAGCTTCTCACCTTTGAATTTTCATCCACTAAGTCTACACCCTCTGGCTCAATTCGTTTTATTATCCCACCTCTTTTATTCATCTTCAGAAATTAATCACTTTGTTTCTTGAAACTAATAGGTGGCAGAGCTAGAAGAGCTTCACCTTATAAGTGTTAGTTGTTTTCTCCTCTGAAATCCTATCTGAAATATAAACTCCTTCTCAAACTGCAACTCTGTGCAATTTTATCTCCAACAACTAAACTCTCAAATGATAATGCTCCTTCTTTTTCGGTGCTTTTAAAACAACAACCATGGTTCATCACCCCATACAAATCGATTTTCATTATAGAAAATATTCCTGGTCGTAGTGTGCACCATGTGATGGCCATCGTTACATTCAGTTGGTTGCGTATCTTCATATGGAATGCTACATATGGCTTGAGGAAAGTGGATCTGTGACTAGAAGTCACCTCCATTGTATTTGTTGATTATCGACCTAAATTTCTGGCAGGGCTGCTGTGCGACCAGCCAAACAGTCATTACATTAGTTTTGATGATCCACGATCTTATTCATTCGAAAAACACGCACCTTGACATGAGATTAACTTACTTGGCTCACAGATAGGATAAGATTAATGGTTGGGTTTATTATTGTGGGTTAACACCTAAGAATTACACGTATACCATGACTTGATTTAAACTAAACTGACATCATACAAATCCTATCACAAGATATAAATCATTTAAAAAAGATTTGATATGTATTTACACTACAACACATGGCTTTAAAAAAAGCGGATGCGATTTTTCGTTTATTTTTAAAAATAGAGGCTTTTTCCAGAATTTCCAGCAACACCAGAATAAAAGAAAAATAGACAAAAACATGAATAAAACATACTATCCGAAAAGGCTAAAACAGGCACTACTGGAAATTTTGGTAGCGACCAATTTTTTTTTTTTTTAATTCTAATCATGAAAACAAAAAATTTAAAATAGACTCATGACTTAGGAAAGAATTGTGCTAACAACCACAATGAAGAGAATGTAGAAAATTTCAACGTAAGTGAAAGCTCTTTTCCTTTGAGTTTCACTTCATTCAATTTATGAGAGAAAACTTTCCCAAGGTTAGAAATCAGAAATATTTCAGGTTTGATATTGAGCATGAAGAAGACAATGAACTTCCTGATCGAGACTCCTTTCCCTTGTGTTTCTCTTCATTTCCAAAAATAAGAGAAAACTATAAGCAAGCAGATAAGCGAGTTGTCAACAGTATGAATGGACAACCTTCTAATGAATTACCTAAGGAGGTCACTTGTGATGTGGAAGATTATTTCACTCTAGAATTCTAGCCACTAAGTTACATTGAGTTTCAAATAACCGATGAAAGTTTAGAATCTGAATCATATTCTGAATTGATGCATGATAATTCTTTACCATTAAGTTTTGATTCATTTCAGTTTTTGAAGAGAAATTTTGATAATATTTCTGAAGCAAAGAATTAGGGGAATTTTTAGGTCTAAAATGGAACTCTAAGTAAATTATAAAATAATAGTGGAAATAATAAAATTAAATTTTACTACATCATCAAATTTTAGAGGGAAAAAATAAAAAACTATCTTTTCAACTCGTATTTTCAACTTACCTCCCAAAGTTTTTACTCAAATTTCCAGTGGGAGTACTTGTTGCATGTAAAATTGAATTCCTCATCCAAGGAGTACCGATGTTGCATACTTTTGATGGATCCTGCTATAGGAAAAATGATAAATACATGAAAAACGTGATTGCAATCATGTGTTTTCATGTATTTCTAATTTTCTGTGTAGCAGGGTCCATCAAAAGTATGCAACATGGGTACTCCTTGGATGGGAATTAAATTTTGCATCCAATGAGTACTCCCACTCAAAATTTGAGTTAAAAATTTGTGAGGTATGTTGAAAATACAAGTTGAAAAATTAGTTTTATTATTTTATTATTTTTAATCTTTTAACCCTTTTACCTGAAAAATGGTGAATCATCCCCCACGGTTGACATCATCATCTTGAATCCTATTGGTTCTTATAAAGTTTATTTTTGTTGTACATTTTTCCTTAGAGGTCCATTTTAGACCTCAAAATTCTGCTAATGAGTTGTAAGCCTATAGAAAATCATGTAATCTCATTGGAACCAATGTATGATAAGTTGCAGCAGTCTTCTCAAGTTCTCCATGATCCAATAGATGAATTTTTGGATGATACCTATAATCAACGTCCTTCTTCATTAGTTCACTATGAGCTTCAAAACAGAGATGAAATTTTTTTTATCAGGCAGTCGACTTCATTGTATTTTTCAACATGAGTCTCATTACAAAGCTCATACAAAAATTTGCAGTCATATCAGTAGAGTAATGAAGAATATTCTTGTTTTGTTGTTGATTATCAGGAAAAAATTGTCGTTCACAAGTTTGCGGATCCTTTTTTCAATGTGTTGCAATCATCAAGGGATGTGAGTTCTCTTGTATTTATGGATCATGAGCACATCTTTAGTGGACACTCGGACTAGCCTATATTTTTTTGTCCTAATTTCTGAATTTTAATTCTTACCTGTATCAATTGTCGAAGTCTATTTGTCAGATTATTTTGATTTCCTTACTGTCATTTTTGAGAAATTATACCTTTTTCATTTTTTAGGTAGGGTTTTCACTGGTTTGCTTGATTTCTCTATTTGGAAAGATAGACTTCCTGTCAATATCACTATTTTTTCTATCTTTTTCTTCCAGATGTACCTGGTGTGTTGTTATTCCTACTTGTTTGAGTGATTGTTTTTGCTCAGTTTCAAAAGAAAGATTCTAGTTAAGTGAAGTAGGGTTTGTCTAAAAAAAGTAGTCTTTTATGAAATTGATTTTGTTTGTTGAGTGAAAAAATGATTTTTTTTTCTTTCAGATGGAAGTAATGATGATATTGGACTTATAGGCATCATTAGTTAGATCGTTTATAAAGAGATTTTTTTTTGAAATTTTTTTCATAAATTTTAGGTTGTTTTTGTAGTTTTCTTTGATTTTGAAGAATTGAAAAATTATCTGCAAATATAATCATATGTTTTGGTTGGGAATCAATGAAAATTTTCATTTCAATTTTATTAAATAGACTTCAAAGTGAAATTGGTTTCTTAATGAAAAAAGGAATATTTTTGGATTTTTAAGAAATTTGCACTTTCAAGTTCAAGAACCTCTTACTTTCCCTTAATTAGGAATTCATTGAAATGAAGAATTTCACATTCATTTTTGAATGCATTTAGAGTATTTTGAGTCAGTCACAACATCATGAAGTTTCATTTCCGTACCCCTCTGCATAAACAACAACCATAATAACATAGTGATAATTAAAATTAATCTAGATATTTTTATTTTCTAGGGCTTATTCCAGCAATCTAGCTCAGGATTAGTTATTTTGAATAGGGAGTAATTAACTTTCGAAAGTAGTTAAAACAAAAAAAATAGTATCTTGCGGTAGGGAAAAACCCAATTGTTGCAATTTTTCTATAGGAAGCTCTTCTTAAAAGAGTCAAGCATGAGGTCATGATAGACCCAGTGGACTAATCATAACTACTTCATTGGTAGAGAGAGAATATGTGCACATATTACAAATGGTAAACCTGAGATTAACCATTGTCGAGGAGCCTGGGATCACTTGTCAGTAAACCTATGATTTACCATGTCAAGGAAATTTCAAGGGGATTCAACGTTGATACTCTGACCTTGCTTGTATATCGAGCCATTAAATATTCCCCCATGTTTGATTGTCTTAGTTGGTAACCTTAGTGGCTATAATATTAAGATTTTTTCCAAGGTGACAGTGGAGGGAAGGTCCCATTGTACTTGGAGCAAACGTTGACTAGACCCACTTGGAATTTATGTAGGGTAGTCTTGAATTTGAGATGGCATGATGGAGATACTTGCACCATACTTTTTCATTAAGTAGGTAGTTAGGGTAACTAGTCTAACTACTAGTGTTCCCCATAACTACTTCATTAGTAAAGAGAGAATATGTGCACATATTACAAATGGTAAACCTGAGATTAACCATTTTCAAGGAGTATGGGACCACTTGTTAGTAAACCTTTGATTTACCGTGTCAAGGAACTTTCAAGGGGATTCAACTTTGATACTCTGACCTTGCGTGTATATCGAGCCATAAAATATTCCCCCATGTTTGATTTTCTTAGTTGGTAACCTTAGTGGCTATAATATTAAGATTTTTCCCAAGGTGACAGTGGAGGGAAGGTCCCACTATACTTGGAGAAAACGTTGACTAGACCCACTTGGAATTTATGTAGGGTAGTCTTGAATTTGAGATGGCATGGTGGAGATACTTGCAGTGGAATTTTTCATTAAGTAGGTTGTCAGGGTAACTGGTCTAACTACTAGTGTTCCCCATAACTACTTCATTGGTAAAGAGAGAATATGTGCACATATTACAAATGGTAAACCTGAGATTAACCATTGTCGAGGAGCCTGGGATGGCTTGTCAGTAAACCTCTGACTTACCATGTCAAGGAACTTTAAAGGAGATTCAGCTTTGAGACTCTGACCTTGCATGTATATCGAGCCATAAACTATTCCCCCAAGTTTGATTATCTTAGCTGGTAACCTTAGTGGCTATAATATTAATATTTTTCCCAACGTGACAGTGGAGGGAAGGTCCCACTGTACTTGGAGGAATCATTGACTAGACTCACTTGGGCTTTGTGTAGGGTGGTCTTGAATTCGAGATGGAATGTTGGAGATACTTGCACTGGATTGCTCATTAAGTAGGTTGTCAAGGTAACTGGTCTAACTGCTAGTGTTCCCCATTGATCTCTGCGAGGTTGTATTTAATCACGAACTAGTGATTTTATTATGGAAACATACTTTTTGTGTGTGGTTTTTCTCCTAGATTTTATATCGCATGTTCATTTTTTTGTTTATTTTTAGAGGCCTTAGGTGTGATTTATTGAAATAGTCCCATGTTAGGCTCCTATATTACTAGTATAGTCCCTTATTGTTGTTAGTGTAACCCCGTTATTTTTATTGTTGTACCCCTGTAACCCTGTTATTGTTATTATTGTTCCCTTAAATTATTATTGTTAGGTCGGCTAGGATTACATTGTGGCCCCACTAGGATTGCATTGTGGCCCCATGGACTCCTATATATAGAAAGGAGGTTTTTTCATTTGTATCATCCAAGAATTTTTCATTAATGTAATGTATTAAAGGTTCCTCCCTCAAATTGACTTATTTATAAGGCATTGATATCTCTTTTCTTCTATTTTTGGAGCTGGTTTCACAACATTTGGTCTCAGAGCTTTGGATTCTAGGGTTTCGTTGCTCCAAATAGGTCGTCATGGAATTTTCACTATAACATTTTTTCTACAAAGTTTTAGAAGCTGAAATTTTTAGGGTGTGAAGCCGAAATTGTGAGGAACGTTGTCGCAAAATTTAAGAGCTTGGTTCACAATATTTTCGGAGATATCGTCTGTGGAAGTTAGGGATTTTTTAGGCTCCTGCATTTCATCGTAAAGAGGTGATCATGGGAAAATATTCATAACTCTCTCTCTGGGCATCAAATTGGAATTATGTAAAAGGTAGCCATAATTAAAAAGACTGTAGTTTCTGGTCTATCAATTTTAGAGCTGAATAAGGAAAAACTGATACGTGGCAAGTCGTACAAGTTCGCTCTACTGAACCAGTCCATAATTAGGTCATTGTGGGAGATTGGACATAACTTTGTGTTGAAGAATGCAAATCAGGTCAGACATGTGGAATTTGAAAGAGGATTCAGAGGGATACCACAGGGATGAATTTCAGATATTGAATATATGAAATCACAGAGATAATTCAGTTTCAATATCGAGCTACTCAAAAGAAAGAAAAAGGTGTGTATTTTGTTTTTCCGAATTACATAAGTATTGCATAAAAAATCAGTTTGAAGTGATTCTAAGGGCCTATTTAGCATACATTTTAGTATTAGGTTCTAAAATTCCTCCTAAAAATAATTCAACACCCATTAATCCCTAAGAATACTCTAATATGACTCATGAAGATGAATAATTGCAACAAGATCTATCAAAATTACAAGAGCAAGTGCACCAAATTTTGCTCTCGCAAAGAGTAGCAAAAAATGAAATGGAAGTTTTGAAGAAAGGTGTGGAAGTGAAGATGGATGGTTTGAAGAATAATATGGATAGTTTGAAGAAATGAATGGAAGCTAAGATGGATGGTGTGGAAGCTAATATGGAGGACATGGAAGAAAAAATGAAAGACAACATAGAAAACATGAAGAATGATCTAAAAGAAAACATGGAAGGTTTGACAAAGTTGATAGAAGAAATGATTCCTAATGGCGAAAAGATAGTAGAGGAAACTCATGAAGAGAGCAAAATACATGTTAATCATGATTTCATAAACTCTAATGTTGGATTGAAGAACCACCATATTCCAAAGATGGATATGAGGAAGTTTGATGGCAAGGATATCGTAGCATGGATACTACAAATGGAGAAATATTTTGATCTCAATAATGTGAAAAACACACAAAAGTTACGCATTGCAACTTTACATTTAGAACAAAGTACATTTGTATTGTATCAATGGCTTTTCTCCCATAAAAAAATTGTCACTTGGTTAATTTTTACGAAGGAAATGATAGCACATTATGAGGATACAAAGAGAAACATCTTCTTTAGCCAATTGATAAATTTCAAAAAAAAGAGTTTAGTGGCGGAGCACATTGAGGACTTCCAAAAATTGAATATAAGGGTAACTGATATTCTAGAGGAACATAGGATTGATGTCTTCATAGGGACTTTAAAGGATAACATCTAGCATGAAGTTCGCGTTTGGGAACCTGATTCATTGGAGAAGGCATTCAGGTTGGCAAGAAAAATTGAATGTAAAATTATGGCGACAAGGAAGCCTAACACTCACATCTACAAAGATGGAAGTGTTGCTACTCCTAGACTTCCACAACCTATAACGTTGACACCACAAAAATTGGAAGAAAAAAGAGCAAAATGGTTTTGCTACAGTTGTGATAGAAAATACACTAAAGGTCATAAGTGCACTGAGAAGAAATTATTTTACATAGATTGTGAAGAGGAGGAAGAAAATGAAGAAGAAAATTCAAAGGTAGAGGATATACACTAGGAAGAAACCCTAGAAGAAGAAGAAATGAGTCAAACCATATCATGTAATGCAATGGCAGGAATTACCACTCCTCAAACTCTCAAGATAGAAGGACATATCAAGAAGAAAAAGGTAATAGTGTTGATTGATTCGGGTAGTACCCATAATTTTATTCATTGTAAGGTAGCCAAGGAATTGAATTGTTTCCTATACCCAGCACCAGAATGTCAAGTGATGGTTGTAAATGGAGGAACTATAAATTGCTCTGGAAAATGCCATAATATCAAGCTAACCATGGGGGAATATGTATTGACTAGTCCAATGCTTTCCATTCCTATGGGAGGTGCTGATGTTGTACTAGGAGTACAATGGTTACAATCTTTGGGGACGGTAGCTTTTAATTTCCAAGAACTTTTCTTGAATTTTTTTTCAGAAGGAAAGGAAGTCGAATTACGGGGTATTGAAGGGAAGCCAGGAAGGATAATAAGCTCTAATGGCATGACAAAGCTTCTAAAGAAAGAACAACGAGGCGTAATTGCACAATTATGCTCACTAGAAGTTCCAACATCAAACTCATCTATTTCTGCAGATCTCCAACAAGTCTTGGACAATCATTCCAAGGTGTTTGAAACTCCCAAAGGACTCCCACCTATTCGTGATCATGATCATGCTATTCATTTGATTCCAGGAAGTGTTCCTCCAAACATCAGGCCTTATAGATATTCTTATGTCCAAAAGAGCGAAATTGAATGTATGATTGCAGAAATGTTAGAGGCAGGCATAATTCAACCTAGTCAAAGTTCTTTCTCTGCTCCTGTAGTATTGGTACACAAGAAGGATGGATCATGGCGCATGTGTCCAGATTATAGGGAGCTCAATAAGCTCACCATTAAAGACAAATTTCCCATTCCTGTGATCGATGAATTATTGGATGAATTACATGGAGCAATTTATTTTACCAAGTTGGATCTTCGTTCAGGATATCATCAAATTAGAATGAAGACTGAAGATATTCCAAAAACAGCATTTCTAACTCATGAGGGTCATTATGAATTTTTGGTCATGCCTTTTGGCCTTACCAATGCACCTTATACATTTCAAGGGTTGATGAATTCCATTTTCAAACCCTTCCTTAGAAAATTTGTGCTAGTATTTTTTGATGATATACTAATCTATAGTAGGTCTTGGAAGGATCATGTTCAATATGTTGATAGGGTGCTCAAACTATTGGAGGAGAAAAAATTACATGAAAAAACATCCAAATGTTTCTTTGGAGTACAAGAGGTGGAATATCTGGGTCATATTGTATCTCACGAGGGTCTTAAGGTAGACCCTAACAAAATTAAATCCATTAAGGAATGGAAAGTTCACACAACCATAAAGCAGTTGCGCGAATTTCTAGGGTTAACAGGGTATTATCGTAAATTTGTTAAGAATTATGGGAGAATAGTAGCACCTCTAACAACATTATTGAAGAAAGATGCATTTTCATGGACTCTTGAAGCAACTAAGGCCTTTTAACCTCTTAAAGAGGAAATGTGCCTAGCACCAGTATTAGCTACGCAAGACTTCACAAAAACCTTTATTGCAGAATGTGATGCCTCAAGAAATGGAATTGGTGTTTTTTTAATGCAAGAAGGAATACCCATTGCTTTTGAAAGTCGTTCAATCAAAGGAAAGTATTTACAAAAGGCTATTTATGAGAAGGAAATGTTGGAAATACTACATGCACTAAATAATGGAGACCTTACCTAATGGGAAGAGACTTCAAGGTAAAAACTAATCATGATAGTCTTAAACACTTTTTGGAACAAAGAATATCTTTAGAAGAGCAACAAAAGTGGGTCACAAAGATGTTGGGTCATGACTTTGAAATCTTCTACAAAAAAGGGAAGCTAAATGTTGTTGCAGATGCACTCTCAAGAAAGGATGAAGAGGTGGAAGCATTTCTTTGTGCCATTTCAATTATCCAACCAGATTGGATAACCAAAGCGAGGGATGAATGGAAGAAGGAAGAAGATGTGTGGGGTCTCATTCAAAAGTTGTAGCAATATCCTAATACATCTGATACATTTAGTTGGAAAAATGGTTTGTTATGGTACAAAGATCGCTTATATATTTACAAGAATTCCCAACTAAAACAAAAGATTCTTTTGGAATTTCACACTTCTCCATTAGGAGGACACTTGGGATTTGTAAAAACTTACCACAGGGTCAAGAAAGAATTTTTTTGGGATGGCCTTAAATCTGATATTCAAAATTTTGTGGTGGAATTTTTGGTTTGCTAGCAAAATAAAGTTGAGACAACTAATACCTCGTGTCTTCTACAACCTTTATCCATTCCAAGTCAACATTGGGAGGAGATTTCAATGAATTTTATCAAAGGTTTACCTAAGTCCGAAGGAAGGAGTGTCATCATGGTGGCAGTTGATAGACTTACCAAGTATGCACACTTTTGTGCATTATCTCATCCATTTAAAGCGAGTACAGTTGCTACTGCATTTATGGAAACAATTCAAAAGCGACATGGAAACCCGAAGATTATTGTAAGTGACAGAGATCCAATTTTTACAGGAAATTTTTGGATGAAATTATTTTCTTGTTTGGGTACTCAACTAGCTCATAGCTCATCTTATCATCCCCAATCCGATGGTCAAACAGAGATAGTGAGTAAATTCTTGGAAGGATATCTTCATTCTTTTGTATATGATGAGCAAGCACAATGGGTCAAGTGGTTACCTCTCGCTGAATGGTGGTATAACACATCCTTCCATACTGCAGCAAAAATGACCCCATTTATGGCACTTTATGGATATCATCCACAATCCATCACGTCTTCTTTAAGGGAAAATGCTAGGGTTCAAGCAGTGGAGGATCACATCGAGCATCAACAAGAATTTCTCCAAATCTTAAAGGATAACCTAAATTTGATACAAAATCGAATGAAACAATAGGTAGATTAGCATCACAGTGAGAGAAGTTTTGATGTGGGAGACTGGGTATTTTTATGGCTACAACCATAAAAACAAATGTCCCTCAAGCAAGCTAAGAAGGATAATAAATTATCGCCAAATTACTATGGTCCTTATAAGGTTTTGCAAAATATTGGTACTATGGCATACAAATTGGAACTTCCTTCTTCTTCACTAGTGCATCCAATTTTCCATGTTTCATGCTTAAAAAAGGTTATAGGGGACAAACTTCCAATTCAAACAATATTGACAGAACTTGATGAGGAAGAAAAAACCATATTAGAACCTGACACAGTCACGGAAACAAGAACTTGACAACTATAAAATCGATCAATTTCAGACTATCTCATCAAATGGAAAAACTTACCCACTGAAGATTCTACATGGGAGGATGAGAATTTTATACAAAATCACCCAGAGCTACTCAAGCATTGAGGACAACAATTTTTTGAAGGAGAGGACCATGTTAGGCCCCTATATTACTAGTATAGTCCCTTATTGTTGTTAGTGTAAACCCCTTATTGTTATTGTTGTACCCCTGTAATCCCCATATTATTATTATTGTGCCCATAAATTATTATTGTTAGGTCGGCTAGGATTACATTGTCGCCCCATGGACACCTATATATAGAAAGGAGGTTTTTTCATTTGTATCATCCAAGAATTGTTCATTCATGTAATGTATTGGAGGTTGCCTCCTCGAAGTGGCTTATTTCTAAGGCGTTGATATCTCTTTTCTTCTATTTTTGCAGCTGGTTTCACAACAGTCTTAGTTGGTAACCTTAGTGGTTATAATATTAAGATTTTTCCCAAGGTGACAGTGGAGGGAAGGTCCCATTGTACTTGGAGCAAACGTTGACTAGACTCACTTGGACTTTATGTAGGGTAGTCTTGAATTCGAGATGGCATGGTGGAGATACTTGCACTAGACTATTTCATTAAGTAGGTTGTCAAGGTAATTGGTCTAACTACTAGTGTACCCCATTGATCTCTGTGAGGTTGTATTTAATCATCAACTAGTGATTTTATTATGGAAACATACTTTTTGTGTGCGGTTTTTCTCCTAGATTTTATAGCGCATGTTCTTTTTTTATTTTTATTTTTCGAGGCCTTAGGTGTGATTTATTTAAATTTTTGTGATTTTTTATTTAAAGTAAGTAATCATGGCTGAAATACTAATAGATTCATGTAGAATGCAGGGGAAACCCCCTGAATATACGCCAAGTCAATTAGAAAAAAATAAAACTGAAAGGACTCAATCAACAGGAGTCAGGTCTTCAAAACAAGCAGAATCATCCATTGTAATACATCTATATTGTGAAGTAAATAGACCTCAAAGATTTGAAATAGACTTAGAACAAAATATAAAAGAAATATATGAATCATTCACAGTAAAATTTGTTACTAGTGAACTCTCAGGTACACAATTCACTGAACCGCAAATATTTGAGCTTGAGTTTGATTATACAAAACCTAAGTCACCTTCAAATTTTATACCCCCTACTCCTAGTCATCCTCGTTCACCTGAAGTGAAAATTCTCATTAATGAGAATCTTCCTCGTGGCCTTATTAGTATTGAAGAGATTTCTGACAATGAAGAAGAAGAAGAAATTCCCACTCATCACGTAGCTTTAGATTTATGGCCTAGTGAAAAAAATTATCCACTAAATAGACCTTTTTATCCTTTTTAGCTGAATCCTTGGTATCTTATAATCCCTCACTTTATAGAGTCATCTGGTTACGTTCATCCACGTCGCCAGATTCCATTTTACTCTTTACCCAGAAATAGTGCGTCTAATATGGCTTCTGAAAACATGTCTAATGATTCATCTATGCTCTCATCCTCTCCATAAAAAAAATTGTATGGTGGTCCTTCTGTTCTTGTCGAGTACCAGTCACTTACTGGAAATTTTTCAAGAGCATCTCCTTGCTCTCAAACTTCTACTTTTTCAACTGGTGTATCAGAGTCTATTGCCCAAAATTTGACTACATACTATGTTTATATGCTTTCTGGGAATACCCCTTAAGTTAACTCATAAGGTGGTTACATTTTTCCTGGGGGGAAACAACCTCTTTATGGAGGACAACCTTACATTCAAACATATCATACAATTGTAGGGCAACCTTTACCCATTAATTTTCAAAGCTATTGTCCAATAAATCAAACTGGTTATGGTAAACCTTATGCATAGTAACCCTCAATGGGAACTCCTTATCCAGGGATGAACACTATATGGAATCCATCATTTAATCAAAAAAAAATTCAATCTACCTTACAAATCCCTTATCATCAACCTGCTCAGCCAATTGGACCATTTAGTTACACCCAATTCCAACAACATTTTCACGGTATACCTCAAATTACACTGGGGGCATATGTGCTGAGTAGTCAGCAGGTTGTCCCGAGCACTCCTAGTACTCTCGTCCATTCTAATATGCAAACATATGTTCTAAAACCAATTACTCCTTGAACTACCACCCACAGAGATTCCCAATTATTTGTTGCTACTACCCCTTAAATGTCAATGCCAACTACTATGTAGGCTATCCCTCAGACTACCATTTATCAAACCGGACCTAGGGTCCAGTTTATTTGTCAAACATATTTGGGACAACCTGGTATAGCAGCTAAGAAAACAAGTCAATATTTTCAAGGACAAATTTTACGGGCCAACCTTTTCAAGGTAAATTCATTTAAGGTCATCCATTTCAGAGTGAATTCCAATATGAAAAAATGGGACCAAATACACCTTTCTAGAGTCAACCATACCCTAGTCATACATTTCAGATACTAGTTCAATGTCAATTTGGTATGGCTAACCTTTGATATAATGGAGGTGTGAAAATTCCAACTGCTTAGGTTATTCCAGGTTAACCTCAATACCCTCCTCCAGGTACTAGACTTGTCCATCAAGGTTATCAATTTTCTCAGCAAGAAATTAACAGGTGGTTACCTTTTATAGAAAATTTAGATTACCAAACTTATCTCAGCTAATGAATGATCCTATCTATTATCTTCCATTTTTTCCAGCCATGCCTACTAAGTTACCCAGTAATATTACGAAGTTTGAAAGAGATTTAGGAGAGGACTCTTCAAACCATATTAATTCCTATCATCTGTGGTGTGTGTCCAACTCTTTAATCGATGATTGCATTCTGTTAAGACTTTTTCAAAGAACCTTTCTTGGTTTAGCCGCGAAGTGTTACATTCATTTACAGCGAGGTCCTTTCAATAAATTCGATGCCTTAGAAACTGCTTTCCTTACTCATTTTCAGTTACCACTCCATTATGATATTGGCACTGAAATTTTGAATTTACTCAAGCAAAGTACGTCTACCTATATTTTAGATCATATTCATGAATGGTGACGTAGACGTCGTTTGGTCAAAGTTTTTATCCCATATCAAATTATGGCTGAGTGTCTTATTAAATCATTTCTCCCCAATATTATTGAAGATGTAGCTAAACGAGGTTTTGTAACAAAAGAGAAGGTTATCGCTCAAGCCCAATATCTAGACCTTGTTTACACGTAATCTAACACTTTGTATGAAAAGATTCTAGATTTACCTCAACCATTCCAAATAAACAATCTAAATATACTACTCCAATCATAACTTTACCTGATTCACCTAAAGGAGACTCTTCTCTGGAAACTACTTTCCAAATCCATGTTGTAAATTCATCCGCTACTAAGACTAAGTCATCGGGGGGTAAAAATAAAGGGAAGGGTAAAAACAAACAAAATAATTCTTCGAAGAAAAGGCAGATAAAACTGAACTGTCTGGCAAAAATAAGAAACCTCATTATCCTTTTCTTATCTGTGACGAGGATCACTTCACAAAAGAATGCCCTCAATAGGCCGATGTAACTAAGTTTGTCAAAGGTTCAACCATACCTTCTATCCTTAAGGACCCTTTTCCTTCACAAGACGACAAAATGATTTCTCACAATGGATCCTCTTCTAATTCATCGGTGAATATCTTGATGATGTCCTCTTAGGTTATGGTTGGAACGTGATCTCAAGATTACAGATCTAAGAGTCCTATAACTGGAAATGAAACGGGGTCATCTATTCAACCTCCTATGTCAACTCATCCTACTTCCAAGACATTACACATCGAGATACCTCGTTCTAACCTAGTAATTAAAACCACCCGCTAAGGGTGTACTTCGAAAATCAGCTTTCAATCCACATGTGAGAGCTGCTCAAAATTACAACATTGTTGAAGACCTAGATATGTCACCTTCAGCGATGTCAGCCCTCAAAATGCTGCAGCCTTGTCCAGCCCAGAGGAAGTTACTATTGTTAGCTATTGGAGCAATTGGCCCTCAAGAATATAATATCATCATATTTTATCTCGAGAATTTTGTACCTAGACTCCCACAACAAATGTATTTTCAAATCCCTGTCTTAGTCAAGAATAGGCGATTTTTTCGCACTGTGATTGATGAGGGAGCATCTATGTGCATCATGTCTTTGGCTTGTTGGAAAAATATCGGTTCTCCAACCATCAATCAATCACCCACAATCTTGAAAGCCTTTGATGGAAGAGGTTTTCACCTTTTTGGAATTCTTAAGGATTTACCCATAGAGGTAGAAGGATAAACCACTACACTTGAGGTGGAAGTCGTTGATGCCCCTCTTGATTACAAAATTCTCTTAGGACAAGGTTGGTCTTATGATATGAAATTTGTGATATCATTAGTATTTCGGTTAACAATATTCCCCCATAAAGGGAATATTTTCAAAATTGATCATTTTTCTTACTATACTTTTGATCCCGCCTCTACGGATAGTGTCCCTTATCTTGGAAAGTTAGTTATCCCCTATGAAGATGTTGGAGTAGGATTGCTTAAGGATTCAGCTCTTATGGGAGATTTTTCCATGCCTCCTCCAAAATTTCCTCGTACTATTTCCAATCTCAACATGATTACATCAAGAAATATATCATTCGATGACCCATGGATTTTTCCTTTGAAATCTAACTTAGACCTCTATGGAAATGAAATTCCTTTGAGTCCATATGAATTGGCATATGTGGCAGTTCAATCGCTTTCTAACCCATCATAAACTGATACTGATCAAGTGAATGTGATAACTGACGAGTCTTCTTCTCTATCAATTTTAACAATAACACTTTTTTTTTCCTTTCCAACACATATTTTCATTTTATGAAAGTATTCAGGAAATTTTGTCATTGGATGAACTACCTTGGGACGATCTTCATCATCGCTCCTCTTTTCTACCAGACCTCGATAGAGTTCAGAATGACCTTTCAATAATATTTTTGATTGAATATGTTAACGTACCTCAAAACCCTATGTCAATCCTTCATTCAGACTCTGAGATGAATTTAGGAAACATTTCAAGAATGATTCCAATTGACATTTCAGTCAAACTAGAAATAACCGAGAACATTCATATAGGTGATTCATGCTCAATTCATGAAATTAACATGTACAAAGCCCTATTTCAGGAGTTTTGTGACATCTTTGCTTGGTCAAAGGAAGAGATTCTAGGAATTGATCCTAGTATTATAGTTCCCCAAATCAAGAAATATCTGGATGATAAAACTATTAGAAAAATATTACATTTAATAAATCCGTGAAAAGTAGCTTCCATTAAATCTGAGGTTGAAAAATTATTCGCACAAGTTTTATTTATCCTATTCCATTGATAGATTGATTATCCAACATTGTTCTAGTGAACAAGAAACATGGTACTATTAGAGTATGTGTCAACTATAGGGATGTCAATAAGGCTTGTCCCAAGGAAAATTATCCTATCCCTTACATCAACCAATATTTTGAAGATTGCACCAACAAAAAAATATTTTCCTTTACACATGGATTTTCCTTTTATAATCAAATAAACATACTCCCTGCCGATCAGCCAAAAACTGCGTTTATCTTTCCATGGGGAAATTTTTCATATTGCAAATTACCTTTTGGTTTGAATAACGTTGGAGCCACTTTTCATAGGGTCATGTCTTACACATTTCACGATATCAACTATATTGTGCAACCCTACCTGGATGACTTTCCAACCCATTCTATGCACCGATAATATCATCCTACCCATTTACAAGATATTTCTCTACGATGTAATCATTACAATAGTCGTTTGAATCCACACAAATGTGATTTTTGTGTACAATACAGACATTTTTTGGGATTCATAATTTCCAAGGAAGGCATTCGTATCGATCCCCTTCAGGTCAAGGCTATTGTCAATTTGCCTCCTCCTTCTAATCTTTTCCAACTCCAGAGTTTGCAATGGAAGTAAACTTTTTACGTCGATTTATCACTAACTATGTAGAGTTAACTAAAGGTTTCACTCGATTTTTAAAACAAGATGTTCCCTTCTTTGGGGATGAGCTTGCTAATAAATCTTTTGATGCACTTAAACATGCATTGACCCCTACACCATTGTTGCATTCACCTGGTTATCATTGACATTAATTTTTGTATTTAGTTGTGTCCTATTCCACCATTGGAATGGAATTAGTTCAAGAAGATGAATCCACCAATGAACATGTGATTTATTGTTTAAGCTGGAACCTTACACCTACTAATATTAAATACATGCATGTGCAGAAATTGGCCTTAGCAACTATGCAAGTTGTCCAACATTTCTGTCAGTACACATTTCTACGTAAAACTACTGTGATCTCTAACTGCAACCCTATGATGTATATTTTGACTAAAAGAATACTAGGGGGCAAGTACTCAAAGTATATAGCTATCCTTCAATAGTTTGATTTGGAATTTGAAAAATCTAAATCACAGAAATCACTGGTGTTTGTTGAAATTTTGTGTGAATTTCCCTACAATGAATCCAAAACCATGGCAGAAGATCATCTACCTGATGCATTATTTTTTTTTATTAGTACATTGGACCCTTGGTATGGAGATATCATTATATATATTCAAACCAAAACTTTTTGGCCTGAACTTTCACGATCTGTTTGTCATAGAATTCAATACCAGTCCTAACAATATAACATTTTTGGTGACACTCTTTACCATTGTGGTGTTGATTCTGTCTTTATATGTTGTTTAACACATGAATAAGCCTAGAAGGCTTTAAATGACTACCACTCTAGAGCATGTGGTGGTCATATGTTTGGGTTTTCCATTTCCCAAAAGAGATTTCGTGCTGGCTATTTCTGGCTATCACTCTCCAAATATTATATCCTTACAATTAGAAAATGACACAGTTGTCAAAATTTTGATCGAAATATGTGTGCCCCTCACACTCATCTTCACGAAATCATAGTTGTCAATCCATTTACAAATTGGGGCATCTATTTAGTTACATGTAACCCTCACTAGGTTGGGGGGCATGGGTATACTATTCTTGTTGTAGATTACTTTATCAAATGGTTGGAGGTAATTCCTACATTCAAGACTGAAGGTGAAACTGCAACTATTTTCATATTAAATCATGTAATTTATAGGTTTGGTGTACCTCAAGCCATCGTTATAGACCATGGTATCCATTTCTGAAAAATTATGATGACTAAAATTTTCGCTCAGGTCAGCCTACACCATGATAATTCTGCACCTTATTATCCACAGGAAAATGGCTAGGTTGAAGCTGTAAACAAATTTTTAACCAATATGATTAAGCAAATTTTCAGAATTCATAAACTTAATTGGCATACCATGCTTTTCTCAATGTTGTGGGCATACCGCACCTCTGAAAAAACATTAATGGGTTACTCCTTTTCAACTCATTTACGTCTTGGAAGATGTTTTACCAATGGAATGTGAAATTTTTTCATTAAAACTAGCCATCGAGTTATTACCAACTACTTCTCAAGAGTAAGAGTTTTTTTTTATAATTAGTATAGTTAGATTAAACTCATTGCACCACTAGAATAGCTATCAAGGCTCATAAAAAATGTGTTAAGGCGCAATATGATCAAAACATTAATCCTTGTGTTTACTCAAAAGGAGACCTAATCTTAGTTTACGATCAAGCTCATGATAAGCTAGGCACTGGTAAGTTTGAACCTATGTGGCACGAACCTTAGATTTTTAAATGTGTACTTGCAAAAGGAGCCTATGAATTAGTTGATTATGATGGAGTCTCTTTAGATCATCCAAGAAATGGTCTCTATATGAAGAGATATTATGCATGATCTACCTTGTGGAGATCTTCATTATATATTATTTAGATTTTTTAGGAATGTGTGTCATAGATTATTTATTTTTCTTTATGAGTTTTTCACTACTGTTCTCGCTTACCTTGATTACTCTTGATATTGAAAATGTAGATATTCTCTCAGAATTACATTGGTTTTGTCGATGGCGCTTGTAATAGTACTCAAAATATATCTTCTGCTACTTGGGTTATCTATCCACCCACTGATGAGGTAGTTTCTATTCATGAGATTTTCCTTGGTCAAATAATGAACAACATAACAGAGTATAGCACAGTAATTGAGCTATTATATGATTCCGTTACATTTGGAATTCCACATTTGATTGTTAGGTTAGATTAGTAACTCATTGTATTACATTTAAACGGTGTCTATGCAATTACAAATCCATCATTGCTAAGAATATTTTTAAGAGTTTGTCTCTTGGAAAGACAGTTTGATTACATTGAATATCAACACATTTCAAGAAATTTTAACACTTTAGCTGATGCATTGGCTAATCAAGTGTTAAATAGACATTTTCAACATTAAACGTAAATCAAAACAATATGCAATTCATATTCAACAAGATACTCAGATATCGAAAATTAGTAATCATCATTAGGTCAAAATAATAGTCTGTTATGTGTGTCAAACAATATACATCATCCATGATCATAGGCTTCAAATGCCTTATGATCCAAATATTTTAATATAAAAATAAAAAATATAGTCTAGGATGACCATCAAATCTCCATGATGATGATCATAATAGCATAATATAGCATGCACCACTTGGCGTAGGTATCGTCTGAACAGACCAAGAACTCTAGTCACATGCCTTTGGTATCGAAGAGGCAGATCATTAATCCCAATTTCTAGGATATCTATAGTAAGCTTCTCCAAGTTGTGTTCCAGCTCTTTTAAGACTTCAGCCGCATCATTTTTTGGAAACACTACTGCTATGGGTTGTGCTCCCCGTATATCAAATCGATGGAGTACTGTTGGTTGCGTTGGGCCCACATTTGCATTAAATTTTTGACTATCAATATTGGATGATAGAAAAAAATAAAAATATATAAAGCATAAAAATTAAAAATGAGACTTTTTTACCTGATTCATCCCACTAACCTCCAGGTGGGAGTGTCATATTAGGGTCACCCCTGTAATCTATCCCTGCATAGGGGAAGTTCTCGATCATAAATATATGGATTCTAATCCATACGAAAAAAATGAGGCATGTATCAGATTATATGACCTCCATCACCACCATGGCATTCCATCAGCAAAACCCATCGCAACATGCGAGGATATCTCAGTCTCGTAGGATCCACCAAGTGTTGTTTTGGTATGAGGAGTGGAATCCTCCCTAGAGAAAATCATACAAGGATAGTGCCATAACAGAAATTCTTGAGCTTATTATCCTTGGCTCAAGCAATTTTTCCTTCCATGTTGATAACCACTCCTTCACACCAGATGAACAATATCCCCTCTTAACATTCAACAACTATCTGCATTTGATCTTTCACAATTGTTAGCCTCCACAATGTCCCAAGGCTAAGAAAGGATATTGATGGAGGTAACCTCAAACCAAGATTTTAGTTTGGTAGCTAGCCCTACCAAACCAGAGAGGGCTCTCTCTATGAAATCACAGTGAAAGTGTTTCACTAGATGAAGAGTGGATTTTAGACTAGTTAGGTCATCTCTAGGGTTTTAAAAGTTTGATGGCTTTTCTTCTAGATGAGGAATGAAAACTAAATATCTAGGTCAAATCATCAAAGGGTTATAACTGCAAATATATGGAGGATCAAGATCACAATTATTTTATGATGGGTTTAGGATTTTTTCGGTGTAGTGCAGGGTTTGAAAATTAAAGAGGATCTTAATGAGCATGTGTCATGAATTTATTAAAACAAAAGGAATATTACATAAAATGACATTCCCAAACAAAACAGAGCTTTCATGAAAGAATTATGCTTATCAATATTTTAGGAAAATCACTGAAGGAAGAAATATATGGAAAGGAAACATGTATAACATTTATATAAGACTATAATAGAGAAAATACAACATCAAAAAATCACAACACATGAATTCCTAGATAATAGCTGCAACTGGTCCTTTGATTTCTTGAATAAAAGTTGAAGTACAAGCTATAATAGTCTCACCCTCTGATGTACAACCATCAAAATTACTAAGAAATGCATACATATATAAAAAAAACCATTTCCCCTCTCTCAGGGATCAAATCCTAGAGTGGAGGAGCATTTCACATGATTCCCTCACCTAAAACCTAAAGACTAGGGAGCTTAACAAAACTCTCCTCAAGATAGAGAAACTGATACATTTGACCATGAAAGCTATTTACAAGAATGTATCCACCTATTTTTCACTCTAACTAGCCCATTTACACCTCAATGCATCATTACAATATCACAAATGACAAATTACATCAGTAGAAGTCGAGCTGGACTGATTCGACTGAGAAAATTAGCTTCCAGGAAAAAAAGCGATGAAATATCAGAAAAATGCATTGTGTCAAGAGAAAACGCAACGAATTTGGTGCAAGAGAATTTTGGAGGCCTTCTCGAGGTCCAGATCCTGATATGAAAGATGCTGGAGAAATATTTTCCTGTTTGCTATATGATAGAATCCTCAAGCACTGAAAAATACTGCTCCAAGCGTCCAAAAAATCAATTCTCTCAGAAGTACTCCAAAAACACAGCGAGCTTTTGAAAAACATGGCAGAAAGGTGGTTTTTAGGTGGTTTTTATGCCTTTTCACCTACCAGGATTTCCTGACATGGCCCTCCCAAGGGTTGAAAGTGATGTAAAAGTCATGATAAATCCAAAAATATAAATATTTTGACATTTTTATGCCCCCAAAAAAAGAGCAGCATGAGGCACGTTGCATTTTTGGACCTCTAACTATGCGAAAATGGTGAAAATGCCCAAAAAAAAAAAAAAAAATCAACAAAATTAGGGCTCAAAGATAGGTCCATATATCTCTAACCATAATTTTGTTTGCAAAACTGAGAGATTTTTTTTTTCTTTGGCATGTATTTAATCCAAACCTCCTCTATTTTTCAAACATACTTTCCCATTTGGTCAGAATGCAAGTTTAAGTTTAATCACTCAAAATTGGAAAAGCGCAACAAAAGCACAACTCCATATTGAAGGGAACTTTTAACTGCCTTTCTGAGCTCAAAATAACTATCTGAAGGTACCATTGGAAATCTTAGGATCTATGCTACACAATAGAGTTACAAATAACTAAAAATATCTTCTCAAAACCCATGAAAAACTGACTTGAATTCAAGCTATCCAGAAGTGCAGAAATATTCTTGTAGCAATTGTATTTTTGGAATTTCTCCAAAATAATAATACCTGTGTATAAATGGAAGGAGGTTTTTTTTCTTTTTCTATTGTGGATAAAACCCTATTTCTCTTTTGTAAAATTCATCTCCATTTGGCCAGAAACACATTTTTAAGCAAAAATTTCCCTATGGGCAATGTAAACCTTAAGTAGCCCACATCTTCGAAAGGTGAAGCTATGATTTCTTGGAATTTGGCGGGCTCATACCTACTAATCTAACTTCCTTTGTTATATGTATTATTTTTTCACTCCATGTTTGAGATTTCATAGAAAACCCTAGTGGGTGAAAGGGAAAAACAAGGTTTTACTTGGAAAACAGGGTATTAGGGTTACTTGCTTTAGGTGATAGAATGTAGGGGTTAGGGAGGAGATATGTAGGTAGGGAAAATTTTGGGAGGTAGATAGGGGTATCGGGAAGCTCAGGGAAGTGGATGATGAAAAAAAGAGTGTAGGGATAACTTGTAGGAATTAAAACACAATCCTAACCCTAAAACATCCAAAAACGTAGCGTAGGAGCTAGGGCTAGCTATAGGGATTAGGGAAATAAGGGAGAATGGATAGGGAGATATTTTGGGAGGCTTGTATGGTGTAAGGAAGGGTATTATGAGTAGGGAAGCTAATTTTTTTTTCTCTATAAGTCAACCTCAAGTGCCAAAACGCAGTGTGCTCTTGAAAAATGCAGCGTGAGAGAGGAAAAATTCTTTTGAGAGTAAAATTTCGATGATGAGTGTGTTTAGATGGCTCTCACTAAAATTTCAGAGCTCAATATGAATGAAATTATTTTATTGGAGTGTTTGAATGGTCTTTTAAAACTCAAAATCATTTTTTAGCATATGTCAGGGCATGACATCATCCTTCATTTGAAACCAAAAACCAAAGTGACGTGTTTTGCATCAATAGCTTTATGAACTAAAGTAGTATCTCTACCTTTATTTTCTTTCCTAAAATTCTAACTCCCTTTATATGTCGACTCAAGACCATAAACATGGCTTTTTTAACTTGAAACTAACATGATGATGACAATTACAAGTGATCACCTAGACCAAGACCTATATGATAATTTGACTAATCCATGAACTATACACATGAACAATAACATGACCATGATGAATAATGATAACCATGAATAGTAAAGGGTGTAGCACTGACCTAGACACACTAGATAGTGACCAAATTTTTATTTGAAGACCTACTGAAACCATAAAAAAATTGACTTGAGACCCTAAAAAAAACCTTGTAAGAGCACATTTGATCATTGGTGATAAGCATAACCGAATCACAGTAACATTGGCTCCAACTGGGGATGGTAGCTCCTTGGAGGTTTCAAGAACATCGTAGACCAAGTAGCCTTATCCATTCAACATGGAGTAAAAAAAAAGATACTGAACTCAATACCGAAAACTGACAGAAAAACTGAACCAACTTTGACTAAAAAATGTTCACTATTTACTAAAACAACACTTACAGAACTTATTGATGGTAGCATATCATCAATAATTGAGGGCTTCAAATCCTAATCACAACCACCCACCTATAGAAGACATGTAAAATCATGAGAAATGATCCCTCTAGTGTAACCAATCCAACAAATGGCTACTTATTGAAATCCTACTCACACTTTCCTTGAGAAGGAAGAGATCGGACTCTGACATGGAGAAAATTCACTTTTTTCAAAAAATTCAAGGGGGTGCGCAGGTAACCAGTGTAATCCAATGCACATGTGCATGGTGTTAAAATTAAAACTACACAAAGCTGTGCTCTATTTCTGAAATAGAATCATGCAGGATAGAGAAATTTCAAAAAAAATAAAAACAAGGTGTTCTAACCCAGAGGATCTAAAACTTCATTAACTCAACAACACTCAGACTTAGTCAAATTAGTAAAAAAGGAAAGTTAAACACAACATATCTAAGAGAACTAAGACATTCCCCATAAGAGTCACCAATTTTTTACCTGGATAAATCCCTCTTCCGTATAAGAGTGATCTCCCTATAATTCTAACAAAAAACTAGAAACAAACAAACACAAGGATATCTATTTCCCTAAGCTAACAATTTTCAGAGCACTAAAACTAGGAGAAGAGGATGATTCTCTTACCTTTTCCATGAATTTCCTGATGAAGACCCCACACTTTTCTCTGATGAAGCTACTCAATGTTTAGAAGAAACCTACAACTTTTTTGGTTTTTAAACTCATGTGGTGATCATTTTTTAAAGAGCTTCCCGGATAATCCACAGTGCTAAGGAATGAGTGTCGACATTTCGAATCCCAACGGGGATTCATCATCAGGACTTTCTTGAATGAAGAAATTGAGAGAAAGGATTCAAACCATTAATAGAGATAGAGATACATTTCTTGTAAAGAGCCGACCAAAGTTTATTATTTTACGTTTTTAATCATTTTTAATTATATTTCTAATTAAATAAATTTAATTTATTAATAATCCAAGATTTACGGTTCAAAATTGGTTATTTTAGTTTATAAAAGAAATATTTAATTTAATATGGGACTTATACTAGGTTAAAAATCTATATAAAATATAAATAAATATTAAGTTTTATTTTAATTTTTAATTTTTAATTAATAATGCCAATTATAAAATACTAACTAACCTTAATTGTTTAGGAAATTTTTTTATTATGGTAAAGGATTTACTAATAATTATTGATGGTGATTAAATAATAGTTAGTCTAACTTAAAGATATATTTAAAATATTATAATTTAATTAAGGTCATAATAAAATATAAATATATAATTGAATTTAAAAAGATATATTTAATTTATTAAATATATCTTTTTAATTTATTATATAATTAATTTTAAGGAATAAATATAAGTAAAGGAAGAAGATATTTAGATTTATTTTTATGAAGAATATTAATTACTTAAGCTCATTTTTAATCAACTAATTAATATTTTATGCTAGGGGAAAAAAATTTAGGCTAGGGAAAAAGAAAAATTTTTAGGGAGAAATTTTTAAGCATATAAAGAAGAAAATCCTAATAATTATTGATTAATTAATTAATTTTTATTTTAACCAATTAAAAATTAATTAATAGGGTTAATCATCATAATTTTTAATTTATTAAAACTAAATTAGAATCCAGAGGAGGTGGAACATACCTGGGATTATATACTTGAAAACTATACCTCGGTGGAGGGTGTTTTGGAGGAACATATTTGTCAAAGAAGAGTTCTCCAAGTGTCACTAATTTCAACTCCCCCGTCCCTATTAAGATTATCTGGATGCTTTATAATCTCAAGGGCCTCTCTTATTTTTCTTCTTTGATAGTGTTCTGTTGGCAATATGATGCAATGTGTTGTCCTTGATGGCAACCTACTTGACGAAGTTGATGGAAACCTACTTGATGAAGCTGTCCTTGATGGAAACTGGCTTGACGAGTTTATTAATGATGTAAATCTGATTTATTTACAGAGCAGCTCAGAAGTAACAGAGAAAGAAATTCCAATAAGTGCCAGAATAATGATAAAAATGGTATGTCACAAAGCATACGCGGGTTTGTAAAGGCAGAGTAGCGTATGTACGCGGAAAAGTACGTACCAAGTAGCGTATGCCTATTTGCGCTCTAAATTTATAAAACCAGGGGACATTACCATGGTATTGGCCTATAGTATTGAGCGTTGGATTATCTATTTGATCCCGTCCAGGAATACCATCAGCGGTTGAATGGTTTTTACTCATGGTATTGATAAAGACTAAAACTATATAAGGAGAAGAGGATCATAGTGCAAGAGTGGAGGTGCAAGGGTTGTTGATGAATAAATTCCTCTAAGGAATATCTGTATGGATGAAATCTGGTCTTAATTGTTAGATTTGAATCTATGATGCACCTATAGATATGATGAAGGTTCAAAATCTCTAGATCTAGAAATGATGAATCTCTAGGATGATCTGGAAAAGAAATGATGAAGACCTGGCGCAAGTCTGATGAAGAAATTGAAGAAATCTGCGTAAGTTTATAGATTTGGTTTGTTTTTCACAGTTTATCTTTTATATATCTATACGCTACTTTGTCTCGGTAAAAGCGCGTATATATGCGGATCCGCTTAAAGAAAAGCGTGTATGGCAGTTAGGGTTTTTGAAGAATAAAATGTACTGAAGTATACGCAGGTTTGTCTCTGTGAAAGCGCGTATGGAATGTAGGGTTTTATTGAAATATGTGGAATGAAATGTCTGATCTGTTATGCTATTTTACTGTTATCTGTCAAGGATGTATTCATACAGATCTAGGTTGTTTGAATGTTGATTGTGTTGCTAATTATGTTGATTAAAGATCAAGTTGTTGGTTGATGATTCAATGAAGGAAGAATGATTGTCTAAACAGTTCTACATGGTTGATATATTGTCTGAACAGAAATTTGATTTCAATCTGAGTGTGATCACATTCTGAAAATCAGTGTTCTCAGAAGTATACGCAGGTTGATACGAAGAGAAGTGCGTATACACACGTGTTCAGTGAAGAGAAGTGGTGTATGCATTTCATGTTATGCATAGAGGCATACGCAGGTTGGTAAGCAGGGAAGCGCGTATACATGCGGTTTCAGTAAAGAGAAGTAGTGTATGATATTTGATTCAATGAATGTTCAGGTTTGAGTTTACATCTGCATATCTATTCTGAAGCCTGGGTTATTTCTGATATTTTGGTTACAGTGGTCTCACTGTTCTATTTGAAGTATTGGGCAAAGTAAGTTTGTTGATGTTAAGTGAAGGGTTGTGTTGAAGCTGTTTGATCCAGTATGAAAATTGATAAAACGTGGTCTGCAGTAGTGCTGAGGGTCGAAGCCTTCAGTGAGGGGGTAGTAGCTCCCTTCTAGTGGTAGCTAGTAAACGAGAGCAGGGGGTAGTAGCTCCCTTCCAGGAGAGGCTGGTAAACGAGAGCAGGGGGTTGTAGCTCTCTTCCAGGAGAGGCTGGTAAACAAGAGAAGGTTGTAGCCTTCTGTAGGTGGGTTCCTGCGTGCTGGTATGAGTCTGAGCTAGTACAATGTTGTAAGAAGTTTTCTTTATAATAAATATTGAAGACTAAGATGATGGCAGCGGTGGTTTTCTCCCGAATTGGGTTTCCACCTTAAATCCTGGTGTTCATGTGTGATGCTTATGTGTGATGATTTATTCTGTTCTTACTGCACATGTTTACTGCTTACTAAACATCTAATGAATGAATGATGCAATGATCTAAGTAAAGAATTATCTGCATAATGAGATCTCTGGTAATACGCAAGTTTTGTTAAGAATATCTGCGTGTATACGCGAGTTGGGTTCAGTAAAGTAGCGTATGGGTTTTAGACAAAGAAAAACTAACAAGTTTTCAATCAGATCTAAATACTGATTCACCCACCCCCCCTTAGTATTTTTCCCAACAATTGGTTTCAGAGCAGGTCCTTCTGAAAAAGCTTAACCACTAGAAGGAATATCAATCATGATGAGAAATCAAGATGGAATTGCATCTATCAGGCCTCCACTCTTTAACGAAAACAATTTAATCTTCTGGAAAACAAGGATGAGATTCTATCTTCAGTCTCTGGGAGCATATGTATGGGCTATTGTTAAAGGAGGATATCAATATCCAGCCGCAGTACCAACAGATCCGACGGAAAAGAAGGATTATGAAACAAATGCAAAAGCGGTCAATGCTCTATTGGGAAGTCTAACTGAATCAGAATTTGTCAAAGTCATGCAACTGAATACAGCAAAGGCAATATGGGACAAAATAATTCTAAGTTATGAAGGTGATGCAAAGGTAAAAAGTGCTAAACTCCAAAATCTCTGAATTCAATATGAGAATCTAAAAATGGATAATGAGGAGAGCATTGCCAAATTATTTTTATGTCTTGATGATATTGTAAATCATATGAGAAATCTGGGAGAAACAATAACCGAATCTACTTTGGTTGAGAAAATTTTAAGATCACTAATGGCAAAATTTGAGTCAAAAGTTTCTTCTCTTGAAGAAAAGCAGGATCTTCAAAATCTTACTGTGGTGCAGCTTCATGGCATACTAACTGCATATGAAATGAGAAGAGGAGGACCATCTGAAGTCAAAGAATCCGTATTTAGAGCTTCTACAAAAGGGAAAGAAGTACAAGAAGCAGAAGGATCAGGATATATATCAGAAGAAGATGAGGTAAATTTTGTAAAGAAACTTCAACTTGGCACAGGACGGTTCAGAGGTAAGCTTCCTTTCAAATGTTTTGATTGTGGAAGAGTTGGTCATTATGTTGCTAAGTGTCCTCATAAAGAAACACCTGCAAAAGGGAAGGAAGTAGCAAGAAGGAATAAGAACCGGTCTAGCACTAGAAAAAGTTACTATACTCATGAAGACAGTGATGGGTTATCTAATAGTGAGGAAGAATGTGAACAAGATCTTAGACTTCTCATGGCATTTTAAAAAGAATCTAGAGAATAAAAGGATACTTTTATGGATGCTCTAGAGGACAATGATTTTCTTGATGAAAACAATCAACTCAAAATATGCTTAGAAGAAAGTAAAATAATCATAGAGACTCTGAAAAATCAGATTGAAGAAGAGAAGAAACACAATGAGAAATTAGAATGTGAAGTGGTAAGTCTAAGAAAATAACTTGAGAAAGTAAAGACTCTGAATCTTAGATTTGCTAAAGGATTTGAAACCTTAGATGAGATTATCAAGGTACAACATTCTCCTCTTATAAAGATAGGTCTTGGATATATCGGAGAATCTTTTCAGGCGTCGGCACCAAATTATCTAAAAGTAGTTACAACTGGTATACAACATTCTGCCACTCAGCAAGGGAATAAGGAATCTTTACAGGTAAAGCATGATCATCTCAATTCAAAGAACACTAATAGGAATATCTTTCAAAGAAGCACCAATCAACAGGTAAATTCAAGTAGAAGATTTCATGATTGCAGAAATGTCTTCTTCAATGGACAATGTTTCTCATGTCACAATTTTGGTCATAAAGCTGTTCAATGTGTTGCATATAAAACCATCATGACTAGAGAAGCAAGAAAGAAAAGGATTGATATTGAAACAAAGAAGAATAACTATAACAACTTTTATCCTCTTCAAAATGAAGTTGAATGTGCTTATTGCAATAACTTTGGCCATAAAGAATATGAATGCAAGAGAAAAGTCTAGCCAAAAGAGCATCTTCCTTCAAGCTCCAAAGTATGGAAGAAGAAGGAATTACAGGTTGAAAATTGTGGCATAGCGTTATTTGCAGAAGGTGAAGAAAATCATTGATACATTGATAGTGGTTGCTCAAGACACATGACAGGTGACAAAAACAAACTTCTTGCATATAGTGCTTTAGAAAAGGAAAAGAATGTTACATTTGGAAATGATACTCCTGCGGTCATTAAGGGAAAAGGTTCTGTTTTTCTAAAAGAAAAGGTGAAAGCTAATGATGTCATGTATGTGGATGGATTAAAGTATAACCTATTAAGTGTAATTCAAATGTGTGATCAAGGAACTGAAGTTGTCTTTAGTTCAAAAGAATGTGTGGTACATGATCTTGATACAGGTAAAACAATTATAAAAGGAAAAAGAACTCCAAGCAACCTGTATGTATTGAAGAACTGCAAAGATCAATGTTACTTGAGTAAATATTCAGAAAACTGGCTATGGCGTAGAAGGTTGGGACATCTAAGCTTCTCTCAAATCAACAAATCAAGCAGACTTAAAGCTGTTCGTGATCTTCCCAATATTACTCCACCTGAAAGTATCATATGCAAATCTTGCCAATTAGGTAAGCAAACCAGAGTGTAATTTAATGCCAAGGAAGGATCATCAAGTAAGCCTCTTGAACTCATTCATACTGACATATGTGGAACTGTGAGGAAAAAGTCACCACGTGGTGAACAATACTACATCTTGTTTATTAATGATTTCTCTAGGATGTGTTGGATTGGGTTGCTTAAACACAAAGATGAAGCATTTGAGAAATTTCAGATCTTCAAAGCATTGGTTGAAAATGAATTAGATCTAAAAATAAAGTGTCTTAGATCTGATCAAGGATGAGAATATACTTCAGATGAATTCCTTGAATTTTGTGAACAACATGGCATAAAAGACATTTTACTGTAGCTAGCACTCCACAACAAAATGGCGTAGCAGAAAGAATGAATAGAACAGTTCAACAAATGGCTAGAGCTATGCTTGATGATTCTGGAATGCCTGACACATTTTGGGGAGAAGCAGCACATACAACAGTAAATATTCTTAACAAGGCACATGTTCGTGTAAACAGTGATAAAACTCCATATGAACACTGGTATGGTAATCCTCCCACTGTGAAGCATTTTAGAGTTTTTGGAAGCAAAGGATTTATCAAAAATAATGATGAAAAACTTGGCAAATTTGAACCCAAAGCAGATGAAGGAATGCTTCTTGGTTACTCCTCTAGGAGTAGAGCATATAAATGTTACAATAAAATATTTCGGAAGATTGTTGAATGTATTGATGCTGTTATTGATGAGTCTCCTGCAGCTCTAAAAGAAGAAAAACAAACAACAAATGAAGACGATGGTGACATATATCCTTCTACATCAAATAGAAATGATCTAGATAGTGAACCCAATGAAGAACCTGAAGATGATTCATCTGAAAAAGCTCCATCCAGTATGTTCAAAAGAATTATCCAGAATCTCAAATTTTGGGAGGAAAGGGATTAGGTGTACAAACAAGAAGGACTCTTGTGGGATATTCTAGCTATCTGGCATTTCTATCCACTATTGAACCACTCAATGTCAATCAAGCTAGCAAAGATGAATGTTGGATTCAAGCCATGAATGTAGAGCTTGATCAAATTGAAAAGAATCACACTTGGGAATTAGTACCAAGACCTCATGAAAAAAATGTCATTGGAACTAAATGGATATTCAAAAACAAGTTAAATGAGAATGGGGATGTCATAAGAAATAAATCTAGACTTGTTTGCAAGGGGTATGCACAACAGGAAGGTATAGACTTTGAAGAAATGTTTCTTGCTTTTTCAAGCTTCCAACAAATCAAAGTTTATGAAATGGATGTTAAATCTGCTTTTCTCAATGGTGATCTAGAAGAGAAAGTTTCTATAGAACAACTAGAAGGATTCATTTTGGGAAATTATGAAAAACTTGTTTGTAGACTTAAAAAGGCTCTATATGGTCTCAAACAAGCTCCAAGGGCATGGTATTATCGTCTTGACAAATATCTTCATCAACAAGGATTTTCAAAGGGGTCTGCTGATAGCAACTTATACACAAAAGCTGAAAATGATAAACTATTGATTGTGGTTGTATATGTTGATGATATCATTTTTGGAAGTAATGAAGAATCTATGAGTCAGAAATTTGGTTCTGTCATGCAGCAAGAATTTGAAATGTCTTTACTTGGGGAACTAACATTCTTTCTTGGCTTACAAGTGCATCAAACTGCAGATGGAATATTCTTATCACAAGAAAAATACCTTAAGCAAATTCTGAAGAAGTATGGAATGGAAGAGTGCAAACCTGTAAGTACACCAATGATAACCGGATGTAATCTCAGTTCTCATGATGATTCTCCCACGGTGAATCAACCAGAATACAGATCTATGATAGGAAGTCTACTTTATCTCACTGGGACTAGACCAGACATTATGCATGCAGTTGGGATTTTTGGATGATTCCAAGCTAATCCAAAAGAGTCTCACCTTCAGGCTGTCAAAAGAATATTCAAATATCTACAAGGAACTCAAGACTTTGGACTATGGTATCCAAAGAATGTTGATCTCACTCTTCATGCTTACACTGATGCAGATTGGGCTGGAAATGTTGATGATCGAAAAAGCACTAGTGGTGGTACATTCTACATGGGGCCCCGGTCAGTATCTTGGTTCAGCAAGAAGAAAAACTCTATTGCCTTATCTACAGCAGAAGTAGAATATGTGGCTGCCACATCATGTTGCATTCAAATTCTTTGGATGATGAAAACCTTACAAGACTTTCAAATCAAATGTTCACCTCCTATCTCCATTATGTGTGATAATACAAGTGCCATTATTATCTCAAATAATCTTGTTATGCATTCAAAGACCAAGCACATTCCCATCAAGTGTCACTTCTTACGTGAACAAGTGCTTGAACAAAAGGTGAAGTTGGAGTATGTTCCCTCCAAAGAACAAGTTGCTGATATATTTACCAAACCTCTACCCAGGGAAGCGTTCGAATATCTCAGACAGAAGCTGGGAGTAGTCTCTGCCATGCAGAAGATCAAATATGCTTAAATTCAGAAGATTAAATTGGATATGCGAATTTCCTGAAATACAGCCGCGTATATACGTGAGTTTATGCACAGAAAACCGCGTATGGGTGGTTGCTGACAAATTTTTCTGGGTCAACATTCTTCAGCACAGCTATGGTGCTGTTGGGTATCTTTGGTGATGATTTAGCTCTCATATTTCTGTTTCTTTCTCTGATATTTGATGAACATGCCTTGATGATTTGCTGTTGAAAGTGTTCAGAATGCACAAGCTAAGGGGGGATGAAGGACTGAAATTTTTCTGTATCTCACTTTATATATGCGGGTTTCATAAACTAAAGACGCATATACACGCAAGCTCCAATAGAGATAGAAGCATATGTTGAAATGGCTCAAGAGCAGGTTTACAGGTTCAGGGGGAGCATTAGCCTTGCTGAGAATAATGCATTGTTGGCATTATGATGGTTCTAAAATATGATCTCTCTCTTGAGGTATTTTTAGTATTTAAGGTCATATTTGTAATTTGATGAAAAGGTCATGGTGAGACGTATGATATAAAATTGTAATATTCAATCATGTAAGGACATTGATCAAATTTGTAAACCCACTTGGTTGGGTAGTTGAGTCTTATATGTAAATCCACTTGGTTGGATATTTGATGTAAGTATGAGTCCTTGGTGATAGGAAAGGTCATAGAGTCATGTACTTCATTGAAAAATATGTTTGAAGATTCAACATGAACTCAGGGGGAGCATGGTAACTTCAGTGCACATCAGATCTACAAAGCTCTTCTTTCTACATGAGAAGAAAAACCTTGTTTTGGTTTTGATCCGCCCTTTGCCCTTGATGTCAAAGGGGGAGAGTATCATGGTGTTTGAATAGTATCATGGTGTTTGAATAGGGGGAGAGTATCATGGTGTTTGCATAATGGTTATATTCAATGTATCTATCTGTTGTGGTGATCAAACACCATCAAGGTTGCCATCAAGTCCAAAGGGGGAGATTGTTGGCAATATGATGCAATGTGTTGTCCTTGATGGCAACCTACTTGATGAAGTTGTCCTTGATGGAAACTAACTTGAAGAGTTTATTAATGATGTAAATATGATGTATTTACAGAGCATCTCAGAAGTAACAGAGAAATAAATTCCAGTAAGTGCCAGAATTATGATAAAAATGGTATGTCACAAAGAATACGCCGGTTTGTAAAGGTGGAGTAGTGTATGTACACGGAAAATTACATACCAAGTAGCGTATGCCTATTTGCGCTCTAAATTTATAAAACCAGGGGACATTACCATGGTATTGGCCTATAGTATTGAGCTCTGGATTATCTATTTGATCCCGTCCAGGAATACCATCAGCGGTTGAATGGTTTTGACTCATGGTATTGATAAAGGCTAAACCTATATAAGGAGAAGAGGATCATAGTGCAAGAGCGGAGGTGCAAGGGTTGTTGATGAATAAATTCCTCTAAGGAATATCCGTATGGATGAACTCTGGTCTTAATTGTTAGATCTGAATCTATGATACACCTATAGATATGATGAAGGTTCAAGATCTCTAGATCTAGAAATGATGAATCTCTAGGATGATCTGGAAAAGAAAAGATGAAGACCTGGCGCAAGTCTGATGAAGAAATTGAAGAAATCTGGGTAAGTTTATAGATCTGGTTTGTTCTGCTCAGTTTATCTTTTATAGATCTATACGCTAGTTTGTCTCGGTAAAAGCGCGTATATACACGGATCCACTTAAAGAAAAGCGTGTATGGTAGTCAAGGTTTTTGAAGAATAAAATGCACTGAAGTATACGCAGGTTTGTCTCTGTGAAAGCGCGTATATACAAAGGTTCAGTGAAATAAAAGCGTGTATGGAATCTAGGGTTTTGCTGAAATATGTAGAATGAAATGTCTAATCTGTTATGATGTTTTACTGCTATCTGTCAAGGATGTATTCATACAGATATGGGTTGTTTGAATGTTTATTGTGCTACTAATTATGTTGATTAAAGATCAAGTTGTTGGTTGATGATTCAATGAAGGAAGAATGATTGTCTAAACAGTTCTACATGGTTGATAGATTGTCTGAACAGAAATTTGATTTCAATCTGAGTGTGATCACATTCTGAAAATCAGTGTTCTCAGAAGTATACGCAGGTTGATACAAAGAGAAGCACGTAGACATGTGTCTTCAGTGAAGAGAAGTGGCGTATGAATTTCATGTTATGCATAGAGGCATACACAGGTTGGTAAGCAGGGAAGCACGTATACACGCGGTTTCAGTAAAGAGAAGTAGCGTATGATATTTGATTCAATGAATGTTCAGGGTTGAGTTTACATCTACATATCTTTTATGAAGCCTAGGTTATTTTTGATATTCTGGTTATAGTGGTCTCATTGTTCTGTTTGAAGTATTTGGCAAAGTAAGTTTGTTGATGTTAAGTGAAGGGTTGTGTTGAAGCTGTTTGATCCAGTATGAAAATTGATGAAACGTGTTCTGCAGTAGTGCTGAGGGTCAAAGCCTTCAGTGAGGGGGTAGTATCTCCCTTCCAGTGGTAGCTGGTAAACGAGAGCAGGGGGTAGTAGCTCCCTTTCAGGAGAGGCTGGTAAACGAGAGCAGGGGGTTGTAGCTCCCTTCCAAGAGAGGTTGGTAAACGAGAGAAGGTTGTAGCCTTCTGCAGGTGGGTGCCTGCGTGCTGATATGAGTCTGCGCAAGTACAATGTTGTAAGAAGTTTTCTTTATAATAAATATTGAAGACTGAGACGACGACAACGGTGGTTTTCTCCCGAATTGGGTTTCCACCTTAAATCCTGGTGTTCATGTGTGATGCTTATGTGTGATGATCTATTATGTTCTTACTGCACATGTTTACTGATTACTAAACATCTAATGAATGAATGATGCAATGATCTAAGTAAAGAATTATCTGCATAATGAGATCTCTGGTAATACGCAAGTTTTGTTAAGAATATCCGCGTGTATACACGAGTTGGGTTCATTAAAGTAGCGTATGGGATTTAGAAAAATAAAAACTAACAATTTTTCAGTCATATCTAAATACTGATTCACCCCCCCCCCCCCCCCTCTCAGTATTTTTCCCAACATGTTCTTCTCTGACAATGATCCTTGCATCTTCCAGACGTACTTGATGTTTGGTTTTAGAGGAGTGTTCTGCAAGGGCCGAGGTGCGAGATCGTTCATACCTGATATCAGCTCCATGTTCCTTAATTATTTTCTAAAGTGAATGCCCAGTCTCACCGATATAACTTTTCCTGCATGAACAATCAATCTTGTAAACTCGCTAAAGTTGTTTAGGGTTTATGCCATCCTTAACTGATTGCATATTTTTCCTAATAATCCCTGATGCTGAAAATTGAGCGAAAATATCGTTCTTTCTCAGAACCTTGGCGATTTTATCAGTAACCCCCTTAATGTATGGTAGAAAAACTCTACCCATATTTTCTTGAGGTTCATGGCGATTCCGAGGTAAGATTGAACCCTCAGCTCTTTTCAAGGATTTTTTGATATCTCTCTCTTTATAACCTAAATATTTGAATACAGATGATAGGTGACTGATTTCCTCGCTCAGGTGTTCGGTATCAGAAATCATCATTGCTCTGACGGCAAGGTTATTAATGACACCAAACTTTTGAGCTGGATGATGGTAGGACTCAGCATGGAGATAGCTATCAATATGGGTTTTATTTCTAAACACCTGGTGCCCAAGAGATCCATCATCATTCCTAGTGAAAAGAACGTCCAAAAAATAAATGCTCCTATTTTCTTCAACCTCCATTGTGAACTTAATCTCTGTGGAAATGGAGTTGAGGTGATTAAAAAATCCTTCAAGATTCTCTTTACCATGGGTCCACTTTATGTTGGTGTCGTCTACAAACCTTTTCCACCAGTCAGGTTTTAAGGGATAAGAGGCAAGGGCCTTTTTCTCAAAATATTCCATGTATAAGTTGGCGACAATAGGGGATAGCGGAGATCCCATTGCGACACCTGATACTTGTTCATAGAACTTCCCTTGAAAGCTAAAGAAAGTGGAGTGTAGGCAAATCTCTGCAAGCTTGGTTGTTCCAGGATCAGTAACATCTTTAATGACTTGGATTTCCTCATCTAAAGGAATCTTCGTGAAAAGTGATACCACATCAATACTAACTAAGATGTCGTTTTCTGCAACTTTTTGATCCTTAATGAGCCTGACAAAATCACTTGAGTCCTTAATGAAAGAGTTAGTGTTTCCAATGAGAGGTTTCAAGATCTCAGCAACATATTTGGCCAGCTCATAGGTGGGGGACCCTATGGTATTAACAATCGGTCTCAGGGGGATTCCTTCTTTATGAATTTTGGGTAATCCATAAATTCTTGGCATGACCTCACAAGACGGGGTCAATTTCTTTTTTAGCTTGTCATCCAACCTTGAATTTTTTATTTCTTTCTTGGCTTCTCTTAATACCTTGGGCATGGGGTTGGAGTTAAGCTTCTTTTAGCTGCTACAATCTAGATGTTCATTCATTTTCCTAATATAATCATCCTTATATAGAACGACAACAACACCCCCCTTGTCAGTTTTAAGAACCACAATGTTCTCATTATTGCGAAGAGCCTTGAGAGCAAAAAACTCTTCCTTAATTAGGTTTCTCTTGGGAGTTCTAGATTTTTTTAGAATCATGGAGCTTTCTTGTCTCAATTCTTCTTGATCATCAAGCGTTAAACCTCTAATACCTTCCTCGATGCTGCATAAAATGCTTTCATTTGGGATGCCTTTGGGGGCAACTGCAAATCCTAAACCCTTACTGAGAATCTTAATGGAATCCTGACCTAACTCTATAGAGGATAAGTTTACGACTTTTTTTATTTTTGGTAGGCGGGTTATGTTCACGTTTCTTAATGGCATTTAAATTATTATTGGAATTCGTATCCATCATAGGAGCATTCCTAGTATTATCTTTTTTATCTTTTTTATCATGGACCATGCTGGTTGAAGCATAATTACTGGAGCATAACTTGTTATTTGTGTCACCTTTCTTACCAATTTCAAGATGCGGAGATTGCTGCCTACTATGCAACATAATAATAATGTAAAGACCCACTTAACCTAATGATCAAGGAGATTAGGAAATGAAATTGTTTTAATGAGTATATCAACAAAAATCATTCACAAATCCAAGAAAACAAATTAGTGAGAAAAAGTACCCAAATGTATTATCATAGAACAAAGAGAAATATTAAAACCAATCCTTGATGTTGTATAGGCTCCTCCTGAATGCCTTCAATATTCCTCCTTGGTTAACAAACTCTCCAATCCAAAAATACTAGCATAAGTCTACTATATATGAACTCCCCTAACCCTAAATTCTTAGCTCAATTTATAGGAGAAACCGAGGAGGCTTTAGATCCCCCAAAGAGGGGTGAGATTCGCAAATGAGGGGATTAGGGTTCCATGATTCAAGGGAATTAGCTCCATGATTGGAGGGGTTTGGCTCGAACTGATATGAATCAGAGGATTATAGTTGGATTATATGCACCGAACTATGCTTCTAGATATTACTTTCATATTTTACTTTACTTTAAGTAGGGTACGCAATTTTTAATGGAAAAAAGAGCGCTAAATTCCGTAGGGAATCTTAGTAATATCGGTGCATGCAGGTAATGACTGAAAATAGTACGCAAGCCATCTTTAAGAGTTTTAAAGAGTCATTTTCCAAAAATTTATAACTTGGTCATGGAATATGAATGTTTTACTTGTAAGGAAGCATGAGTATGGATGGAAATAGATCCATTTTGACCGTCAAGTGTCATGGTGACAAAATGATGTGTAAAAGATGCATGTTAGACTAGTTTACTTTCTTTATTCTCAAGCTTGGGTTTGTATTACAAGCATTATTATTTCCACTCCATAGGATAGGTTTCATTTTCAATGCAACTCTTACATTCTACAATTAGGCTAGTTTTTCATTTCATGATATTCACTTCATTGCATCAAATCAATGAAAGAAGGACACATTGCATGCTACACATATAGTGCCAACACCTCTTAATTGTGTATGAACCCCAGGTTGATAATTTAAGTTGGTAGCATTGGGAGTTGCATCATTATTGTTGCAATATTGTGGCCCATCTACTGTATTTGATAGTATTCCTATTAACAAATTTGAAATTGCATTTCCTACATTTTATTTCTGAGTATGCCTCTACCTACGTGCTTGGATTTGACTAAAACATTTCTTTGTCTTTGTTTTAGTAATTTACATAAGGTCATTTTTAAGGTTATGCTTGTTATTTTATGAGGCAATGGCATTTCATTTGACTAACATTTTTTTTCCAACCATATTATTGAATATCTTCAAGGTCCTTCTTCATTTGATAGAAAATTCACTTCAACACTTTTTACATTCATCATTAATATACGTGAGTATAGGTCATAAATATAACAACAAGAGACATAACATTCAATTCTTTATAATAATAATATTAGAGATGAAGTATTTAGAAGAATCATTTTGATGCATTGAAATGCTTTGAATATATATATAATCAACTTTTTACTCCTTTTTGTTGATGATGAATCAGATACATGCTTGTTGCATAGATTTTGATTTTAATGAAACAATGTAGTTGGATCAAATGTTGGACTTATGATCATAGAACCAATTTGATGGTTTTTTTCATGACAACAGTTAACTCAGCATCGTGCTTTAGATTTATCTCTAACTTTAATTTCTTTCTCTGTGGTAGTTTAGATGTTGGACAAAAACTATGTGTATTCATATGAATACAACTCCTGCATATATGTGTCTTCATTTTGACCTTGTGAATAATATGGTTTAGATTTCAATCACATGGTACTTCATGATGGAGGATTCAAGAAATCATGCATGACACATCTTGATGTATAAAATATGTTCATCTTGGTTTGGTGTCAGCAAATTCACTTTTACTATGCATATTCAAAGAGATCTCTATATTTTTGTTTTTCATAGATCAAAGAATATCAACTGACTACATATTTGAAGAGATATTTGGATTTGATTTATTAATATATTAGAGAATATCATATGAATATATGAGTTGAAATAATATAATTTGATGCATAGGACATGGATATTAAGATTTGTGAGAGGTTTGAGAATTTTGATAAATTCTAATGATGTAAATATACATTGAGTTAGGCTCATCTTCAACATGTTTTGACTAGATATGAAAATGTTTATCTAGATTATGTAGAATTTAGAATTCTTATTTACATTATATATATAATTTTTTGCATAAAGTTGAGTTTTAAAGAATGAATTTTTTAACGATAAACTTGATTGATGTTTTCCTTTCATAAAGGAGATCGATTAATACTGCAATTATAGGTTGATCCTTTCTTCATGTTGCTTCTTTAAATGCTTCAAAATCTTGACACATAATTATTTTTTATGGTCATACACTTTTTATCCTTGACACCATCATATGCTTCTTTCCACTCTTCTTTACTCCTTGCTTCTCATGCAGAGTCTCCCCCTTAGATACTGCATTTATTTTCATATTATATACAATATTTGAGGTTCTTATTTTGAATTAAAAATAGTGAGAAGAGTGTGCAAGGACTATCCCTAATTTTTTCCTCAGATATTCAAATGGTTATTTTGCTAGTGGCTTAGTAAATATGTTTGTTATCTTCTCTTTTTGCAATATGTATTCCAGCTTTACCGTTTTCTCAACCACCTATTCTCTGAGGAAGTGATGATTTATAGGTATATGTTTAGTCTTTGAATGAAGCACCAGATTTTTTGGGAAGCTTATTACACTAGCATTGTTGCAATTATATATATTGGTTCACTAAACGTTACATTCATATCCTGTAGAGTTTGCTTTATCCACAACACCTGAGTGCAACAAGCACAACTGCTATGTATTCAAATTTTTTTGTAGATAGAGATACTGTGGATTTATTTTTGCTTAACCATGAGACCAATGATTCTCCCAAGTAGAATGCACCATCACTTGTGCATTTCCTTTCATCCACACAGCTAACCCAATCTACATTTGAGTGTATTGTTGTCAATTTAAAGTTCTTCCCTTTTGGGTACCATAGTCAATAGTCCCTTTCAAGTATCTGAATATCCTTTCTGTTGCTAGTATATGACTATTCAAGTGTTGATTTATATCTTGCCACTAATTTGAATACCAACATTATAACTGGTCTTGAGGATATTAGATATAGAAAACTTCCTATCCTATATATATATAAATCTTCTTATCAACATCATGTGATTCATCATCTACGCATAACATGCATCCAATTACCATGGGGTTTGAGACAAGTTTACAATATTCCATTCAGAACTTTTTCAACATATCTTTCCAAGGTATTTCTCTTGAGAAATGAATATGCCACCTCACTTTTGTAGGATTTATAGCCCTAGGTAAAAGGTAAGTTCTCCAATAATTTCCAGCTTGAACTCAAACTTCATCTCTTCAACAAACCATTTTACTAGATGATATTTATTTCTTCCAAACATAATATCATCCACACACACAACCACTATTATTAGTTAATATTTATTGGCCTCTGTGCATAGGTTAATATCAGTCACACCTCACTCGAAACCATGCTTTTGTAGATACTTGTCTAACCTAGAGTACCATTTATGTGGTGTTTGTTTAATTGCATGCAATGTCTTATTTAATATGAATACATCATTAGGATTATCTAACAATAATAAGCCTTTAGGTTTATATATATATATATATACCTCCTTCTCAATTTTTCCATTCAGAAAATCAAATTTCACATCCATTTGGTACACTTGGAAATATTTATAACATGCAAAGGCAGAAACATTATTATTGCCTCTAATCATGCCACTAGTGAAAAATTTTATTCATATTCAAGACCTTATACTTTTGAGTAACCCTTGCATACTGGTCTTTATTTATTTCTTACAATATGTCCTTGTTTATTCATCTTACCTATTTTGTACCTATGACATTCTTTCCAGTTGGTATTGGTGCCAGTTCCCAGGGATTGTTCTTTTCAATATGATCTATCTCCTCATTCATAGCATCTATCCAATGTTTGTCTTTTCTTCCTTCTTTAAAATTTATTGGTTCAATATTTGCTAGGATGGAAAATCGAGCCTCGTATTTTTTTTCTGCAACTTTTCTTCTTTTTTAAACTCGTTCACTTTTATCTCCTATAATTTGAATGTCATGGTGATTCTTTTGTACATTACTTTATGGAATATTTGAATTACATTCTTTCTTTTCTTATTCTTCATCTTGTACTTCATTTTATTCATTGTAATGGTGATGAACCAGAGGATTGAGAAAACCTATGTTCTTTCTCTTACCCTCCTTTTACTAAGCCTGATGATTTGATAAAAATTGGGAGGTCCCAATCTCCCATGCCATAGCCTAGAATCATCTTGTTTTCTGATGTAACACTCTTTATTATCTTCCTTAAATATATATACATTATTTTTTCCTTATTTTTCTCCATTAGTCTATCTATTTCCTATAGGGAACTGATCAACTCCCCCTCAAGTTCTACCTCACCTTCTTCTTGGTCTTCTTCATATTCATTAAGTTTTTCTTCATAGTTTTCCAAAAACATCAAGATAAATTCATTAAATCCATATTCACTACAGGATTCACTGGAACCTTCAAATGTACTTCTGTCTTCTTACACACAAATACTCTTCCTTTTAAATATTTTCTCTTTCCACATTTTATTAAAATAGTTCTTTTCTTTCTGTTTAAACTGATTTTCCTCTTTCTCGTAAGGACATTTTGAGGCATAATGCCCCACTCTTATACAATTTAAAAATTTAAATGGGAGTTTTCCTTTTCACTTACCTATACATTTCTTCAATCATCTAAGAAATTTCACCTCTTCTTCGTCGGAGTCTGAGCATGGACATTCCTTGTCTTCTGTGGACTTGTATACTTTAAAAGCTACATCCTTTTGAAATTATCATTTCATATGTTGTAAAAGAACCAAGTATTTGATCCGTATTTAGAGTCTCAAAGTTGGGTATCTTTTCTATAGTTGAAACATTAGGGTTAAACTTTGAAGGTAATGAGCTCAATTTTTTTTTGGACTATTACACTGTCTTTTATTGCTTCTCCTAGACCCATTGTGAAATTAACAACTTCATCGGATACTAGAAAAAAACTTAACAATATCTTCATCCTCATTCATTTTTATTGTCTCAAACTGCATTCTATACACTTGTTATTTGGACATCTTAACTTCGATATCTCCTTAATGAATATTTTGTAGTTTATCCTAGATTTCTTCGGTTGATTTAAAATGCCTTACCTTAATGTATTTTGATTCACATAATCCACTAAGAATAGCATTCATAGATTTTGCATTGTCTTTAAATTCTAGTTTTTCATCTTTGTCACTACTCATTTCCTTAGGTTCTTCATACCCTATCTACACAACAACCCAAACTTCTACTCCAAAATAAATGAAATATTTATTCATTCTCACTTTCTATAAGGCATAATTTGTGCTAGTAAACAAATGGGATTTATTTGTTGAGCATCTTTCTTGACTAGAAATTCTAATGAATCAAGACCAACATCTAGTTGTTAAACTGATGCTAAAGGAACCTTCTCTAATACCAATTGATAAATTATTGGAAATTACTAAGGGGGTGGGGGGTTCAATCAGTAATTATAAAGTTCCAATTATTCAGCTCAATTTAATTTTCTTTTTCAAATATCTTCTTATGCAGCTAACAACTTATGTATATGTTTGGTTATTAATTTTTTATTTTGCAGTTACGAGAGAGAGAGACATTTTCTTATGTAAATATTTAGAATTCAAGCGAATTCACATGATTGGAAAATTCAAAAAGAAACACATGAAGACACCAGATAAAGTTGGAAACCCATAAATGGTGAAAACCATGAATTTTTGTTGAAAGTGTTGTGAAGGAATGCTCCAACTTCCCTATTACATCAAAATTTTTGTAGGCTCTAACCTACACGAGGCTACTACCTCAAGGAAGCTCCAATTCCCACAATTTTTTTTGCAAGCTAAAACCCACAAGAGGCTCCTACCTCAATGTGCTACAACTTGTTATTTATCAAGCTACAACTTGAAAGGAGACTGCAACCTCACAATCAAAATACAAAATCAAGTTTTCTAGTTATTTCATATTAATTTATGCCCTCATGTTTGTTGCTCATATTCTTTGCCTCTATTCTTCAATTATGTTCCTCTTTTGCTACTTTTCTCTCTATCTCCTTGAAACCAAGATGTTTCTCATGAACACTCTCATACAGGCTTCTCAATTCATAAAAAAACACAACTGTCATTCAACAATGCATATTTTATGAGCATATTTTATTGATTGTTTGTGTTCTATGAACGAATATGAAAGGAGAAGTTGTATATTGGTTTTCTGAGGTTGTTCACAACATTCCTCTTCATTTCCAAATTTGAAATTCAGACAAAATTTTTTGTAACATTAAGAAAATTTGAAATAATATAGGCTAGAAACAATGATTGCAAAAGAAAAATCTTGAAAAAAAAATCATATTTTCATTAGCTACATTTTTAGTTCTATTTCATATTTGTATCAACCAAATGTTAATGCCTTTCAAGTTTCTTCTATAATGTCTTGTAATATAACATATTTTTGTATAAGTAATTATGTTTAATAAAAGCTTCCATTTTCCATATTATGTCTCAAAATCTCATGTGCCATTTTTCATTTTAATTGTAGGTCATACATCAAGAGAACCAATGAAAAAGTTACCTACTTGAATTCAATAATGAGCAACCTTTGCAATTCACATCACTTATCAAACTTTTCTCTTCAAGCAGTCTTTCTACAATAGCAGTCTAGGAATCAACATAATCAATCAACACATTTAAATTGAATGAGATCAAGCATATTTAACATTAACCATCAAGCATCCCTAATGACATGATAATTTTACATCAATGCCAACATTACCAACACAAGCTTCATTGATTATCATGTAATAATGGGGAAACCCCTTTTAGTGATGGGAATTTTATTGCATCATTGAATTCATGATGATCATAGAGAGTTCATTTTACTTTGATAGGTGTGACATGCGTTGATGCTCTTAGAGACAAGTGGCCTTGGGGGTAGAACTCAAGAGATAATTTGGATTTTTCTTTCTTTAAACCCATTTTTATTCTTTTTCATTGACATTTTGGCACATGCTCTTTATTTTATTATAGTTTCATTAACATTGGGTATAGACAACCACTTCTTCTCATAGGACAATGTCAAAACTGAACCATACAAGTGACTAACAACAACTAATCAAAATATGGGATAATGGAGTGAGAGAGATATTAAAATTCTTAAGTACGGATAACATGGAATGCTACCATCATTAGAGCCTCCTATTTGTGCCCCTTCAAGATAGTGAAAGAAAGTCCCTAATGTAGGTCACGCTAGGCTACGGTTAATCGAGAACCACCAATTTGAAGCAAGGGAACATGAATACAAACAATGGTGGTCTAGCATCTGATTTAACCTATGATCCATATTATAATGCCCTTAAATATTAAATGAGATCACTTGAATAAAAAAATTGGCAATATTCCCAACAATAGTTGACCTGCATTCATTCGAATAGAAAGCTAAATGAATCAATTCACTCATCATAGAGTGGATGAGAGACATCTAGGACAACCTATTTGTGGATAATATTAAGGTTTTTGGTTGAACAAATGCATCATAGGAGAAAAAAATATTCTAAGATTACTCAAATATGTGGGTGGGTAGCAAGGACCAACATACTAAGTGTAGAAATTATAGCATCGGTAAAAGTAATGTTATGGTAAAGTAGCCATTACAATATTTGGAGAAAATAGAAGGTTATCTACTTTGAAAAGAAGTATTAGGAAAGGGTGTTAACAATACAATTTTAGGAGGTAGAAATGAAATTAGCTATATTTGTTAATATTCATGCAACATGTGATATGTCATAGGTGTATTGAGTGAACCTCCTTCGGTGTGAATAGCATTTATTGTGAACTATTCTTGTTTTCATTATTATTTGTCATTTGGTATTCCATCCAATGATGTGTGTTTCTATGAGTATTAATTGTGATGGATTTTTTTTTTTTTTTGTTAACTTTGGTGCCTTGAGACATGCAATAAATATATCAATTTTAACCTATCTACAAAGAAAATTAGAATTAAATAAGTTGAAATTTAATAAAATGGGCATTGTACTTTCTATAATGCACCTAGCTCCTTTACCCACAAATCATTATTTTCCCTAAAGTGCTTTATTACATGCATGTCTAATGTGGTTTTTTATCAAGTGCATATTTATTATGTGTACTAGTTTGCAATTAAGTCTTTCTTTCACTTCTTTGTTATATGTATCTATGCCTTTTTTTTCATTTTCATTTTCTTTCAACCAAACCTTAATTTGAAATCTAAATGATTTTGTATCATACACTTAATGGAGCTAATAAACTAATCAACTTAACACCATTATCGATTCAAAGAAAAAAAAAACCAAACCTTATTAGAATGGACCTTAAGACAATCCATCATAAATCTCACAAATCCTTCTATTTCTTTTTAAAAAAAAATACACTCTGTTTCTTCCCCTCAAGATGTTCTAGCATTTTAGGGGATGAAGAGAGAAATGTACAAGATTAGGTAGGTTTAGGGTCTAGTGATGGATTATTCATTAATAACTCTCTACATTTTTAACCCTTGTACCACAAGGAAAAATGAACAAGGAAATGCTAGTGGGCACAAAACTTTAGGTAAAAAGTATGTAACCCAAGGCAAATAACAAACCATTATAGGATAAAAGTATGCAACTTGAGGAACACATGCAAAATAAATTCCAAAGAAAATAACAAATAGTTGTAGGATAAAAGTAACAAAGAAAGTATGCAACTTGACAAAACATGCAAAATAAATCTCAAAGAAAATTGTTAAGTATACGACTTCGAGTGAGGTACACATACAAACTGAAAAGGAAACAATGTACGTGGAAGTCACTGGTGAGGTAAGGATTCTTTGTAACGGTAGTAGAGTGACTTTTTGCAGTTACCTCAAACCTAAAAGGCCAAGCTCAGGAGATTCAAAGACATACTCTTTATTGTTATGGTGGAGTACAATGAAGCACTATGCATACAATAGTGCAGTGCTTAAAAGAACTATTAACTGTTCAGAAATCATTGTAATTCTGTCAGTCTGTAACTGTAGGCCGAGGAACATGGCCAAATTCTGTCTACTCACTCACTAAGCGAGGTAGGTTGAGGTTACAGCATTTGTTTGGATATGGAGCGTTTCAAACCCGGAATGAATACAATGTAAATTACCACGCCAGGCAATTACTGAAGTTTGTCGGTGTGACATCCGTGGACAAAGATGTGCGTTGTCTAAGAGTTTTTCGCATCATCGATTTTTATTTTGGTGTTCAAAATTGGTTTTGATTGTATATGGATTAGCATTTTGAAAAACTCTCAGGATATTATGATAGGGAGAATTCACAATTCAAATTTAAATTTGTGATTCTAATTTATTTCGGCCAGATTCTAAGCAATTATATCAGAAAATATGCCCAAAAAACTCTTCCAAACATATAGGTTTTGGAAAAAATTTAAATTTAAACTTGTGATTCTAATAATTTATCCTTGCCAAATTCCAGGCAAGTTAAACCAGAAAATATGCCCAAAAAACCTCTTCCAATACCTATAACAGAGACATTATGATGATGACATATCATTGCATGGTGCATTCTCCTGGGCATCTATATCCATGGGGGCATGGTATGCCATGGACTTTTAGTATGGCCACCGAAATTTATCAGTGAAAATGGTATCTATTGTATCTATTGAACGAAAGAAACAAAGGCTGGCCAATAATGAGGTCCCTTGTTTGTTTGCAGCAGGCCACAGAGAAATTAAAATCTTCACGGACTGATACAATATCTTGCGAGATGGGAAAACAGTGAGTACACTGCATTGAAATCATATCATACGATGGGTGCCATTAGAATAGAATGACACCTATGCTCTCTGCTCTGCCTCTGTATAAGAAGTACAATTGTCTATCACTTTATACCTGCCTTTTGCAGTCTACCCACCACTTGAAATGAAATTGAAATCAGATGTACAATACCATTCTGATATACTGAAATTATACAAGAAACAGGCACTGCCCTGTGGTTGTGAGTATCGTGAATGGAAAATTGCAAAGTTGACCATTTTAATCGCAATGATGGAATGGGAGTAAAACGTAGAGAGCAAGGAACTCTCGTGATGTGATTACATGGAGTGGCAGAGAATATTTGAATTCTACTTCAAGTGGGTACCGTATGAGTTATAACACTCACTACATACATGTACAAGTAGCTCCTTATGATAAGCAAAGATCAGAAAACTTATATATTTTGTGAATGAGTGGAATCTTTTTATTAGGGTGGGTGATGATGGGTTGGTATGGGGTTTGAATTAACGGTTTACAATATTTTTTAATAATATGTCTTATTATTATCGGTTAATTTTTATTTTGAAAGATGAAATTTATATATTTTTTATAAATACTAATTCTATATAATTGGGTTTAATATAAAAATGTTAAATATTTAAAATATAAATTAGATTTAATATTATATAGATTTAATTACTGAATTATAAATATAATTCTGGAATAAAAATAATGATATTTATTATTATTAATATTAATATTAATATAAGATATATTTATAATGTCCATAAGGTTTTTGGATAGAGGGTTTACTTGGTTTTGGATAGATGGTGATGATGAAGATGTACTCCCACCAAGCTTTATATATATATATAACGTGGCTGTATTTTTTTAAAGCAAAGTATGCTGACTCTAAAAAAACAAAGATAAGATTATTGAAGTATTACAAGTATATGTATATTAATATTTTGTTGATATATACATATATATTATGTTGTTTTTGAGATGTGCCTCACAACAGTTGTTGGGCCAAAGGGGGTAACCCTCAATTATTGATAATAATTGACTAGTTGCTATCACTGAGCAACAACCTATTTATTAAAGCTCACAGTGCCATATCTGAAAGAACATGATAAAAGGGTTCGAGATGAGATGGTAACAAAATGGAATTAAACATTGTAAACTTCTATGATCATAGTTCTATCCATTGGGTATGGAGTCTCAAAATAATAAAGAAAAAAGCTTAATAGTGGAAAATATAAGAAGTTTGAGAAGAATGAAGAATATAAGTGCTAACAAAGAGTAAAGAGGTCATGCCTACTAGAGACAAGGAATGTGATTTTGTTGGTCATTGTTGGACGAAATAAACAATAAAATGAATGTTAAATTAGGCATTAAATAAATGTATCTAAAACATAATGTCCATAACTTGTGATTTAATAGTATCCTTTTGGAAAAGGTAGAGGAAAAGGTCATCATCAAAATCCTTTCATTGTTTTCTTGTAGATTTACATGTTACACATAAATATAAAGTATATACATTAGACATTGGATGCAGCACCAAATTTTCAAGGCTACATATAAAAATTACATTGGGAAAGAACAAAGTTGAAAGTAAAGTTGCCCAACATAGAAGCAGCTGAAAGGAAAATAAGACTCGGATAGAAATGAGCCACAAATCCATGTATTATTTTTTCAATATCAAAAAATCATACTAAAATCCAATTGGGTTTTCAAAAAAGAACACAATCTCTCACTCTATCAAATTATTCCTCCCCTCCTTCTCCACCCTTTGAATGTATTCAATTATTTTCCATATGGTATTCAAATAATGTGGTAGTCCTTTATTTTTTAAACCAATTTATTAAAATAGAATAAAAATTGACATGCTTGAGGGTTGTTCGATACTTCAGATAGTTTTATATCACATGTCTCTTACAAATGAGGAATTTTTTTTGATAGACATTAATAATAATAATATCTTGTTTTCACCTCATTCTTCAAGTGTTCTTTCTCTAATATTCATTGCTCTACTAGCTATACAGTAATTAGGATTTAACTGCTTATTTTAAATTTCAACCTTTCATTATGAGGAATTAGCAATTTTCCTCTTGTTCAAATAAAAGTGGAATATGGTTTTCCATTCTAATTACATTGCTACCCTGCTTGAGATGTTTTACACCTATAATAATCCCCGCATCCTTCAAAAATATGTGGACTAATTTGATATAATGTAATCATGTCCAAATGTAACAACTTTTATGATCCCAAGACAAATATTTTATTCACAACTAAGCAATCATCATAGGATTTTTTTATATCAGTAAACTAATGTTAGATAAACTAGATAAAGTTCTAATGAGACATCTTTAGAATAGTAGTTTAAAATTTACCAACCATGATCCTTGGTCAAGAAACGCCAAGCACCTTTAGAAATATGATGATACCAAAAATTTACATTACTTGTGCAATTTACTTGAACCCTTCCCAACTCATGCGGAAAGGACACTAACAAATTTATTATCAATATTTGTATCCAATTCGATCACCTTCATGTTCATTTCACTTCTTATCCGAACATCTAATTTAAATAGCGTCTACTCTTCAATGGTTACTCTTAGGCCATTAATGTTGGCATTTAAACCATTACAACCATTCACATGCATAGTGAAAATGTTTTCTGACATCATTCTTATGTCATAAAACCCACTAAAATAGGTTTCATCAAGAAACAATGGATTTGGATTAGGTCAGTAAACTCTTTTGACAGCTTAATCTCATTGGATACATATTGATCATGTTTTACAAGGTAGCATTGGGTATATTTATACATAAATTATACAAGTTGATTGTTCACTATTTCAAATGAACAAATGTAACTACAAGGAAAAGACCTTATGGCGGAGTTTTTTGTGGAGGCACATATAAAAATAGCCCAAAAACCTATTTGTAGTGGAGGTCACTAGTGGAGGTGGGCGGGCAAATGTTTCAGCAGATGTTTCTTTGACAATGTGTCTAAATTAATAAAGTGCACTAGTGCTTTCTTATCAAAACACGCACCAGAATTGCGTATAACATGGTGCACCGAATATTTTTTGTTTTTGAAAAATAAGAAACCACAGTGCGCTAAATACCCTAACGCAATGGTGCTTGAATATTCTCTAGCACCAGACTCCATATAGTAAAACGTGCTGGTGATATTATAAAATGATGGCTTGATGTGGTAAATGTATAACAATGCCCCAGGGTGTCGTATAAAGCATACTGATAGACGGTTTCTAATTTCTAAAAAAAATTTCAGTGCTATTTTTAAACCACAACAATGGTGCGTTACAAGTAACATAAAGCCCAGTACATATCGATAAAGCACCACAGTAATTTTAATGCTTTTTAAAGCATGATGTTTTTGTATCTAGCCTACCCCGGTATGCTTTGAGACACACACCGGAGGAGGCTTAAAATAAAAAGGACCCTGCTGCCGTAATTTTCATTTTTACCATCTACACTGTGGGAGAGCTCTCAAGCACTGGCGCCACTCTTTCCACGTGCAAGTGCCCCAACGTTAGTGCTTCTCTTTCTCACCACCTTTCAGTATTTTTCTCACTATTTGAGTTTCCATTTTTTTTCAAAGGATGTGAAAATTTGTTTTTCTTCATTACATGTCCACAATGTCTCCCTCACAACCAATTGTCACGGTAATCTCTACGTTTATTTTTAATTTAAATTTTTAGCATATTATAATTGAAAATTAGGCTGAGTTCACCATTTGTTTTGCACAAAAAAAAAAAAATCGACGTGCGGTGCACTCGATTTGTTCAGTTCGCACCAGAAGCAATGCGCCCTGTAAATTTACAGAGTGCACCACATTTCAGTGCATGAACATAACACACCATCATTGTGGCAGTGTGTTTTGTAAATCTAAACACACTGGAAAATATGTGACATGAGCACTGGTGCACAAGTATGTCGCATCACTATGAAAACTGAAATTTCTGAAACACGTGTGGTGCATCATACTTATGTGTGCATCGTTAGCAGTGCTGTTATAGTTGAAAGTGCACCAACTTTGGTGCATGGATGTATTTTGAGCTCACCGATAATTTTTTATTTATTATTTTAGATTGAAAGTTATGTTTCCGTAGTAATAAATATATGTTTCATTTAATACCAATAAATTATATTTTAGGTATGAGGTTGATGTATTTTATATGTCAATCATGTAGCAGATACGTCTGCAAAGAGAGCAATAGCAAGAGTAGCAACAACAGGAGGACCCATACAATATGGTCCGACCATGGCAGGTGAGAGAGAGGGAGATGGATATATACCCTCGCCCTATTACTGTAGCGACCCAAGCGCTCTTGAGGAATGTAGGCCTCCTCAAGTACTATGAGGGTGGTATATCCCTGAAAGCCACAGTATGTCCGATTGGTGCATTTGATCCATAGATGTAATGTCCAACGACAAGCTTTTCGTGTCAATCCTAATTTGTGGTATAAAACCACTTAGGAGGACATTTAATTTATCACTGGCCTATCTAGGATATGGGAGGATTTTCCCCAGTTCCCTTATGTCCCCCATGGTGCTAAAATGGATATTTACATTTCATACATTGAGATATGTAAGGCATGATGTAATCCATCCATATGATTTTCATGCATGTGGTGGAAAAATACAGATTTCTTCTTTGCTATATAGGAGGCTAGATGCCTCTCATTATTAGTCAGCATCATTTCACATTATTGTGGTGATATGCACTGCATTAGTTTCCTCTTTTGTATTATTCTAATTCTTGATTCAGGTGCCCCGTTGCATTAGATGGTCTGTCGTTTTTCTGAGGCAGTTTTGCATGACTTTAGATAGATGTCGTACATGTTCAAGATGGAGGAGGGAGACCATCCCTTTTGATTCCAAGATTTCTATTTAATTTTTTTTAGAGGTTTCTAAAGATGAGGCCTACATTTTATTGTCACCCTGTTAAGCTAATCACTAAGGCCCAAATGTGCATGTGGGGGAAGATGATTCCCAAGAGGGGCATGCCAGAGTTTTCATCCAATATTTCAGATGAGGAACTAGAGTTGTTGGCCAGTGTGGATGACCATATATTTTTCGTGTTGGGGTATCCATACATGGGGTTTGATTGGAGAGGGTCTTCCAACATATTCTTCAAAACGAATGAGCCTCCAGATAATAGAGGTAATATTAGTGTTTTATTTAAATTAATCTAGTTTCATTTTCTTGTATTAATGAATTAGAATATTGTTTATTGTATCATGTTCTTTGACTTGTTTTATTAAATTGTTTAAATATTTTTTTGTACTATATATTTTGTAGAAATCGACACATTTAATTCAGACATGCATCCTCTCCCACTGGATGTGGAAGGATATGAGGATATGGGTGAGGCCCAAGAGGGTGAGGGAGAGGAACATCCTCAAGGGGGTGTGGGTGTCTGGTGGCAGAGGCTTGTTATGCGATGTCAGATGGATTACTGTGATAGATTGGTCAGTTTTTTTGTTCAACAAGGAGTCTGATTGTGAGGCTTCGAGATATCAACACATATCTGATGTTCTTGTATCTCTAGAGTATATGTTCGCAGGATTTGATGTCTATTATGTAACATTTCATTGGAGCTAGTACACGATTGAAAACAATCAGGGTTGTAGGGAATCATGCAACAACACATCCATCATATGATGAGGGTGGTCATGATGATGATGAGGGTGATGATCATGATCATGATGATGCTTCTAGTGGTCGTTCCACCCTATTGTATCATGGTCTTTAGGGTGTTGGTGATCCTTTTCGTAGTATAGCTTCTCATCAGTCATAACCTAATGATGTCGAGATTCCAGAGATAGATGATGTGTCATATGTTTCTCCCGATAGAGAAGATCGACCACCTTCTCCTGCTAACTAGCCACATCCTTCAATTGTAGATCAACAACCTCTTAGTGAAGATCCACTTAAGCTGAGTTTGACAAACATAATTGATGAGGAAATAGTTGACCATCCATCGTCTTCTCCTCCAGACTAGGCTACAAGTACTATTATGTCTATTGTATTGGATATTTGATTGCAGTTATTTGACTTCATCATGTAGTTATTAGACTTCTTTGTGTGTGTGTGTGTGTGTGTGTGTGTATGGTGCATTTATTTTTTTCATGTTTATGTACTTAATTTTGATGTTGGTGTCGATGTGTATATTGTTAGATCATGTTAAATATGTTCATTTAATGTGCTTGCAGATAGATTTGTACATGATAACAATTATTTGACATGAAATTTATATTAATTTGAGGATGTGTGTGTTGATGATGTTAGATTAAAATCTTTGTGTTTTATTACATGTGATCACGATGATTATGCCCTATTAGATTATTATATTTGTGTGCTACCTAATGACGTTTACATGTGCTACCTAATGATGGTTATATGTGCTACTAAAAGTGTATATAATTATATGATGGTGGTGAATTTGAATGTGTATCTTAGATTATTTTTATGATTGTTAGATGATTATCATCATGATTTTTATTTTTATGAAATAATGTTTATTATACATTATGTATTGGTGAATTTATATCAAACTTGTATATATGAAATTGCATGTAAAATGACTTACTTAAAAAAAAATGCAAATATATTTTTATAAATTTCAAAGATTAGCATGGTTGAAACTACAATTGTAAAATTATAAATATTTTTCTAATGCTTATATAGTTTATTGATATTCAATCTAACTTAATTAGTAAAATGTTTCAACACTCACAATGGTAAAATAATTAAAGGTAAAATAAAATACTTATGGTTGCGAATACAATATTTTTTTGTTATAAATATATTTTTGGTTTAAATATCACATGTAAATGGAATATAGAATGAATTACAAGTAATGTAATATCAATAATATGATTTCTTGTCATGTGAAAAAAATGCATTTTTCCTTGTAGTAAAAAGTAAATTATATATTTTTTACTCATTTCATTTATTCCTCATAATAAAAGATAATTTGTTTTTTTTTTTACTTTTGGTTACATTATATATATATATATATATATATATATATATATATATATATAAAGGTGTCAATTAAAGTGTTGTAATTATGGTCGACATCAAATTATTTTCTTATTACTATTTTTATTTTTTTAATTTCAATTATTTTTTTACTATTATTAAATTAAATTAAATTTTTATAAAATTTATTTTATTAATACAGTTATAATATTTTCTAGTAATTTAAGTATAATCTTTATAGCAACTCTGACCAATTTAAATTAAAAATTTCTCTCTCTAAAGATGAGGATAAAGAAATGTAAAACAAGGCTTGTGATCAAGCTACTTGTAGTTGGGGGTTTTCTATATTGGAAGTTCTTCCTTAAAAAGGAAAGTGAACTTTCTTCTAGTAATAAAGATAATAACATTTTTATGCTATTTTGGTTCTTTATTTTTTATTGAACTTGTTTAAATTTAACTTTGTTTCATAATAAGTATGCATTAAATAATACGATTTAAATAATGAAAATTAAATTATCACGATATATTCACTAAAATTCATGTTTTTCACATTTATCCTAGCTAATATTACATCTTGTTCACAATTATAAAGACATGTCTACTTTAAATAATTTGGTTACAAATACATAAAAAATAGATATTTATTTCACATAATCTAAAGAGGGAAAAAATGCATCACCATGTCTATTTTAAACTCAAATAAATGCCTCGTAATCACCATCACAAATGTGGTGTGCTTGGTATGTTTTGATCGCACCAGTGCTATCATATTTACCCAATGCAAAAACTAAATAATATTTAAAAATATAGCTATATTGATGCGTTAGATAATGTGAAAGTTCCTTCCGAGTGAAAAAATGTTATACATGCAAATTGATGCATAATTGTGACGCACCACTATGAAAATTTAAAATTTTCAACCAACAATTGTGCGTCATAGGTAATTTTATACCATCTATCATGTGGTTGTGTTTGGCAGTGCACTGGATCCAGTGCATGACCACATTTTTGGTACAACAATGATTTCTTTTCTTAATTTTGAATGTCATGTTCCCATATCAATAAATACATTTTTCATTTAATAAAAAAAATCAATTTATTATAAGGCTAATTTATTTTATATGTCAATCACGTAGAAGAGACATTAGTAGAGGGAGAAAAAATAATTCCATCACGTTGATTATATTCTTCGACGCTTGGCATGATAATGATTTTTTTTCTCAAAAACATGTTTTGATATAGGGTCGTGTCTTAATATGAACCAAAAATCCTTATCTAACACATCTAGGTAAAAAAACACCCGGTTGCATTATTTTGGAAAAACATAAGGCTCCCTACCTTCATGCCACATATTTCTAGAGTTGATAGATATCAACCCATTATCACGATATTCTTTCACTTTATTCTAATCAAAGGTATCCTACCACTTGCACCTAAAAATAACACATTGGAATGAAGAGAAGTCCACTTGAATGATCTCTTGTATCTTTCCAACGTAACCTAATGTCCCCTGCATTATGTTTTTATCGTGGTGGCTAGCATGACTAGATTGGTCGAACTCGACTTTCTTTCCAGAGTCTTGTTTCATATATTCATCATCTTCATCCTCCGTGAGAAAAGGATGTCCATATTCCCACATATATGGGAACAAATGCACCTATAAAAAAGTGAAAAGCTCAGAGTGTCATGTGTCTAATAACCCGAAAATAATAGAAAATATGAAATATATATAGATGTATCTACAACTCAAAGGTGAAATCTGAAGTTAAAACTGTACAGAAAGATATTATAATTACCTAGTTGATGCACCCAATCCCTATGTTTAACGTGTCCTCTTCAACACACAAGTAATGACAAGATGCACCATATTTCTCTCTGACTTGATCAACAACCCAACTGTTGGGGAATGTCATTAGCATGTTTTCTTTTAAATTATCAGGATAAGGCACACTTATACCATTCAACCGTTTGAATTATTTCATGTCGCTATTCCATTTCCTCCTCTTCTCTTCATCCAATGCGACCCACGGTTGTGTCACTTCCATATTGTAAATAATGAATTTATTGATGGATTCACTAAATTCATTGATGAAATCAAACCAACATATATATAGAATACATATGAGATTAAAATATGAATTAATATGAATTTCAATATGAATAGTTATTGTGTTGTAATTTGAAAAATGATAAGCCTAAACTTACTCATTATCATGCGCCTCTTTCCATTCGTTTCGAGAAGCTCCCATTCTCTTTTGTCTACCTCCCTTTCATCATCCAAAATCATTGCACTTGGTGTGTTTTCGATCTAATATATGTACTCAGCCACATAATATAAAGACTCATATGATACATAACCCTCTTCCATAGACTGACCCTCGGGTTTTTTCATTTTTCAAACAAAACTGTTCAATTTCTTCATCATCTTCTCTAAGAAGAACATCCAATGACAAGAAATGAATCCAAATATTCAACCTCATCTACAAGATGAATTAGGATATGAACCTGTAAGTCCATGAAACTCATCGGAAGTTCCCTCTCAAAAATATGAACACTATCAACTATCTCTTGATGCAACCATGGAATTCTAGTCATATGGATCTCCTTTGATGTCATCCAACGTACAAATGCAAATAATTTATATACGACATGTCATAGGTATTGGGGGAATTCATGGTTCACACAACCACAGACGAGTAGAGGATAATGAAACTGCATAGTAAATAGTACATTATATAAAAATTAATTATAAAATATCCCATTACATAATAATAATAAAATTAATAAACTCTTTTTTTCACATACTTACTCTTAGATGTTTCAAATAGTCATGTGATTTCAACCTCGCCAAATGGTCATTCATATTGAAGCAATGTTGTAGTGAAGACCCATATAAAGAAGGAACCCTCATGTTCATTATAACTTTTTTTTTTTAAATAAAGATCATTTTTCTTTAAAATCCATGGCACATCACCTTCTTTGAAATAACAATAGGGGTGAGCCTCTCCTATAGTTTCTTATCTTGGCTAATGTTACTTTTCATTTTTGAAGAAATAAGATCTCTCCTAACAACCAATGTGTCACTTTATTTCGATGATATGTGCATCCATAAAGAAGAAGAAACATTTTTTAATATATGTATGGGATCTAGTAAGTCGTCAATCTGAAGATGCTCCCAATATGGGAGCTCATAAAAGATATATTTCCTTTTCATTCGAATTGGAAATTTCTCAACATCGGTGTTCAAAAAATCTAGATCATCGAACATAGGATCCCCATTTGAATAAAAAATTTCTACAAACTCCTTATCCTTCTCAATCTCATATGCTCTAAGCCATCCAGTTGGTGTCATTATTGCAAGCCTTTGGGTTCTCTCTATTTTACTATTGAAAGAAGATGTTTCTCTTATGTAAGGGTTCTATTCTAGGAGGAATACCCTAGAGTATTCATACACTATCTTTCGTAGGTGTTCAAGCCACCTAGCCTTCATAGAAGGTCCACAACATTTACATCCATGATACCCTTTTCTTACAAGACCTTCAAATTATTGTATACATGCCAACACATGGGAGACCTTGAAGATCTGAACAATTGCAATTAATTAAATTAATACGCGAAACAATATTGTTACTAAACAAATTAATAAGAATGTAATTTACGAAATAAAACTCTTATGTTTGAATAATCATGTATGTTGTAAGCACATATGCCATACAACATAAAACTCCTCTCTATTGCAATGGGTATTGATACATCATACACATGTATCCATTCCCATAATTCCTTAAATTCATCTACAAATGGTTGTAAGTAGACATCCATATTCTTCACTTGCCTTCTACTAGGGACTATGAGAGCCAACATAAGATTTTCATTCTTCATGAAAAACCATGGGGGGGTATTCTTATTGATCACTAATAAAGACCAAATAGAATAGATGGTGTTTTGGAGGTAATATGGGTTGAGTCCATCCATGGGTATGCTGAGTTGTATACTTCATACTTTATCCTTGAACTTTTCAGGCCATGTACATATCCTTTATATGCTTCATGGCTATTGAATTTGTTGGGATTCACATAACTATTGAATCATGTTAGTGTGAGGCATGTCATCCCTGCAACATAGATAATTCTTTGCAACTAAGGAGTCTTTGAATCCTTGGAATTATAGGCATTTGCCTCATTATCTTATGAGGAGGACCATGTGATTTAAACATTTTTTTAACATTTTGGTACCTTGCATGCCCACATTTCAGACATATCTCTTTTTCTGCATATTATCCTCTATATATAATACAATCATTTGGACATGCATGATATGATATGTACTCAACACCTGACATTTTAAACAACTAATTTGCCTCTTCATAGATACCTGCTAATACATTATCAATCAGAAGAAAATTATCGTTGAATATCCTGCAATTGGCGGGGAATATAAATGTACAATGTCAATAATTAACATTCATAAAATCGACCATTTTTAAATTTTATTGTGTGACAAAATATAAGGAACTTGATTGATAATGCAAGTCAATTACCTCATAATTGTCGAGAAACATGCATTCCACATGACAAATGTTTCTTTCACATTGTACATAAACATCATTTTCCCTAGCTAAGTATACTTATACTTGACGCCAAGTCCAAAGAGAGGGGTGGTGGAAGTAAACTTCAGGCTTTCAAAAAATGTATCAGTGATATGAGCATAATCCCCTAGCTCATTTTTATGGAATTCATATAACAACATTGCCTCCGTGGTAGTCGTATCCTGTAAGCAATAATCCATGCCGACCTCCATTTGATTTCCTCAATTGCCAAATTTTGATGAAGAACTAGTATTGTTGTAGTCATTCCTAGTTCGTGAATCTGGATATAGTGGGAATTGAATAGGCAGTTGATTCAACCAGTCTTTGTATGTTTCCTCTTTGATTCTTGCTCTTAATGCAACCTTCTCTCGAGTTGACATTGTAGTGGAGTTCTCCGGAAGATGGTACGTGGGTCACTCATCATCACTATATTCCTAATTTAAAAACATATTGAACGTCATTAGTACAATATCAATGATATTAGTAAACACATTTTTTTTTCTAAGTAAAACTGATCTATTAACAAGTGGATAAAATTACATCGAGACCAAAGTCAGTGACTACTGCCTTGTAGGCAGAAAATTCAGGAAAAAACAGAGTAGTAGACTGTCGAAACCCACGCAGGGGTGCAGAGCTATATTTTTCCAAGAGATACTTTGACCCAGAAGAAACAAAAGGGGGCCAGAAAGCTTCATAGCTACCAGAACAGAAAAAACCCAAAAGGTTGTGTGACAGAAACAGAGAAAAAAACCAAGCAACGAACCCATTAGTCTTCCGGAGTCTCCTCCACAATCCTGCACCAGCCGGTGGTGTGCATGTTAGGAGCAGGCCCTTCGTGAGAAGCCGGGGCACCAGGTTCGGCAGAAAGCATGTCTTCATCCAGAACAGAATCGACAGGGCAAGACAGAGGCTGCACCGGAAAACTGCCACCGCCCAGATTGAAATTCGAGAACTGGGTGTCAGGAGCAACAACATTCGCCTCAGGAACGGCCGGCTACGAGCTGGACTCCCCTGGCAAGCTGTCTTCAAGAAAAACCACCGAGAGAATGGCTGTAATCCGAGGGCGGTTGAGGGTACTATTGAAGGTGAACCGAGCAGTACCAGTAGTAGGAGCAGAGGAGGCTGGAGGGCGATGCGAATGGGGACCCCAGAATAGGCGGAAATCATGAGAGTTTCCCCGACCGCTATGAGTTCTGGGATAGTAGCTCGAGCCTTCGCCAAAGGAGGAAGAGTCTGGAGATGGGCTGGAAAGAACATGAGAGGGATGGCTCCGAGAGCTACCTCTTCTACTCCTCAAACGGTGTCGAATCCTCGGCATAGTGAGATGGAGCGGGGTCCAGAACACGTCAAAGACAACTGTGAAAGCCAGCGAAGGGTGGCCCGAGCTCGGATGAGTTCGCAGCAGCAGCTTCAATTTCCCAGGAGGATGAGCCTCCCTCTTCATAGAACGCAACAAACAATGATAGACCCTCTCCCAACTATGCACACAACAACTAACGACGCCAAAACAATTCTGAAGGAAAGCCAAGAGCAGGTGATATTTAACCTGTTGTGTTCGGTACCCACCCACCTTGAGATAGGCCTCGACATGCGCCAAGTCTGTCCTTCCCATACCAAGCCGATCTGTGTTCTTAACTGCACCCATGGTGAGAATCCCGCCGGAGCATGCGGAGGAATGGTTCGTCACAGTCGAAGTCGAGCGAGAGCAGAAGTTTTCAGAGCCCATGGCGTTGGAAGGAGGGGAGTATAAATGAAGCATGCCGTTGCGCAGCTGTCCATTTAACGCCGCGTACCAGGTGGGAAGATGTCGGCAGGGCTTTCCACCCCTTCGTCCCATCCCATTAACTCGCCATTGAAACACCCGCATCCGGGGATATTAGTAAACACATTAATGCAATTGATTTTTTGAAATTACATTATACCAAACAATTAATACCATCGTTGATCCATGATCATGGCTCGATGATTCCATGTTCCAATTGGAAAAGTGAAGAGGTTGTCCATTTTCGTCTACAAATTGCTTGCAAAATGCTACTCCTCATAAGAGATTTTGATGGTTTTGAAAATAATATGCAGTAATATTTCTACATCTGAACTCGATTTTGAATTTGGATCCTGCAAATAATTTTCATACCTGTCTATTCAAATTGACATGGATTAAAATAAATAATTTCAATTAGATAATTGAAATATAAATAAAATATAAACTTACTCAAGATGGAAAGGGAGAATTCCACGAAGGACGTTGATCAACAACATGGAATGAGTTGGAATTTGAAGAATCGGCCATTTGATATTATCAAGATTTTTCCATGCATTTAATAAAAAATAGAAACAAAATTTTGTGTGAACATATAAAATTAATCGCAAGAACCATATAACCATAATCTAAATTTCATATGCTATTCAAACCATTTTTCAAGAGCAAGTTGACTTTAAGCGAAAAATATATACTTTGAACTACTATAACTCATATTGATGTGTCCTAAAGGATAATTTGAGATTAATATGTAATTCTATGTGAAAATAAAAATTTATATAGATTTTAAACCCCACTGATGCACTAATTAGAATAAAATACATTGGTATGTTTAAATAATAAAAACACCTGTTGATTTAAATAATACCCACGCTAGTTTCCAACATTCCGAAAAAATAAAAAATAAGTTATCATATCAGTGCTCTTTCACATAAATATGCATTGGTACGTTTAAATAAAAAACAACATTGGTATGCAATTATTTCCCAAATTTATAAAATAAAAATGAATTATAGTGTCTTGGTTCTCTTTTAAATACATACCACATTGTTGCGTTAAAAAAAATAATCGCACAGTTTGGAGATTTTGAAAATAAAATAAATTTAATCATGTCAGTGTGTTGAAAAAATATGGCGCCCAAAAAATTTTGATGAAATTTTTATGTAAACACACTAGTGCACTTCAGTATCAAACACGCTGATGTGCAAAGAAATTGAATTTAAAAAAAAAAAAAAAAACCATGATTTTTTTTTCTTTTAAATTTTAAAAAATGAACGGAAATTGATTTTTTGAAATCTAATTTCATAAAGTGTTTTAAATAGTAAAAATTTATTCACCATTTCATTATTTAAACCAAGATTTCAAGGGAGTGATTTGCAAGAGAGATATACTAGGAGCACTGTGTAGTAGCAGCAGAATACTTTGGAGCAGCATAACTATTCAGAAGATCAGAAACTAAAAATTAACTCGAAGACCTACATAGTAAGATTAAAATTTTATTGTTTATTTTACTAATAAAGGAATTTACAATTTATGTTAGGGTTTAATTAAAGAGAGAGATAATTTGCAAGATAAGATAAGATCAGAGCTTCAAAATATTTTGGATCTGCCAAAATATCAAAAGTTGAAAGGTATGGCGATTCACTCAAAACGTTGGATAACAAGAATCTTAAATTTTACTATTAAAATATTTTACAATTTATGTTAGATTTATTCACAATTTAGAAAAAAAATTAAAACCCTATATAGTAAAAAAATTACTATAGATTTTACTAGTAATTTTTTTATGATCTCTCTTCCTATTTAAATTGAATTAAAATTCAGAAAACAAAAAACAAAAAATTCAATACTTACCTTAAACCCTTGTCTTCCTGTAAAATTTCACGTTAACGTTTTTCAATTTAGGCATTTTGTATTTAATGGGTTTGTGTACTTACTATATATAAGGTGTTTGACATATAAATTAGGGGAATCACTTATTTAATTAGATCCAAACCTTGTCGACCCTCTTCATTTTTATAAAAAATGGCTATATGTTGTGTAGTGTGCCATATGTAACATAAAACACAAGTGCTACCTAAGTAATACAATGCAATTGTAAATTATAACACTTTCAATTCTGTCTAGTCTATTCATAATTACTCGAGGTGTAATATAACGCACTGACACACTTATTTCTAATAGCACTGTTAAATCATTGCAGTGCATTGAGCCTTACAAATTGTGGTGTCTCATATGTAATATAATGCATTGGGGCTACCTGACTAATGAAACACACAGGTATATTATAGCACTTTATATTTCGTCCATTTTTTTCATTGTTGCTCCGAGTGTAATATAATGCACCAAGGCCCTTGTTCCTAATAGCACCATTAAATCATTCAGTTGAGTTTAACCTTACAAATCACACCATCAACCCTCTCCTTTCATTTCTAAAAATAGATATATGTTACGTCGTGCCCCCTATGTAATATAAAACACCTGGGATAATTGAGTATTTCAATGCACTGATATATTATAACACTTTTGATTCTATCAAGTTTTCTCATCGTTGCTACAGGTGCAATGTAACACAATGGCGTGTTTGTTTCTAATAGCACCATTAAATCAGTGCGGTGTGTTTAGCCTTAAAAATCACACCATCCTGATCTAAAATATTTGTTTTTAAATGATTTTTAGGATGGTGCTAAATAATTAAAATCTCTGTGTGTTTAATCTCATAAAGGCACACGTGCATTCATTTGGATAAACACTCAGGTTACCAAAGTTTTTTTTTTTTTTTTGAAAATTATTTGATTTATTTTTAAAATTTATCTAATGGATTTGGTATTGAATGGTACATGTTATATATTGATAAAAAATGTGGCAGATGGTCTCAAGTAATAAAAATATTGATCAACACAATGGAAACACATCAAAAAAATAAAAGAAGGCAAGTTTTTTGTAATTTTTTTACAAAATTAATATGTTTTAACTATATGTAAGTTTAATTAATATGTATTAGTTGGTGTGTATCATGCAAAGCCATAAAATGAAGAGGTTGATAATATTATTTCCAATCTAAGTGTAGAAGAGCGTAGAAGCCTCATTGAAAAATTGCATAATGATGAATTAGGTGAATGAAAAAATACTATTCAATATGTTTTCTTTTATTATTTTCATTTATAATATATTTAAGAACATTAGATAACATGTTTCAAAAAATCTATTAATTCATATATGTTCAATTTTCTACAAGAAACAACAACGAAGGAAAATATCAATCTCATTCTAAGAAAAGAAAAATTATGGAACATGTAAATGACGATGAATCGGTCCTTAGTTCACCTGGAGTGGTGTTGGAGGTTAATGAAAGGGGGGGATTTGTTTACAAACATATGAGGGATCTAGTGGAACGAACATATATATGTACTTTCCCCTTACAATACAAAAATTAATTCAATCATTCTAAGAATAAAATTATATATAAACTACAAGAAGTGTTTCCAGAGAAATGGTCAATTAGACATGTCAGACTTGTAATAGCAAAAACATACAACAATAAAAAAGAATCATTCAAAAGGTAATATTCCTAATTGTATAAAATAATTTTCTAGAATTATATGTATATATTAGTACAAACCATTAATTTATTAATATACATTTTTTAATATTTAGTTTCATAAAACATTATAAAATTAGTTTATTATTTCTTTCACAAAGATTATGAAAATCACATATGATCAATGCACTGATATATGAAACATGCCTGTAGGAATGTCCAAAAAGGTGTACAAAGAGAAGTTTAAAGAAATGGACAATAATTGCATTACAGAAGGAGCCTTCTCAACAACGATGTACTTCAAATGTATGTAATTATGATTGAATTTGTACATATAAAAAATATTTTATCTTTAAAAATATTTTATTTTATATTTTATCTTTAGTTTATTATTTTTTTCACAAAGATTATGAAAATCACATATGATCAATGCACTGATATATGAAACATGCCTGTAGGAATGTCCAAAACAGTGTACAAAGAGAAGTTTAAAGAAATGGACAATAATTGCATTACAGAAGGAGCCTTCTCAACAACGATGTGCTTCAAATGTATGTAATTATGATTGAATTTGTACATATAAAAAATATTTCGTCTTTAAAAATTAATTTTCAAGTATTTTCTTGGAGAAAATAAAGCAAGATGGAACTCATTCAACACATAAGATAGGACGACAAGGAAGAAAAGGGTTGATTTCAAAATTTCTAAGTAATTGTTAATATATCCTTATAAAAACTCAATGTTTCATTTTTGAATATTTTAAGTTGTTTTATAGCAACCATCCTTGAATTTCTTCAAATAGGTGCTAACATACAAAGAAGAAACATCATAAGAATTGATTGACATTGGGTTAAATAACGATAGTGATTATATGTTGCCATATCAAAAATTAATTGTGGAATTTGTAATTATCTATGTCATTTTACATTTTTGAGTTTATAATTAACAAAATAAAAAATCCTTTAGATTAAACCTATGATTTATAATGTGGTTTAAAACATGCACGAAACAAAGTATGAAACTACACCAGTAAAAGGATTGTTGCTATTGATTTATGTAGCATCAGAAAGTACTCTGTAGAAATTATACAACAAGAAATTATATCTTGGATTCACCTGATCTAAAATGTACTAAAGTTAAATACTGAACCGCTTCTACAAATATTTTGTGGAATTAAAAAAACAACCGCTAATCACATGAACATGAAGAAAGATCAATCACACACAACACAGATAATCTCCCGGGTAAATATTACAGCTAAAAACCCCACTATCTTACATTTTATATTAAGCATGGATCATGAAACAATTACATACAAAACTATTGTCACAAGAGCCCTCCAATACTCAGCTAATTGTCTCACACTGTCATATGCAAAACTGAACAACACATAGCCAATTCTCAACCTCCAGACAGCCTTCCTTGATTGCGCAATCCTTGATGGTAAAGATCCCTAGAAGATAGGAATTATTTCTTGCCTTGACTACGCAAGTAACATGGGAACTCGAATGGGTGTTTTCCTACATGTGTGAAATCAGATAGTCCTACAACTGATATTCAACCTCCCTTTCACCTAGAACTCAAATGGGTATCCACTGGATCTAACATGCATGCAGTTAATAATAGTAAATCCTCAGATGCATGTGAGATCACTGATTGTGAATTAATTAATATTTAATTCACTGAATCTCTCACTAGTGTATCTTCAGTTACAACTAACACAACTGAGTTAAATTGATTTACAACTTGCACCAACTCATGCAACACTGCACTGCGAACTCTGTTACAACTAGAATTACTTTTCATGCCTCACCAACAACCTCTAACTCTAAATCCACTAGCTAACTGAATTTATCACTTTCAGTTAACTCATTCAAGTCCACATTGAGAATAGATTACAGTTTAATGTGTTAGCATTGGTATTTACATCCCACTGATCCCACCTTATTTTACTCTCCTTTCACCTCATCTCTATCATTATCATTGACCTCGCTTCTTTTTTTAACCATTTTCACTTTTTTTTCCCAAGGGTGCCCAAGTCATCATTTTCCACAAGCACTAAACCCTAATTTCCTCTCCCACTGAGCTAGGTTTTTCTATGGAAATGGAGAAATTTGAGCAGAGGAGGCATAAGGTAGGTCATATAAGTAATTATGAGGTAATTTCATCTCATAAAAATCATGTCTCCATCATTTTTTAAGAATTAATTTCAAGAGTCAAGTCATTTTCCACTCATAGGGCCAATTTTACTTCAAACTATGTTTCTGAAAAAAAAAGATGAATTTAACAAAAGTGAGAGAATTTTTTGTCCATCATAGGTCAACACAGAAAAACCTCCTTCAGTTTTTACAGAGGTGTCATGGTTTTGGAGAAATTCCAAAAATACAGGTGCTACAAGAGGTTTTTTTCACTTCTAGAGTGACCTTGGGAACATCAAGTTTTATCCTATCTGGAGTGTCCAAATCACTTTTTTGATAATGAAAATGACAACTAGACTGGAATAGATTTCCAATGAGCTATCATGACCTCAATTTTGAGTTGAGGAAGGCCTCCAAAAGTTTCATGCAACAACACTCTGCATTTCTGCACCCTCATTCTGAACTTTTTGACCAATCTCGGGAGAATCAATTTTTGACAAGGAAAATCAACTCCAATAAGAAAAAAAATGTATATTTGGAAATTAGACATGATAATATTTCCAACGAGCTATCCTGGGCACAATTTGGACACTAGGAATGCACCCAAAATCAGGCTACAACATGGAGGGCGCGTTTGACAAAGGGATGGTGCGTTTGACAGTTGTCTGGTTTTTCTAAGTTTTTGTTCAAATTTGAATTTTTATCTTGGAGAATCATGTTTTTACCTCTGTAAATAAATTATTTAAATGTAATTATGGTTTTTTTATTGTTACCTTGGGTAAATACATTAGGTAAATGAACTCAAAGAGGTGTAATGAATCAGTTCACTTAAGTTAGGAATGAGTCACTTGGACCATCCTATACTTTAGCTATTAGTTTAGATTTTTGTCTAATATCTTCCTCACCTCATGGATTCGACCCCTGAGAATGATTGAATGTTTTTTTATGTCTATTTAGTCTCTTTCTTTAGAATAGACAAGGGTTGGAATTAGTTTGATATTTTTCTAGTTGATCAAGGAAATTTTGTACTCAGTCTAGCCAAGCTAATAAAGATGAGTTGCAACTACTTTTATGGGAAACTTGTGGTATTGAATGTCTATCATTGTTTCTTCTTCAATATCATATGTTTTAAATTATTTTATTCATGTTCACTTCATTTCTATGTTATGATCTTTTACAAGTTATATAATCAGAATACATGTTTTCACATGCTCTATTTTGGGTAACTGATCATATTTTGTTCATCTTCTTCTGTCTAAGAAAAATGCATCTCCTATGCTTTTCTTATCCTTCTTATAGGTTCAAAACCATTCCATAATAATCCTATTTAATTGATAAGAATTATACCTACCTTTCCCTCTTGATCCCTACAACCCTAACTCATTTTCCCTAAACTAGCTTTCCTTGACCTAATTCCTTCATCCAGTGATTTCCCCAACCAAATAAAAATAAAAAAAACCTCTTGCACTCTATATCTAGCCTAAAAACCCTAATTTCTCCAACCCTCCTGCTTGTGACCCTTTTGGAGAGAGCCCTCTTTGGCTTGATAGGGCTAGATATCAATTCAAAAGCTTGGTTTGTGGTTACCTCTGTTGGGATTCCTTCCTCATCCTTGGGAATCTTGAAGAATGATAACATAATGTCCATATTAATTAAGGGATAATAAAAATAGACATGCACCTAAAAAATAGCATTGTCATCCCAACCCTAGCTTGGGTGCTTAATGCAACTAGGTGCTGAATGCAACCAGGTGCTTAATGCACTAGGCGTGGGTGTTGAATATTCTTGTGGAATCTCAACACTCCCTCTCAATAAGAAAGGGAGTATCCTTCACCCTGATCATGTCTCTATTGTATTCAAATTTTCTCCTAGTGAGCACCTTCGTTAGAATATCTGCATCCTAATCTTCCGTTGGAATGTACTGAAGCAACATGATCCTCCTTTACACACAATCTTGGAGATGATGGTACCAGATATCTATATGCTTTGACCTATCATGAAGCATAGGATTAATCAAGAGTTTAATGAAACTTTGATTATCACAATGAATCACTGTCGGATCCATCTGAGAACCAAAAAAACCAACCAAGATCTTTCTCATCCTGATAGCGTCACATGTAGCTTGACTTGCTGCCATGTATTCTGCTTCCGCTGAACTAAGTGCCATGTATCAATGTTTCTTGTTGTACCAGGAAATTTTTGTCGATCCAATGCTAAAGATCCCCCATAATTTTCTCTTTCTATCTGATGGACTGCCATCCCAATTTGCATTCGTGAGGCCATGCAACTTCACTTCATCTGTCTGTTTGTACCATAAACCATACTCTGATTTGACCCACAAGTATCTCCGGACATGCTTCCCCGCCTTCCAAAAGAACTTGGTAGGATTAACCATAGCTTGACTAAATTGGTTAACTACGTAGCAAATATATGATCTCATGTTCACTAGATACATTACTGAACCCACTAATTGTCTATAGATGGTAGCATACACTACCTCTCCATAAGTAGCATCCTCTTTCCTCTAATTTCCAGGAAGAGGCATATCCATGGGTTTGTAGTTCTCCATGTTAAAATTACCCAGCATCTCCTTTGCATACTTTCCTTAAGACACAAAAATTTCACCATCCCGCTGCCATATTTCCAATCCAAGGAAATAATGAAGCAGTCCCATGTCCTTCATTTCAAACTCCCTTGGAAGATCCTCCTTGCATGAGTGTATCAGCTTCTCATTACTAGTCAAAATTAGATCATCAAAATAAAGAAAAATGATCAATAACTTACCCTTAACCATAATCTAGTACAATTTTTCATCTGCTTCACTTTTGGTGAAGCCAAGTCCAATGAAATAGTTGTCTGTCCGAGTTTACCAAGCACGAGGTGTTTCATTTAGCCCATACAATGCTCTTTTGAGTCTGCACACATGAAACTCACTATTGAAGATCTCGAAACCTTCAGGTTTCTATATGTACACCTCTTCTTCAATGATCCCATTGAGAAACACAATTTTCACATCCATTTGATGAATGCACCAGCCCATCTGCATTGAGAGTGAAAGGATGGATCTTATGCAAGAGTACCTTGTGAAAAGCACAAAAGTATCATCATAATCTTTCCCCTTGATCTGTGAGAAACCATGGCCCAAAAATCTGGCCTTTTATTTCTCTACACTCCCATGATAAGAAACTTGCTTTACCTTGTAGATCCATCTCAATCCAACCACTAATTTATCGATTGGTCTTGGGACTATCTCCCATGCACTTTTCTTGACAATGGAGTCATAATCCTCTACCATTGCATCAACCCAAGTAGGCTTCTACACTGCTTCCTGAAAGGAAGATGGTTCAATCACAATACATTTGCTCATAAGAGCCATGTATCCTATAATTTTTTTATGAGATTGTCTTTGTTTGCGATGTGAAGCAGGGGCTTCTACATTCTATGTAGCATCAAGTCTCAACCTATCACCTTCTGTGGTGTGCATTCTGCCATTTCTGATGGATGGCTCTGCATGAGTGTTTTCCTCCACTCCACTAACATCCTCATGTGGCTAATCCACATCTTGAGACTCATCCTTGCGAACCAAAAGTTCCTCCTCCGCATGCAAGTCCACATCCCTCTCAAGGGTCAACTGCATGGCTTTCTCCTCATAAAATTTGATATCCCATTGCACAATAGTCATTCTATTGTTTGGAAAATACACACGACAATTATGGGGTGTTTCATTGTACCCCAAAAAAATACCAACCTCAGTTGTTGGTTCCAGCTTCTTCCTAGCATCCTTGGTCACATGAAAATAAAAATATGAACCAAAAATCTTAAAGTGTGAAACATCAAATTTCTTACCAGTGAAATCCTCTTCATGTGTACTCATGCCAAGTACTCTATGAGGACAACGGTTTTGAACATGTACCGTTGTATTGCATGCTTCCACCCACAGATGCATTGGTAGGCCTTAATCATGTAACATCGCTCGTGCTACACCCATAAGATTTTTATTCTTCCTCTCTGCAAACCCCATTCTGTTGTCGATTATGAGGCGCTATAAGTTCTCTTCAAATTTTTTCTTTGCTGCAGAAGTTCTTGAATTCGTTGTAGATTTATTCTCCACCATTACCGCTCCTAAGAGCCTTCACTTACTTCCCAGAATATTTCTCCACCAGTGCCTTAAACTCACAAAACTTAGAGAATCTTTGATCTTTCTTTTGCATGAAGAAGATCCATCACTTACGAGAAAATTCATCAACAAATATTACATAGTACTTATGTTTTGTTGTTGAAGCAACCGAGAAAGGACCACACACGTCTACGTGAACTCTCTCAAGAATCCCCAAAGCTCGGTTTTCCTTATCATGAAAGGTGGAATTTACATGTTTTTCCATAGTACATCCCTTGCATGTATATGACTGTGCAAGTGTACCCTTGGGAAGACCAGTAGAAATCCATTGCATGACTTTCAAGGCTCGATGGTGAAGATGGCCCAATCACTTGTGCCATAATTCGCCCTCATCCCGAATCACCACTTCATCTTCCTTTCCCATCATTTTTGTGCAGCCATCTACCTCCATCTTATACATATCTTAAATTGAATCCCTATCCTCTTGGCTTGACTCGTTGTTTTATGTCGCAGGAAATATTTTCCATCACTAAAAACAACTTCATAGCCTCTATCCTCCAACATTTCAACTGAGACCAAATTTTTCTTTAGACCTGGTACATACATCACATATTTTAATTGAAATGGTTTACCTGACTCCCTCTGAAATTTAATGGTACCAATCCCAATAACACTGTACTGTCCATCGTTGCCCATCTCAATATGCATTTGGAGCTCTTTCTCCTCCAAGTCACTGAAAAGTTCCTAATCTCCCGTCATGTGAAAGGAAGCACCACTATCCAAATACCACACAGATCCCAATGCACTGAACATCATGCATGCACTTAGTGAGAAGTCAAGCTCAAATTGCAAGGCAAGGGCCTCACTAGCTACAAATACAACAACCTGCTTATTCTTCTTCTTTTGTGGAAAGTTAGTAGAAAAATTCCCATGCTCGTGATAGTGAAAACACTTCACCTTGGACATGTCTTGTTTCTTGCCATTCTTGGACTCAAATTTTGAATGAAAATTATTCCCCTTCCCTTTCCTCGCCTTGTAATCCAAAGCACAATACTCTTCATCCTCATTCTTAGATGAAGATCCATCTTTGGTGTTCTGTCTGAACTCCTCCTGCAGCAAATCTTACCACATTCGTTCCTAATCTGGAAATTTTTCCCTTCCATTGAAAAAGTATTGATAACTGTGCAAACCCTTGGGAAATCATAGGAGAGCCAGGCTCACCAAATCATCATCAAAAACTGTTATTCAAAATCTCCCCAGTTCATCTCGACATTGGAAAAACTTTGTTAGATATTTTGGAATGGTGTCACCCTTTTCCATATTGATCTTCTTGAGTTTAGCTTTGAGCGCCATTCTCCTATGGTCGCTGTTGCTTTGGAATAGATCCGTAAAAGACTTCCACATTGCATATGGTGTGGCTTTCCCATGGAGGCTCGAGACAATGTGGTCTCATACTCCCTCAAACAGGATCCTCCTCGCCTTTGCCACTTTCTTTTTCCATGCATCAAGATTTGCAGCATCTGCAACATCGGGATTAGGAACATCTTTGTCAATGAATTCCTTCAACCCATTGTCTTCTATTAATGCCTCCATCCTATCCTTCTAAGCAATATAGTTCAAGCTTCACTCGAGTGCATTCTCTAACCTCAAGCCATTGAAATCCATTTCGATATTGAATCAGCTGTAGCACCAAGAAATTCTTTCTGCAAATTTGAATTCTATCTAGTGACAAACTCAGCTCCTGTTTCACTTCTGCAATTTCTTGTGCTCTGATACCATGTATAAATTATACAAAAAGCATGTATATCTTGGATTCACCCAATCTAACAATGTACTAAAGTTAAATAGTAAATCGCTTCTACAAATCTTTTGTGGAATTAAAAACACAATTGCTAATCACATGAACATGAAGAAAGATGAATCACACACAACATAGATAATTTCTCGAGGAAATATTACAGCTATAAACCCCACTATCTTCTATTGTATATGAAGCATGGATCATGAAACAATTACATACAAAACTCTTCTCACAAGAGCCCTCCAGTACTCATCTAATTGTCTCACACTGTCATATGAAAAACTGACCAACACATAGCCAATTCTCAGCCTCCAGACAACCTGCCTACCTTGCGCAATCCCTGATGGTAAATATCCCTAAAATATAGGAATTATTTCTTGCCTTGACTGCGCAAGTATCATGGGCACTCCAATGGGTTTTTTCCTGCATGTGTGAAAGCAGATAATCCTACAATTGATAGTCAACCTCCCTTTCACCTATAACTCAACTGGGTCTAACATGCATGCAGCTAATAATAGTAAATCATCAGTTGCATGTGAGATCACTGATTGTGAATTAATTATTATTTAATTCATGGAATCTCTCACTAGTATATCTTCAGTTACAACTAGCACAACTAAGTTTAACTCCATGGAATCTCTCACTAGTGTATCTTCAGTTACAACTAGCACAACTAAGTTTAACTCACTTAACTGAGTTAAACTTATTTACAACTTGCACCAACTCATGCACCACTGCACTTCAAACTCTGTTACAACTAGAATTACTCTTCATGCCTCACCAACAACCTCTAACTCGAAATCCACTAGCTAACTAAATTTATCACTTTCAGTTAACTCATTCAAGTCCACATTGAAAACAGATTACATATTAATGTCCATCATAATTAAGGGATAATAAAAATAGACATGCACCCAAAAAATAGCACTGTGGGCCCCACTGTAGTCTGGGTGGTTAATGCAACCAGGTGCTTAATGCACTAGGCATGGGTGCTAAATCTTCTTGTTGAATCTCAACATACTCTACATCTCAAATTTTGTGGAGAGGCTTAGACACTAGTATTCCAAAGAACCCATAAATTGTTTTTGAAAATTCCACTCAGTTAATGTTTTATTAAAATAATTAATTATTTTAATGGAGACCCTAAGTTAAACTTAGGGAAATTAAATAATTAAAGGGTATTAATAATACATGAGTGAGAATGATCTAGAAGGTGAAGATCAAGTCGTGTTATGATCTTAGTTGTTCATTATACATCTAATCTCAGTCGTTGATGTCTTAATTAGAATACTATAAAGGAAGGCTTTAGGGCCATATGGAAAGACACACTGAATTGATCTAAGAGTTAGAAATTTTTGGGGCATAGTTTGATGAGAAATTCAAGCTAGATGTATTAGTAGTGAGGGGAAGAGATAGCATCCAAGGAGAGATATTCTCTCAGTCAGTGGAGCATCAGTCAGAGAGAGGCAGAGATGATCTAACCAAGCCAGCACTGAAGGAAAGGGGATCATGTAGTGACTGCGCATGGCTCATGGAGAAGCAACGCAGAGGAAGATGAGTGTTTCCATAATTTTTTCTTGTGGATCACTTTCGAAGGTCGGGATCCAGAAAGTGACACCAGGAGGTTGTTCCTCAGGGTACAAAAAGGAAAAATTACTTGGTTAGGGCTGAACATTGAGCTTGGAAGGGGATGATACAAGGGCTAGAAGGTACAGTGTTGGAACTACACACAGGCTATGCAGTGCCTCCTCAGGGCAGTTATCTCTTCATCTGGATCAATCACGAACTCAGTCATTGAATGAGATAAATCATCACAAATTCTTCTCCCATTATTTCTCTGTGTAACTGAATTACCCTAGAGGTATTCAAACATGTATTTAGACATTTCTACTGCTTAATAATAAAACCCTTAGATCTTCTACACCAGTTTTCCCACATTGGGTTTTTCTGGGGACTTAGTCCAAAATAAAGGTGTCATATCTGTGAATGATTTTCCTTGTTCAGTTTCATTTTTTAGAATCATGAGTATTATAGTGTTGGTTGCTTCATTATTTCATGTGTGATTCATGAATAATTGTGTAAATTAAATTACATAATAGATGAAGTACTTCAGTTGGCTGCAGTAGGAATATTTAGATTGTTCAGATCTAGGAATTTTCACATGGTATTAGAGCATTGATGTGAAACTAGAAGAACAGATCTGAATTCTGAAGTGATGGTCATTTTTGTTAGAGTGTTGTAGATCGAATCCCCAGAGCATTTGTGCAGTTCTATCCATGAGGGCTAAATATTCGAGGTTGTCTCTCTCTGAGAGAGTCGAAAGAGAGGTAAGAATTCCAAATCGAGATATTTTAGAGCTAGAGGGAGCAGTGTAGAGCCTTCACGGTGAACCAGAGGGACATAGTTTTTCTGCAAGCAGTTTCTGGGTAGAAAAGTGTCACAAGAAGAAGAAGAGCACATAGAAGGGAATTATTCCTCAGTGAGTTCCTTACCGAGGAATTCAAAATTTCTCATTTGCTACAAAACTGATGAGCAGCAAACTTAAGAACTCAATCAGGGAGTGTGTAAGCCAGCCTAGAAGCTGCGGAGTAGGGAGAAAGAGGAAGTAGTTCGACAATTTTTAGCTGAGATGGCATCTCATGGTATTAGAGATGATGATCAGTTGGAGGGATCCTCCAACTACGTAATATGGAAGGAAAGGTTTAAAATCCTTCTGGATGAATATGATCTTAAGAAATTCATGGACAACATGGTTATTGTGCCCGTAGATCCAGATCAAAACAAAAAGTAAAAGTCTGATATGGAAAATTGGAAGAGACTTATCCTTGATGGTGTTAAGGATCATATAATCTCACATATAACTGGCAAAAACATAGCCAGAGAGATATGGGAGGCCTTTGTTGTGCTATACGAAGGAACTTCTGAGCATTCAAAGATGTACTTGGAGCAAAATATCCATATGATCAAGATGCAGAAGGGGGAGAATATTAATCCATTCTTAATGAGACTTCAAGATATTTTAGACCAACTGGAATCTGTAGGATCCACCCCAACTGTTGCAACTCTGGTGAGGTTGGCCCTTAATGCAGTCATTGAGGATTGGAAAGTTTTTTTCCAAAGTATATTGGATAGGGAAACACTTCCTAGTTGTGAGCAGATGTGTGCAACACTTCAGGAGGAGGAGCTGAGAACTTATCTAGTCAAGTGTAAGTTTGATGGTAGCAGCGGGAGTAGATCGAAGAATTTGGAGGAGGAGGAGAATGCAACCCTCCATCAAAGGGGAAACAAGGGGAACAAAAAAAAGAGAGAGAAGTTTCTAAGATTAAGAGCGTTAGATGTGGTGATATGGGCCACTTTTCGTCACAATGTCCTTTGAATAAAAAGGAAAAGGATGAGAAGCACGATTCAAAAGTTGCAACTGTGAAGATCGAGTAGGATGAGTTTTCCATAATTGCCCACACATCTCCAGGAGATAGATGGGGTGATATAGTACTGTAGTTCATCTTGAACTTAAGTTCGGTAGGATCCGTGAGGATCCCACCTCTTGGATAACAACCTTGCTACGGGTGCCCATGATTAGTAGTAGTGGGGTGGAGTATTTTTTAGTGCGAGCCGAGGAGTGATGGAGTAATAGTTGCAGTGGGTAGTAATTCCTAATTTTAGTAGCGCATAGCAGAGAAATGAAAACATAGTGCATATCAGCAACAATGCAATGCAAAACAATGTAGCATAGTGCAGAGTAGCAACAACATAGTGCTTCAGAGGGACAATGCAGTAGCTATCAACAATCAGAGCCTTCACCACCAAGGTGCATCCATTGAACGCTTGTTTATTTTTGGGGTTGTTTTCAGTTGCTTCTCTCAACATGTGAGTTACAATGTTGATGGAGTGTTTGCAGTGGAAGTACTAGCACCATAGCAGATGCAACACTCGAGAGGGATCTATAGTACAGATGCAGTAATGGCAGTCACAGTACTAGAAACATAGCAGATGCAACACTTGAGAGGGAGCTCTAATATGGATGCAACCATGGAATTGGAAGTGTTATGGGAATTAGTACAGTTGGGGCAGAAGCGCAGTGGTTGGTGGAAATAATTTCAGACATGAGAAACACAGAGGATTCTTTAGGGTCAGAGGAGTATGCAACAAGAATATTGGTAGAGCACTTTCCTCGCTAAGAGGGAGTGTTGATTTTTGTAGCATCAAAAAGAGCCCTAAGTCTCAAATTTTTGGGAGAGGCTTAAACATTGGTATTCCAAAGAACCTATAAATAGTTTGTGAAAATTCCACTCGAATAACGTTTTATTAGAATAATTAATTATTTTAATGGAGACCTTAAGATAAACTTATGGAAATTAAATAATTAAAGGGTGTTAATAAAACATGAGTGAGAATGATCTAGAAGGTAGAGATCAAGTCATGTTATAATATTAGCCATTCATTAAATATCTAATCTCGATTGTTGATATATCAAATAGAAGACTATAAAGGAAGGATTAAGGGCAATTTGGAAAGACACACTCAATTGATCTAAGAGTTCAAAATTTCTAGGGTGCGGTTTACTAAGAAATGTGGGCTAGAGGTCTGAGTAATGAGGGGCAGAGATAGCATCAAGATAGATAGATTCTATAATTGGGTGAAGCATCAGTAAGAGAGAGGTAGAGGTGAACTAACCAAGCCAACTCTAAAGGAAATGGGCTAACGCAGTGAGTGCATAGGGATCATGCAGAAGCAACGCAGAGGCAAAGGAGGGTTTCTATAAAATTTTCCTATGGATCAGTTTCGGAGGTCGGAATCTGAAAAGTGAGACTGAGAGGCTATTCTTCATGGTACACGAAGGCAAAACGACTTGGATGGGGCCTAACGTTAAACCTAGAAGGGGATGACATAGAGGATATAAGGTACAATGTTGGAACTACACATAGGATGTGTAGTGCCTCCCTAGGGAAATTTTCTCTTCATCCAGATCAACTAGGAACTCAGTGATTGAGTGGGGTAAATCATTAAAAATTATTCCCAAAATATTTCCATGTGTAACTAAATTACCGTAGGGGTATTCATAGATGTATTCAGACATTTCTATCACTTAATAATAAAACCCTCAGATCTCTTGCACTGATTTTCCCACATTTAGTTTTTCTAGGGACTTAGTCCAAAATAACGGTGTCATATATGTGAATGATTTTCCATGTTCAGTTTCCTTGTTTAAAAATCATGAGTTTTATAGTGTGGGCTACTTTAGTGATTTCTTCAGTATTTTATGTGTGATTTAGAAAAAATTGTGTGAAGTAAATTACATAATAGAATAAGTAATCCAGTTGGTTATAGTAGGATTCCTTAGATTGTTCAAATCTAATAATTTTCACAGTTGCAACAAGGCATGAGACGTGGTTTTGAAACCATGTGCACAATTTATGACTTACTTCTTTCTATGGGGCATTTATATTTGATTTACATTGATGTATATTATTTATTTCAATTCTCATTATTGTCACTAATGTAGGTACACACATTACACTTTATTTTTGTGTTTGCAGATGGAACAAAATAAAGAAGGTGAAAAAATAAATTCAATCAACAAAACATTCCTCCAAATAACAAAAGTCATGGAAGTATCTTGAGAAATGACAATAGTTCCAATGAAAAATGATGATCTATTTGGATATCAATGCAACCTATTATATTTTTTGAAATAATTGTCTCTGAAAATAGGACATTTTGTTTAATGTAAACATGGACATAGTGTCCCAATTGAAAGACAAGGGGTTACTAATAGCAATCTCATTTTGTATGACAAAGAGCTTCTTATTGATATATAATAAAATACAGTTTAATTTATTCTATTGTGTTATCCAATGTCATTGTGAAATCTCACACCACTGACTAAATATATCGATGATTAAATATTATAATGAAGAGATGTGAAATATGATACTATAACAAATCATTCCAAACAACATATACAAATGCCCTAATAAAATATTATTTATATGAATATTTTTATAAGATATATGTCGATTTCTCAATGAATAATGAATTTCAAAAACTACAATAATTGCATTGTCACAGGTCAATGTCTCCAAAAAAGAGAAAATATTATACAAAAACACTCGTGCATCCATAACATAAAAATGCATCGATTATTTACTTTAAATAAAATCACCCTCAAATCATCTTTCAGTATAGCCAGTTACTTTTCAGAAAATGATAGCATAGGTTCTCTCAAGTCTACAAGCGCTAGTATTGTTTTTAGTTAATGCTTGATGCATTGTAACTCCTAACGCACCAGTGCTTTCATAGAAATAACACCCCCCTGGTTCTACAAAATATTACCTCCATTACTGGTGCACTATTAAAATTAATAGCCCCAGACACTCTATATAACAAACATGTTGGCGTTTTTATGTAAAAAATATGTTTCAGTGTTGCATGTTTAAAAGAATGCACCGAAACTGCAATTATTTTTTACATGCCCCAGAGTCGTTCCTTCATCAAAAATCGTCTAGGGTTTCTTTTATAAGCATCGGCGTGGTCTATGTTTCAAGGTCTTGTGCTCTTTGAATTGAAGGCACCGATATATTTTTTTTGTAAGCACCAGGGTGGTATACATTTCAGGTTATGGTGCTCTTTAAATTAAATTCCATGAAGATTTTAATTATGTATAAATCCTAGTGTGTTTCTATAAGTAGCACACTAGGGCTTCATGTTCCATAATGCACACTAAAATAAAACATCTGCTAAAACCTCTGGAAACCCAGAAATTTTCAGTTGTGATGAAGTTATGTTATAAGCTCTGGTAAATTGTCTGTTTCCACAAACAGATGTTTTAGTAGATGTCTTTTTGACAAATTTTGCCAATTTTATAAAACTAAATACCTCCGTTATAACCTCCACTAGAAGGTATTTTCCTTGTATTATGTAAAATTTTCATTTGGTATGTTTATGACACTGGTATAACAAGTGTTAGATGTATCAAAAGAAATTTGGAAATATTCCTCCCTTGAAAACCAAATGAAGTTAATTTTCCATAGTGTATTTTCATTAGTGAATATGAAATTGAATCTATGCTCAACCATATCCATCATAAATTCTATAATTTTTCACATAACCTTCAACCACATCCTTCATAAATTATATTATTCTTCCCCTTGTGTATATTGTGGTTTTGACTATACCTTTCCTCATACCTATAGAGATGTAAGTGTTGTTGTGGTGATTCAAAAAATCCAGCAATTGAGGTTTTCCACTATATTTTTTTGACCATCATTCACTGATGAACATGGAACTTCTTAATTATATATGTATTTCATGGTGGCCCTTGGTTGTTTTGAAGGTAATCAAGGGTGGAAGAGGGTAGGGGGGACTAGTAATTGTTTTCCACATCAACCAAGTGAATGCATTTTTGACCCCATTATTAATTATCAAGTAGGTTGGGGGGGTCAACATGAAATGATGTCATCATTATAATGTCTAAATTTTAATGCAATTTTACAAGACCTTTCGTTGATGGATCCAATCCTATATTCTAAATAGAAACTCCTCTTTTAATTGACCATTAGAAATATATAAATTTCAATAGAGATGTAAATAAACTATTAATGGTGTATATGAAGATAATGTGACTTGAAATATTTAAATTGAAACTCTATGAAAAAATACTTTAAGTATTTAAAATGATACTCTATGACATTTCTCTTTTATAATAAGATGATATTATTATAGTTCTCTATCATTTTTTGTGGTCGTAAAAGGAATAAAATTTCATCCAATCCACATGAATTTTTTTTTGTCATTGCTTCTGAAATATAGCCTTTATTACCAAAATAACATTCCTCTTTATCGTCATTGAATGCATGAACATGGTTTTCACAGGTTTCACAAACAATTTCTTTTTAGATTGTTAGAAATAATAAGACAGGGGGGTGAATCAATAATTCATTCACAATTAAAAATCACTTATTCTATTCATGTATTTCAAAGTCATATTGAACCATTATATCATTAACATAACATAATGTTATAGATGAGAGATTATTTAGTAAAACATGAGCAACATTAAGTATATAATAGTTTAAAACATAAAACACATCAATCATATATGGACACCATATTTTAGGTGGAAATCCAATGTGGGAGAAATCCTCTGTTGTTGTTGTTTTGCCTTCTACTTTTATTAGAAATAAAATTCTTCTTACATTTTGTACTGGTGCATACTCTTTTCAATATGCAGGCTCCTACCTGGAGGAGGCTACAAACTCCACAAGTTCTTTGTCTCCTACAGGAAGGGAGCTCCTACTCATTTATCAATTTTACTAACTCCTACAAGAAGGAAGATCCTACTCCCTTACTAAATTATACAACCCTCAACGCCTTCATAATCAACCGTCAAGAACATGTAGGCCACCTTTCATCAATTTTCAAACTAGACCCACATGCAACAATATGCAGTATCTGAATACCAATTTACCAAACAATAAATAACACTATAAAAATCATTGAATACCAACCACTTAATACACCAGCCACTAAATATCAATCTATGAATACACCTCTTCTAATGCAAACCCTCTCAACAAGACTGTCAATAGTAAGTCATCAAGTCAAATGAAAAACAACCCTTGTCAAACCATAACATTACCATGTCAAGCCAAATATCTCATCAACACTATTTATATCAAACCAAGTTTCATTAATCATAGACAAAACTATTATAGTTCATAACACTATGAATAATGAGCCAAATACCAACCAAGTCACAAATATATTAAATCAGACCAATCCAACCAAATATCAAATGCTAAGTCATATATTCATCAAAATTTTCTACATAAATTCAGGTGATCGGTATCATTTATTCATCATCACCATCCATAATAACCCAAACACCAAGTAGAATTCATGATTAAATACAAAGTTACAATCGAGTCACAAAATGTCAAATATTATGTCTGAAAATTTTCACACAACAAAGAACATATTAAGGTTTTGAAGCCTCGAAATTCATTGCAACAACATGGGGGATGACTACCCGGTCCAGACCTTAAATTAGTTCCTTTTCCATTTGGAATAATGGTTCTAATTGGTTTAACTAGGTCCATTTACCTTCTGTCAATCTCCAATGGATTAAAATATAATTGTTTTTTACCAATGGAGAAGAGACATTAGAGCATCCCTCTTACTGATCAAGTAAGAAAGTGATCTTTAAGATAATTTGGGGCTCATCCAAGCCACAGCTAAATTCTTGCCTATTTGGGAAGATACTTCTAGTAGTGAATAATTAAATCTAAATGAAAAATTATTCTAAAATTCAAGAAAAAAAACTTTATACTAATCCTATCTCAATTAGGAAAACATTGATCTAAAACCAAGAGAAAGATATTTAAATGATTTTGATTTAAATATATATGGCTTATAATGAATCAAGCTAACGAAGTAGTTCAATTAACTTATATTATGTATACCAAAACACATTATATTCAGATACCTCTTAACTAGGATAATCAACCAACAAAATTTAGGAAGAAGTTCACAAAATGATATTGGTTGTTAAATCAGTAATTCGAATATTTAAACATTAACATGAGTAAACAATTCACAACATATAAAAATTTGTTAAATCTGTATTAAAAGACAAATTTTTGAGTAAATAGTTACTTAGAAATCGGAATTCAAACCATAAGAGCAAATATAAATAATAACATGTAACTAAGACACAGTACTCATATAGACAATAGTGCACAAATATGAATAAAATGACACATTTCTGCTATCATAAAATGAAACTAGTATTTAAAACAATAGTATTAGAAATACCATTTTGTTGAATCCATTTCTCCGGCTCCGGTCTCCAACAATCCTTTACAATGCTTTAACTTATGCTTTTAAAACTAGAGCTGCAATAGTACAAGCTTCGTTCTCCATACATAATTCAACATGCAAAGTCAAAATCCTCAATAATCCCCAGATCTGAGTTTTCTATCCTCTACCCTAAAACTCTAAATCCTCTACACAATATTGCCTTCAAGAATTTTTGAATTTTAGAGAAGACTAGCCCTTACTACATTCTACAATTTGTTATTTATAATATTTAAAAAAGAATTCCTTAATAGAAAATTTGTTAAAGATTTGTTCTTCTCGACCAAGTTTTAGTGGCCCAAAAACATATTCTTCAATTTCTAGAGCATTTTCATTGATTGAAATCTTCTTCTCCTCATCCCTTCAAGTGTTTTTCTGCAAAAAACAAATTAAAACTAAATTAAAATGCAAAAAATAAAATCAAAACGCCAAATCTAGAATTTAAAACAACTCTAATTGAAACTTAATTACATAATTGAAATGAAAGAAATCTAAGCTTTCACTTGATGTATGTGGTGATCTAATTGGTCAAGGAGAACATAGACGAATGGATCTGCACTTAGAAGAAGTTGTGGGCAAATGAGAATGCAGAAAATTAAACACAGAAAATTATTTTTATTTAAAAACTCAGAGCTTGATCTTTTTCTGAATTTTAGACCCATTAAATGATCAAATCTGGAAATGAAACCACTTCAGAAATTTTCTCCATAAATTTATCTATCTAATTAGCCATCTCGGGCCTCATTTGGCCAAGTAAAATTCAATCTATGAGCTTCAAAGTTGGTATATAAAAATTGCCATAATTCTGGAATTTCTTTGCGTGAGCTAAAAATCAGAAATTTAAATTAAATTCTAATTCTAAATTAATTTAAAATATATAATTAATTAATACTAAATTAATTTCAATTACATTATTAATCTAAATTAATTACAAATTAATTAATAACATAATTAAATTAATTAAAACCCAATTTTAATTATTAATTAAAATATTATTATATTATATTAAAATTGTAATTTAATATTATAATTATAATTATAATAAAAATATAATTATATATTACAGTAAATCCATAACAATTTAAATTATAACAAACCAAACTTCACGTGAGAATGGAGTTAACGGAGGTAAGAGTTAGGTGGAGGAATAAGGTGGAAGGTGAGGTAAGGCTGACGTGAGGGAGACTGAGGCGAAGATACGGAGGCATAAGGCGAAACAAAACTTTGTTTAAAACTTAAAACTCCTCGCATTTTCCCGATCTCAAAATTTTTATGCAACATCATTTTGTTGTGAATTAAAATTTTGATATGCAATATGCACAAAAATGTTATCGTAATTATTATTATTATTATTTTATTTATTTATTTTAAATTTCAAAGACTCATAGAAATCTCGCAATATCGCAATTTCTAGAAGGAGGAGAAGGGATATGAAGTGGTGCCCACGTTGGAATAACAATCCTACAAATTGGAATATATCCATTTTTCAATTCTAATATTCTGGGCTTGGAAATTTATTTAAAATAATAAATTGGAGTAAATTACCAAGATCTCGAAACTTGTTTGAGTCCATTATACAATTTGGCCAAGTCATTTCGTAGGACTGTTAGTGAAAATGAAAATATTAACTAAAAGATTTACTTAAATGAAAATCATAAAACATGCTTAGCCAAAAATTAATGGAAATGGTCCCCATTATTGAAGTAAATAACTCAAAAATGGGGGGTGTTTGGTTTTCCCTACAACAAAAGGAAACTATAATTTCTTCCAATATGTGACATCAATGTTAATCCAAAGCACGACCAAGGCATACCAAACCAAATCTTGTCAAGTGTCAAGTTAAGAAAACCATAACATTGTTAAGACATAACCTTGTCATAAACCTTGATATCAAGCCATAATACTAATAGCAACAAATTATATTATAATCAAGCATTTTTGATATGTTCAGAACCATGTCAATATTCATCCATACTTTTCATCAAAACCCTTTTCTCATTATCAGCCAAGTCAATATCTATTGTGAAACTAGCTCCAAAAATAGAAGAAAAGTGATATCAACGCCTTAGAAATAAGCCACTTCAAGGGGCAACCTCCAATACATTACATGAATGAAAAATTCTTGAATTATACAAATTACAAAATCTCCTTTCTATATATAGGAGTCCATGGGGCCACAATGTAATCCTAGTAGGGCCACAATGTAATCCTCACCAACCTAACAATAATAATGTAAGGGCACAATAATAACAATATGAGGGTTACAAGGGTACAACAATAACAATAATGGGGGCTACACTAACATAATAAGGGACTACACTATTAATATAGGGACTTAACATGCCCCTCTCCTTCAAACAAGTGTTGTCCTCAACGCTTGATTATTTCTTGATGCTTCTGTATAAAATTATTATCCGCCCATGTGGAATCTTCTACAGGAAAATTCTTCCACTTGCTGAGATACTCTGAAATTGATCGTACTTGTCGAGTTCTTGTTTTTGTGACTTCTTCAGAAATTCTTTCGATGTGATGTTGATATTCCTATTGTTTCATTAGATTCTGCACCAAAGCTAGGTTATCCCTTGAGAGTTGGAGAACTTGTTGTTGATGCTCGTTGTGATCTTCCAGTAATTTATCATCCCTATTAGCTATTATTTTATCCTTCAAACCATCCAACTTAGCCTCCATTTCTTCTTTTAAACCATCTCTGTCATCTTCGGTTGCTCTTCGTAAGATCAATATTTGTTGCACTTGGTACCGTAATTTTGATATCTCATACTGCAATTCTTCCTCTTCATGCATCATAGTATAGATTTTTGAGGGCTTAATGCATATGGAATTATTTTTTTGAGGCATTATAGAACCCAATATTGATAAAAATTCTAAAAGATGCCCTTGGAATCACTTCAAAGTTTTTTTTCGAACAAACATTATGCAATTTTAAAAACCAAATACACACCTTTTTCTTGCTTTTGAGAAGCTCAATATTGAAACTCAATTATCTGTGTGATTTCAGATCCTCAATAACTAAAATTTGGCCCTGAAGTATCCCTCTGAATCTTATTTCAAATGCCACAGTTCTGACTTGATTTGGATTCTTCAAGGCAAAGTTATTCCCAATCTCCCACAATGACCTAATTATGGACTAGTACAGTAGAGCGAACTTGTACGACTTGCCACGTGTCATTGTTTACTCCTTTGGCTCTGAAATTTATGGAAAGGAAACTACAATCCGTTTACTTCATGACAAGTTTTACAAAATTCCAATCCAATGCTCAGAGAGAGAGTTATGAATATTTTCCCACGATCACCCCTTTGAGATGAAATTCAGGAGCTTGAAAAAGACCTAACTTCCACAGATCATATCTCCAATAATGTTGTGAAGCAAGCTCTAAAATTTTGTGATGGTATTCATCAAGATTTTGGCTTCGGCTTTTGAATCTTCATAGAAAAAACGTTATAGCGAAAATTCTGGGATGACATGTCTAGATTAAATTCAGGAGCCTACAAAAAGCCTTAACTTCCACAGATCATATCTCCGAAACTGTTGTGAACCAAGCTCTAAAATTTTGCAATGATGTCCCTCAGGATTTCGACTTCACACTCTAAAAATTTGTCCTTCTTAACCTTCGTATAAAAAAATTTATAGCGAACATACCACGATGACCTGTTTGGAGCAGAAAAACCTTGGAATCCAAAGCTCTGATACCAAATGTTGTGAAACCAGCTCCAAAAATAGAAGAAAAGAGATATTAACACCTTATAAATAAGCCACTTCAAGAAGGAAACCTCCAATACATTACATGAATGAAAAATTCTTGAATGATACAAATTACAAAACCTCCTTTCTATATATAGGAGTCCATGGGGCCACAATATAATCCTAGTGGGGCCACAATTTAATCCTAGCCGACCTAAAAATAATAATGTGAGGGCACAATAATAACAATATGAGGGTTACAGGGGTACAACAATAAAAATAATGGGGGCTACACTAACATAATAAGGGACTACACTATTAATATAGGGACTTAACAAATTACTAGGGACTTGGAAATTTATTTTAAAATAATAAATTGGAGTAAATTACCAAGATATCGAAACTTATTTGAGTCCATTATACAATTTTGCCAAGTTATTTCGCAGGACTGTTAGTGAAAATGAAAATATAAACTAAAAGCTTTACTTAAATGAAAATCATAAAAGATGCTTAGCCAAAAATTAATGGAAATGGTCCCCATTATTGAAGTAAATAACTCAAAAATGGGGGGTGTTTGGTTTTCCCTATAACACAAGGAAACTATAATTTCTTCCAATATGAAACATCAATTTTAATCCAAAGAACGACCAAGGCATACCAAACCAAATCTTGTCAAGTGTCAAGTTAAGAAAACCATAACATTGTTAAGACATAACCTTGTCATAAACCTTGATATCAAGTCATAATACCAATAGCAACAAATTATATTATAATCAAGCATTGTCGATATTTTCAGAACCATGTCAATATTCATCCAAAATTTTCATCAAAACCCTTTTCTCATGATTAGCCAAGTCAATATCAAAGTAAAATCATAGTCAGAAAGAAATTTCATCAATTCCTTCTCTTAGAACAATAATCGACATGAATAAATGATGTTTGTCCCAAAAAGTCAATGTAGCAAAACAATAATATTCTAATAATTAAATTAGTGCAAACATAGTTCCTAGCTAAATCAAATTTTCAAGTATAATCCTCTTACTCAATATAACATCTCAGCATTCAGATCCAACCAAATTATTGAAACCAATCACCCCAGACTATCTCTTCGTTCATTGATCAATTCATACATTACCTGCTACAATGATGACTTAACTTAAAGAAAGACCCTACATCAAGGAGAAGTCATATAGATCATTACTCTTTAAAGCATGTTCTAATTTCTACATACATCGACAAAGAAACACACAAATATTTGTAAAATAAGAAGTAGACAATATGTGACACCATATCCCTGAACAATCAACACATGAACCTTTGTCACGGTGATCCCTTTGAATTGTGATATCTAAGACATCATTCAAGTTGCAACGAAGACACAAAAATAACCCAAAAAATCATTGATTATAGGTCCCTATATAAATCATCAAATTGTATCTCTACAAAACCCTAGTTACGATACAAATCTCAACCATGGACTAATCGTTGTCATAATTTTTCTATGCAAAACAAAAGGTGGAATTACACATATGCAATTCAAATATTATCCTAATAATGTATGTAAAGTTTCTACTTTGTATAGTAGTGAAGACCCATTTTTTTTATGTTAGTCATGACAATAGCAGTATATCATCAAAGGCATTTTTCCAATACTTTCTCTGTGCATACCAATAAAATTTACTGAAAAAACAAAGATTTCTTCAATAATTGTAATAAAAATTTATTAAAACCTTTTTCTTATCTATAGATCAACATACCCAAAATAATCAGATACATCATAGCATAGATATAACTAGAATCACAACCATATTCATTTATTCATTGTATCATATCTGCAAATATTATTGGACGATTTCCTTTGTTGTGCATTATCCCTACAATAGACAAAATATTTATTAACTCTTCAATGAATCTTAAGATCTATGAGATCTAAACCTTCTCCATATTTCCTCATACACTAATGTTATAGACATATCACAAGAAATAACTCATCAACAATGCACACAAATTCCTTCCATTCACTCCTCCTTTTATAACTATTATATCCTCTCAATACCATGCAAAATATTTGGTTTTAATTTACTAATTTGATGTCACTGACCGAATCAATCCCATTCATGCGCAAAAGTTCCATGGGAGAAACCTTGTTTTTTCTCATGGTTTTTAATTTTTTCCACCTACAGGCATGGTTGCGTGGATGATAAATGGAATTATCGACATCAACCACCTTGTTAATGAGTCTTCTATGTGACTAAAAGCTTCCAACCACCCTATTAAGAACTTCCTCCATGCGACGAAGGCTTAAGCTAGGGAAAGACATATCCTATTAATCCAGAATGTGGACACACTTTTGCATCCTTCTCTAAAAAAACCTACAAACCTCTATAACCACGTCTTCCTATACAAAAAAATCCTTCATGTAGTCATGTAGAAGTTGACTTATATCAATCATGCACTCCTTACTTTTATTACAATAAAACTACTAATTATGATGATGAATAAACAAGACATACAATCCATGGAGATATAAAAAAAAAACTAGGTTGACATCAAGGACAACCCATGAGCCATAATGCTGACATAGATTACAAGTCAACTTACAACTTGATGTACATGTAGTATCCAACTTACTATCACATGTTGGTGTGTTGGAAGGAATCAATGGAACAAGAAATTCCGAGTTTTTGGATGGAACCCAAAAGAGGTTGTTTTCACACTTGTATTAACATTTAATTTAATAATTGGCATTTAAATGCATTGATTTTATGTGTTGCGTAGAAGACATTCTGTGTGGGCACATGAATGGGATAGTTAGACTTATGAATTGGAAAACTTGAAGGGAGAATTTTTATTAAAACATATAGTTCGATGTGGGGATGGTACCTCCTTGCTAGGTGTTATGAATATGAACATCATGTGCCTTCACTCATTTTTCTACAAATCTATCTTTCTACCTTCTAATCTATAATAAATATGAAATTGTTTCCAGAGTAACCATCTCTTTATTTCTAAAAACCCTACTATGTTCACTAAATATTGGAAAATAAATTATATACAAAACTAAAAACCAAAATTATTATGAAAACTAAAGTAGATTCTTAATTTCAATTTTATTTACATACAATAATCCTATTATAATCATCTAAACTCATCTATGGTGAGGTAAAATCATGCTTCTAGTGCAACCATGAAAGAATTAGATTGAATTACCAAATTCCAGGTAGAATTTTGGCCATTAGAATAAGTAGTAATGTGAAAATTTGCAACACTACACAAATCTAGAACCTACACTCTCAATGATGAAAGGATTCAAGATTTAAATTGATCAAATCCTCCAAATCAGTTTCTACATGATCATAATAAGTGATAAAACTTTGATAATTAGTAAATATCTCTCCTTCCTATTCGATATGAGTGGGATGGCTCTTTAATCTCCCTACTTCATTAGTGATGTTAGGATTTTCCTTTTGAAGTTATAGGAAAGAAACAAAAATAAAATGTGAGCTTATTTTACTACCTTTGAGAATTTCAACTGAAATATGTCATGTTCTTCAATTCCTTCCTCTGTGTCTATTTCATAGTTATCATACATATGGGCTTATTTTTCATGAAATATAGTTTCCTTGTTTTTGTGAGAGTGCTAATCAAAGCTTAATGTAAATGGAAATATTATCGGTTGTGTAAACTCAACATTACATTCATCATGATTATCATAAACATGTGATTTTATCTAAATTTTTGTAGATGATGATTCAGAAATGTGTAAATGTTATTTAGATTCATAACCAATCAATTATATTTTCTTCTTACCACTACAATAGTAATCTTATGTATGTTCTATAAATGATTCAAATTATTTATTGTGGTACCTTTCAAAAATAAGCTCAACTCGAAAAATTGTCCTACAATGATAATGAAAGCTTGCATGGAAATATATAAACAAAGAGATATTAGCCAGAGGTAAATCTCTATAGCATTATCAAGAACTCAGTCCAAAGACATCATAAACATTTTCATGAGAACATATTCATGCAATATATCCAACTAATGCATGTATTCATGGAAATCTATCAAGTGTTAATCTATATTGTATTCATCATAAGATATCGTGAACATTTTCATGAGAAAATATTCATAAAATATACCTAACTAATGCATTTATTCATGGAAATCTATCAAGTTCTAAACTAGACTATATTCATCATCTCTTATAAATTTTGGAAGCAACTCTCTCTAGTATTTTATGTCAATCATAGAATTAGGCCCAACCATGTACATTTGAAAATTGAAAAGGAGCATAACTTGTATTTTAATTTTCCATTAAGATATAATAAAGTTAGAGTGGAGGCACCTAAATGCGGGTTTTCCATTTGAAATTACATAATTGGTTTCCTGACCCTTGTTTACCTTCAAGAACTAGATTTGGTATTTGTAGAACCCTAGGAAAAAATTTCAATTCTTCACCTCGCTAACAACTAAGATAATTTGATGTTATTCCTTGAGATGTTCCTAGATACTTATAAGGAAGTATGCCAAGGAATCTGCAAACTCAATTTAGGCCTCAATCTAGATCATTCACTAGAAGAGTAACCCTTAATTATCAATAACAATTGACTGCTTACTATACCTAAGCAACAATTTGTTCATTAATATCATAGTGCCAGATTTGAAAGAAAAAAATAAAAGGGTTGGAGTTGATATGGAAGTAAACTAGGATTATAGACTATAAAATTTCTCAGATAAATGACCTATACATTGGGTATAGAGTATCAAATACCTATACATTGGGCATGAAGTATCAAATAACGGAGCAGAAATTTTGGTAGTTGAAGATAAAAAAAGTTTAGGAACAAACAAATATTCAAAAATTTAATCAAGAGTAAAGTAGTCACTCCTAACCAGAGATGAAGATTGTGATTTTATTGTTCATTAATGAATATAATCAAAAAAAAAATTAATGTTAAATTAGACATTAAATAAATCGATCCATAACATAATGTTCATTACCTATGATTTATTTGGAAAAAATACAATAAATGTTCATCATTCAAATCCTTTCATGGTTGTCCTATTAACGTATAAATACTTTATAGATAAGAAAAAAGTAAAAAATATATGCTTTAGACTATGGATGTAGTACAAGTCATTTCATATCAAAGTTACATTAAAAAATTATAGAGTTGAATGTGAATAAGCTTATCACAAAAAAAATATGAAAGGAAACTAGGGCTCTGCCAAAAATGATCCATGAATCCATGTATTATTTATTCAATGTAAAAAATAAAAATAAAATCAGACCCATTGATTTTTTTTACAAATAACACAACCTCTCACTAAATCAAATTATTCCCCCTTCCCCTTTGAAATGTTTTCAATTTATGTCTATATGGTCTTCAAATAATGAGATAGTCCTTCAATTTTGAAACTAATTTCTTTAAATAACATAAAAAAATTTGCATGTTTGATGGTTTCTCAACACTTACGATAGTTTTCTCACATTTGTCCTACCAATTAGGAAATTGTTTGATTATTTATAGGCATTAATAATAACCTCTTAGTGTAGCCTCATTCACTAGGTGTCATTTCTTCATTATTATCTCCTCCACTAGCTATAAGGTTATTATGATTTAATTATTTTATTTTACTTTTCAACTTGTTAAATTGACTTATTAGCAATTGGCCTCTTGTTAAAATAAAAGTGGAATGCGATTTTCCAATTTAATTACGTTGATTCTATGTTTGATATGTTTGCCACCTAGACTGACCCACCTCCTTCAAAAAGTGTATACCACTCTCTTAGGTTGCAATCAAGTCTAAATGTAGAATTATTTTTTATCCCAAGGCAAATATTTTATTCTCAATTAAGTGATTAACATATATATTTTTTTTATACCAATAAAATTATGCTCGAGAAATTGGATAATGTTTTGATGGAACACCTTCATAAGAGTACTTTGAAATTGGCCAACCGTGATCCTTGGTTGAGAAAAGCTAAGAAACTTTAGAAATATGACTATGCTATAAATTTAAATCACTTGTTAATTTTCTTAAACCCTTCCTAGTTCATTTGCTAGTATGCTTAAAAAAAAAATGTATTTCTTAAATTTTTGTCCATTGCCATGATCTCCATGTTCATTTGCTAGGATACCAAAAAAAATAATTGCCAAAAATTTGTGTGAAATGCAATAATGTCAATGTTAATTTCATTTCATCTTCCAACATCTAATCTAAATAACATCAACTCTGCAATGGTTTCTCTTAGGTCATTAGTCTTGGCATTTAAACCTTTACAACAATTAGCACGCATAGTGGAAATGTATTATAGTTTCGTTCTTGTGTCACAAATCCCATTAAAATAATCTAGGTTGAGAAATAATAGATTTAGTCCAATGTCATCAAATTCATATGAGAATATTGTATCATTGAATACATCTTGATCATGTTTGGCACGGTAGAACTGGGTAGAGTTATACCATGTATTGTATAGGTTGATTGTTCTTTGAATATAATGAACAAATGAAAATTCTACATTCAGTACGTTTCTGACAACGATAGGATCAGAGTCTTATGTATGACAATAAATTTGGAAATATGCCTCCCTTAAGAACCTTCGGGATGGATTTTACAACCATATCATAGTTACATGAGTGAAGACGAAAATAAATTTGTGCCCAACCATATCCTTAATAAATTTTAGTGTTCTCGACATAACCATTAAGTAATCCTTTTTCATGAAAAGTTCTAGCCTGAAAACTATTGGAAATACTCCCAACCACTGCCATGAATAAAGTCTGGCAGCGGCCCACACTTCGTTGAAATTTTTTTATAGAAAGGACAAAGCATGGATCCAAACCTGCAAGCATTTATTCACACAAAATAAAAGCATATAGTGCCCAAGCCACACTCTGCATTTAAATATTTACCCATCGTATTCACCTACCTTTTTGTCTGCATGTTGCAGCCCAAAAGATTTAAGTTTTACCCCTCAACGCTTAGCCGAAAGCTAATTTTCTGCCAATGCAATTCAGTGGGACCCAATAGACCTTACCACACTTCCAAAACCGCATGCAAACCTTTGTTATCATGTATTCCTTACCTTTCCACCATTTCGCACTTACCACTGCTTAATCGCCTCCATACCGCACTTCGCAACTTTTAACGTTTAGCTTTTAAGCCCTGCACCGAAACCTTGAAATGTTGCGATGCGACATCGTCATCACACATCGCAAAATGTAGATTTTTCATTTCGCCAAATTTACCACTTACCTTTTAGCATGCCCGTAATACTGCACTTTGCAGTTTTTATGTTTTACCTTTTTTTGTTACTGCCCGCAATTTCGCACTATGCACTTTTTAGGACTTACCTTTAAGCACCCACAAGTTATGTTATTTATGTAGCGATGCAATCACAATCGCACATCGCAAGATCAGGAGGGTAGCGTCCACAAAGTAAATCTTTTAAGTTGCGATGCAATCGCAATTGCATATAGCAAAGTTTAATGGATAGCACCCGCAAACTAAAAGTTTTAAGTTATGATGTGATCGTGCCATTGCACATCACAATCGCAAGGTTTTATGTTTACTCGTATCACGCCCAATTAAATATTAAAATCACCGAACTGCAATTTGTGATGGAGGAGTAGATGCGATGTGGTTTTGAAGCCAAAACCTATAATATTTCAAGTCTGGGCTTTTGTGTTTTGTATGTTGTTTCATGCAGAAAACAACAGATCGGAGCAGAATGATGTTTGGTTGTTACCCGTCCATTCCTACATTGAATTGCCTTAAATTTTCAGGCTTCGGCCATTTTTTATTAAAGCAATGTATTTTTCATATTTTCAGAGAGAATATTTGAATAAATGAAAAATAATTCATCTTCTGTGTTTCTCTCTCTGTCTATCTGTGTGTAAATTTTATTTCCACAATTTCATTCTCTGTGTTGTGGGGGAAACACATCCCTCTATTGTTTAGTCCCATTTCCAACATGGTATCAGAGCAGGTCTAGGCTCTTAGTGAAATAAAGAGCTCACTCTTTACTGAAGAAGTTTAAGGGTTTTTTAAGAAGAGGATTCTCCAGAAGTGAGAAAGTTTTCTTTACAGAGTCAAGATGGCAGCAACAGGCACAAGCCTGACTAATCCCAAACTACCACAGTTCAATGGGAAGAAATATGGTTATTAGGCCATTACAATGAAGGCCCTGTTTGCTTCACAAGGTATTTTGGAGATGGTGGAAAATGGTTTCCAAGAACCAGCAGATGCAGCAGTATATAATGGTTTAACACAAGAAGAAAGAGATTTGTTGAGGGACAATAAGAATAAGGACTCCAAATCCATCTTCTACATTTTCCAAGCAATACATGAGACTATTTTCCTAAGGGTTGTAGCAAAAACGAAGTATAAGGAGGCATGGGATACCCTCCAGATAGCCTATCAAGGCATGGCGAAGGTGAAGACAACAAAACTTCAAATGCTGAGAAGAGATTTTGAAACTCTTTGTATGAAAGAGTCTGATAACATAGACTCATTATTTACACATGTGATTGGGTTGGTTACCCAAATTAGGTTTCATGGAGAAACACTTGAATAAGGGAGAATATTTGAGAAATTCTTAAGAAGTTTACCATCAAGGTTTGATGCCATAGTTGCGGCCATAGAAGAGACAAAGGATTTCTCACAGTTTTCAGTCGATGAGCTTCATGCATCACTGATGTCTCATGAGCACAAACTGAAAATAGAAACAAAATCCTCATTGGATAATTCATTTAATACATAAATGTCTCTTGGTTAAGATATAGGTTGGAAGATCAAACTACTGAGGAAGAGGAAGAAGCCCACACAGAGGTGAAAGAAGCAGCCTTGCAAGCATAAGTGGAAGGGGTAGTAATCAAAATCCAAGCCAAGGCTCAAGCCAAAATCAAGCACAAGGACAGAGGTATGATAAATTTCATGTCCAATGTCATTATTGTAAAAACTATGGTCATTATGCAAATGAATGTAGATAGAAGAAAAATGACATGGGTAGTAAACCTAGTGTAAATTTCACAAAAGAAAATCAAAACCATGCTAGCATGCTTTTAGCTTGTAATGTAGCACAAGAAAAACAAGAAGATGTATGGTTCTTATATTCAAGTTTTAGTAACCATATGACTGGAAACACGGCAATGTTTTCCTATCTAGATGAGAGTGTAAAATCTGAAGTGACAACGGGGACTCGTAGCAATGTCTTTGTCATGGAAAAAGGAATATTAAACATAATGACAAATAAGGGAGAGAAAAATTTCATGCCATTTTTCTGTTATGTCCCTGGTTTGAAATATAACCTTCTAAGTAATGGAAAACTCATGCAAAAGGGCTACAATGTGTTTTTTTAAAATGATGTGTGCACAATCATGGATAGACCTTCAAGTAGACAGCTCATTGCAAAAGTGCATATGACAAGCAATAGAATGTTTCCTCCCAGGATCAGATCAGACTTGAAGGAAGGAGGTGTTGCAGCAGCTGTCACACAAGAAATCTTTCAAGAAGAAGTGAAATATGAGAACTGGTTATGACATCTAATATTTGGACATCTCAATTTGGAGGTTTGAACTTGTTGCATAGAAAAGGCATGGTAAAGGGATTACCACTCATAGAGAAACCAGATAGCCTATGTGAAGACTGCATCTTAGGAAAACAACATAGAGAATCATTTCCAACAGGAAAGAGTATAAGGGAAAAGGCACCTTTGGAGATTGTCCACTCAGATCTATGTGGACCAATGAAAAATGCCATCATTAGCTAGGAGTCATTATATTTTGAAATTTATAGATGATTTCACAAGGAAGACATGGATCTATTTCCTAAAACAGAAAAGTGAAGTGTTTGAACAGTTCTACCACTTCAAAGTTCTTGTTGAGAAGCAAAGTGGACACTACATAAAAGTGTTAAGAACTGATAAAGGTGGAGAATATATCTCCAAATACTTCCTATGTTTCTACAGGGAGCATGGAATACACAAGCAGTTTACCACAAGGTATACACCTCAGCAAAATGGTGTTGCAGAAAGAAATAATAGGACCATCATGGACATGGTAAGAAGTATGTTGAAGGTAAAGCATTTTCCAAATGAGTATTGGGTAGAAGCTATCTCTTGTGCAACTTATATTATTAGTAGATGTCCAACCAAAAGTGTTATGAACAGAGTTCTAGAAGAAGAATGGAGTGGAACAAAGAAATTTGTTACTCACATGAGAGTTTTTGGATGTGTGGCATATGCAGATGTCCCAGATCAGTTAAGGAAGAAGTTGGACAGCAAGGGGGAGAAATGTATATTTCTTGGATACAATGATGAATCCAAGGCTTACAAGCTCTATAGTCCATCAACGAAGAAATTAATAATTAGTAGAGATGTTCAGTTCATAGAAGAAGAAGCATGGGATGGAAGTTTAGAGAAGATATTAAATGTGAGGACATGTATGTCTCATGAAGAGAAAGAGGAATGTACTATAGAAAGTAACTCCTCAATAGTGGCTCCTCCTCCACCTACACAAGCTCAACATAGCACACCACAAGCAAGCAATAGAACATCATTAAGAAACCAAGGAAGTGCTTCTCCAAGCACACCACAGGGATCAACAACTCCCTCGAGTTCAAGTAAGACTCCAAGCACATCTTCAGAAAATACAAGAAGACCAAGATTCAGAAATTTAAGCGAAATTTATGAGCAAGAAGAAGTTGATAATAGTGTTGGTCTGAATTCTTTATTTGCATTATTTTGTCATGTTGATGACCCAAGGGCAATTTTGAAGATGTAGTAAAAGAAGAGAAATGGATTGAAGCAATGAATGAAGATATAGGATCAATAGAAATAAATGACACATGGGAGTTAGTGGACCTCCCACAAGGAAAATAAGTTATTGAGTGAAATGGGTCTATAAGACCAAGAGAAAAATTGAAGGCAAGATAGAAAGGCACAAAGCAAGGCTAGTTGTCAAAGACTACAAGAAGCAGCAAGGAAGAGACTATGAGGAAACCTTTGCACTAGTTTCAAGGATGGATACAATGCATATAGTGTTGTTTATAGCAGCACAAAAAAAATGGAAAGTTTATCAAATGGATGTGAAGTCAACATTCTTGAATGGAGCGCTGAAAGAGGAGGTGTATGTTGAACAACCTCCTAGCTATGATATAGAATTCCAAGAACACAAGGTGTGTAAGTTGCAGAAATCTCTTTATGGACTGAAGTAAGCACCACGAGCATGGTATAGCAGGATTGATGCTTACCTGATAGACAATGGGTTCGATAAGTGTGATGGTGAACCCACACTCTACATCAAAGAAAATGACAGTAAAATTCTTATTGTTGTTTTGTATGTAGATGATTTGATTTTTACAAGAAATGATGTTTCTCTCATTGTTGATTTCAAAGAAGTCATGAAAAGGGATTTTGAAATGACTGGCTTGGGTTTATTAAGATATTTTTTGGGCATATAAGTAAAGCAAACAGAAAAGGGAATTTTTATCTCCCAAGAAAAGTATGTCGCAGAATTTTTTAAAAGGTTCAATATGCAGAACAGCAAGCCATCATCAACTCCAACTGTCATGGGGTTGAAGTTGAGCAAGGAAGATTGCAACAAGAATGTCAATCCGACATTGCACAAAATCATGGTTGGAAGTCTAATGTATTTGACTGCAACTAGGCATAATATAATGTATGTAGTAAGTTTGATATCCAGATTCATGGAGACACCTAAGGAGACACATTGGCAAGCAGCCAAGAGAATATTGAGGTATGTAAATGGAATAAAGGAGTATGGTGTTCTATACTCCAAAACTAATGATTTTAAGTTGATTGGTTACATTGACAGTGATAGGGATGGAAGTGTTGATGATAGAAAGATCACATCAGGGTATTTTTTTCATTTGGGATCGGGAACCATTTCATGGGCTTCCAGGAAGCAACCAATAGTTTCATTATTAACGATAGAAGTTGAATATGTAGTAGCAACAACAACAGCATGTCAAGAAGTTTGTATGAGAAGGATGTTGAGGGATTTATGTCATGAATAAGAAAAAGGAAACACAATTTTCTATGGTAACATCTCAGCAATTGCATTGTCAAAGAATTCTGTTTTCTAGAAGAGAACAAAGCATATTTATGCCAAATACCATTTCATAAGGGAATTAGTTAACAATCGTGAAATTGTGTTACAGCATTGCAGGTCAGAGGAACAGTTTGCATATATCCTCATAAAGCCATTGGGCTCAGAAAGTGTTTGGGAATGATTGATGGCGACATTTGTGATTAAGGGAGAGTGTTGGAAATACTCCCAACCACCGCCATGAATAAAGTCTAGCAGCAGCCCACACTTCATTGAATTTTTGTGGAGGAAGGAAAATTCATAGATCCAAACTCGCAAGCATTTCTTCACGCAAAATCAAAGAAAAAAGTACCCGAGCCACACTTTGCATTTAAATATTTACCTGTCATATTCATCTACCTTTTTTCTTGGATGTCGTAGCCCGCAAAATTTAAGTTTTACCCCTTAATGCTCAGCCGAAAACTAATTTTCCGCCGATGAGATTTGGTGGGACCCACTATACCTTGCCTCACTTTCAAAACCACATGCAAACCTTTGTTGTCACCTATTCCTTACCTTTTCACCATTTTTCACTTACAGCCACTTAACCACCCACATACCGCACTTCGCAACTTTTAACGTTTAGCTTTTAAGCTTTGCATCAAAATCTTGCAATGCTGCGATGTGACATTGTCATCGCACATCGCAAAAAATAGATTTCGCATTTCGCAAGATCTACCACTTACCTTTTAGCATGCCCGCAATACCGCCCTTCGCACTTTTTATGTTTTACCCTTTTTTTTACCACCCGCAATTTCGCACTTCGCACTTTTTAGGACTTACCTTTAAGCATCCACAAGTTATGTTATTTATGTTGCGATGCGATCGCAATTGTATGTCGCAAGCTCAAGAGGGTAGAGCCCACAAATTAAATATTTTAAGTTGTGATGCGATCGTAATCGCATATCGCAAATTTTAATGGATAATGCCTGCAAACTAAAATTTTTAAGTTGTGATGCAATCGTGCCATCACACATCGTAATCGCAAGGTTTTATGTTTACCCGTATCACGCCCAGTTAAATGTTAAAATCACGAACTGTGATTTTCGATGGAGGCACAGATACGATGTGGTTTCGAAGCTGAAACCTATAATATTTCAAGTCTGGACTTTTGTGTTTTGTACGTTGTTTCGTGTAGAAAACAGTAGATCAGAGCGGAAGGACATTTGGTTGTTACCCATCCATTCCTACATTTAATTGCCTTAAATTTTTAGGCTTCGACAGTTTTGTATTAAAGAAATGTAATTTTCATATGTTCAGAGAGAAGAGTTGAATAAATGAAAAAAAATTCCTCTCCTATGTTTCTCGCTCTGTTTGTCTGTGTGTAAATTTTATTTCCGCAATTGCATTTTCTGTGTTGTGGGGGAAACACATCCCTCTGTTGTTTAATCCCATTTTCCAACAAAAACTCAACCCCTTTTGTATGTTGTAGCTATGTTCACACTTGTAGAGATGTAATTGTTGTTGGAGCAATTATCAAAGTCCAGGAAGTGGTGTTTCCACTCTATTTTCCTTGGGATCATCATTCACTGCAAAAATAACTAAATCACATGTCATTTATATATGTATTTCAGGGTCCCTTGTCCGTTTTGAAAATTTTTCAAATTTCTAGGCGGCTCTTCAAACTGATATTTTAACTAGCTGACAATTTTGCCAATTTCGTCATATTAGGTTTTCTAGTAAGATTTTAATTAAATTTTGAAGAAATTTTCAGAAATATTGATTACAATTATCAAGCTATGGAATTTAGAGTCCCAAATTTTATTTTTGATAATAATAAATCAATTTATAGCTTTAAAACCACAATTATAACACTATAAACTTCATATTTTGCAACAAAAAACAATCTTTCTGCAACAATTTCCCCTGATAAACAAGAAATAACCTTCTATCGAAACCAGATGAATAGATGAATAGTCTATTTTCATTACTTCTAAAATATAACCTTTATTACTAGAAGAAAATTTCAATCTTCTTTAAATGCGTGGACACGATTTTCACGAGTTTCACAGACATCACCTCTTAGATTAGGAGTCAACTTATAACTTGGAGTATCCAACATAGGATCACCTATTGGTGTGCCATAAGTGACCAACGGAAGAATATTTTTTTTCGATGTCATGTTGTAATCCATATGACCTTGTTTTGACACTTGTATTAATGTTTATCATGATTCTTAACATTTGGATGCATTGATTTGATGTATTATGCAGAATATGTTCCTTGTTGGCCATGCATGGGCTAGTTAGGCTTATGACTTGAAAATGCATGGGCTTGTTAAACTTATAACTTGGAAACTTTGACAGGAGAATTTGTGTTACAACACACTATGTATCCTTGATTATAAGATATTATCAATATAAAGGTGACACACTTAAAGGTCTATTAGATCACTACATTCTTGCAATCCAATATGATCTTGTTATATTTTCCTAATGTTATTATGAAAGAGTGTAAGTTTTGAATTTGGAAAGCTTAGTTGTTTAATATAAGATTTAAATACCAGTTAACATTTTTTCAGATTGATTGTTGGTCAATTATTGTGAATATAATTTTTTCCATAACTAAATTTTGGGAGAATAAATATTTAGTTGGAGTATTAATCCCAATTTTTTTATGATTGTGAATAAAATTTTGTTTTCTGTTTATTCAATTTAGTGTCCTAAATTGATAGTATAAATTATCGACTAGGGCTAGTAAACTGATGAAGTGTAATGCACTATATGTGCCTAAGTATCCCTTTTTCTTACTTCGTTGTTTTTAGTATTTTATTGACGTTTTGGGGTTCTTATGTTTGATTCTTAGTATGATACTCTATGCTAAAAATATGAAGTTAAATCTATGTCAAGAGGAAGAAAAGGAAATGTTAATAAATGAATTAAAACAAAGTTTATTTTCAAGTTCTATTCCTAACTAGAAAATGATGAAAACAGAGAGTCCTAATCCATGGATATTACAGCTTCTAAATGAACATTCATGAAATGAAAAGTAACTCAAAACAATACAACTTAATCTGATTCATTTAGTTAGATATTTGTTGGAAAATCTTGTGAAAAATATTAATTCTAATGCAATGAGGATCTCCTAAAACATAAAAGGAAATGCTAAAACAAACAATAACTTAGAAAATTACAGTGAAATCTCATTCATTTGATAGAGGTTGATTGGAAGAGCTTGAGAAAAATATTACTATAATTTAGTAAGGATGTCCTATTAAATTCTAAAAAACAACTTATAACATTACAACTAAATCTCATTCATGAGTTAGAGGTTTATTGGAAGAGCTTTTGAAAGAGATTAATCATAATGTGATAAGGATCTTCTATGAAACAAAACAATCAATAACCTAAAATATTACAACTAAGTCTCATTTGTAAATTAGAGGTTTATTGGAAAATATTTTGAAAGAGACTAACTGTAGTATAATGAGGATCTTCTTTTTAACTAAATATCAGAAAATGAAATGCTAATAACTCAAAATATTACAATTGAATCCCATTCATTTAATAGAGATGTATTGGAAGAGCTTGAGAAAGAGACTAACTGCAATATCATGATGATCCTTTATCTAAGAAAATGACATGAAACATAATGCTAAAAGCTATGATTTCATAAAGAAATCTAAGGAAATATCAAAACAGAATTGAAAATGACTTATCTAGAAAACATGTAAAACCTCCTCGAATAGCAGGGGCCCTCTACTATCAATTCAGCATTAATCCTTTAACTCTTCAAGATTGTATTCAAAATAGCATCAAGGCTAAACTCATTTTTATTAACACAATGCTTGAAAACATAGTATCACCATAATGATAAAATATGTATCAACTGTCCTTCTTGGTACTACAGAGCTTAATTTATATGCAAATTCATAATTAACATTGAAAAAAAATAGGTACAGGTGTAGATTTGAAGTTAAAATCAAATTAAAACTCTTTTGTGACTCGTGATTTGTTGTAAAGCAAATCAAGAGTCCTAATTCTTGTAGAAAACAGCTTCTTTGATCTTTTCTTTGACCACGTGCTTAGACACCTCCAACTATCGATTCAGTCCTCGTGGATGGGAAGGAATGATGTAGGGAAGATTTGGAATCCACCCATGTGTGCCTTTTCTCCAGATGACACCTGTAACATACTTAAACACCAAAATAGCTACGGAATGCTTGACTGGCTACAAAATGACTGTATTCTATAGCAGAATTGTTCAAAAAACATTAAGACAGAAAAAATCACAAAAGTACAATAATTTAATCATTGTATGCAACCTTTAAGAAATCTTAATCATTCTCATTGATTTTTAAGTTTATGAAATGATAAAGGAATGATTAAATGAAGTGAAGTTTGGCAAAAGAGAAGACAATTTCAGGGCTCAAAATACCTCCACTGCAAAACTCTTGCATGTCCTCATGCAATTTCATCAAAACTTTATTCCATGTGCTCTGAAACTTCTGCAAGAACATCCAGCCTCATATTTCTACTTCTTTTGGTAGTCAAAACCATTTTGGGTTTCCTCATGAATAATTTGAACCTAAGATCAATGAGTGCCTTGTTCAGTTTCTTATTTTTCTTCTTTAGCTTCATGTTTTCTTTATACAGTGTTTTCATTTGCTGAGAGAGAGTGTTGTTCATGCCATTCTTCAATTTGACCTGCTCTCTTCAAATTTCATTTTTATTCTTGATATGTTTATTTAGTGTCTCCAATTCATAATTGTATCTTCTCAAAATTTCTATTGGAGGTTCTTGTGGACTGAGAGATCTTTCTTGATTTTCTGAGGCCCTTTTTTCTAGTGATTCCACATAGTCATAAATATGTTCTTGGGCTGGATCTATATCTGGGGTTCCTCTGTTAGGGTCTTCTTCATACTGGTGTAAAGGAGATATATCAACTGGTGTTTGGATTGGAGTTTCTTCCTCTTCAATGTTTATTACTCTTGTTTCCTTAATCCATGTCTTTTTCACCATGCCTTTAAGCCTAGAGCTTCTCCTTAACTTAGTCAGATTTTTATTTTTCTCCTCAGCACATTCACTTGTTAATTTCTCTTTTCTTTTAACCCTGATTTGTCTTCTGATCTTTGTCAATTGTTTAGAGATTACTTCTTCACTATCTTCCTTTGTTGATGTATCAGGTTTGATTTCAACAGATTTATCAATTTGTCCCCTCCTTCTTCTTCTTACATTTTCTTCTCTAGATAGTGTTTCCTCTGGTTCTTAAAAATGTTTTCTTAGAATAAATTCTTCCCAGCTATCTCCTACTTTCTTCAAATGGAACTCAATCAGTATTTTAATTAGGCCATGATGGTGCAAAGTAGTTTCTGGGAATTGGAGTCTTTTCTGAACATTAGAGGCCATCCTTTTCCAACTATTAAGCAGGAAGAAGGGTAAATTTATTTCATCATCTAAGAAATTCATCATCAGTCTAATATGATAGACATACAAGGTGCCAAATATACCCTCACATGCTATGAATTTTTGTAAAATTAATAACATATTCCTCCATTTATTTTTCAGAGTTGTACTAGGAATACCCTTTCTAAACACTGAAATGTCCATACCTGGGTTCTTTAGCATTTGCTTCCATGTTTCATTATAGAACTCCTTGTTTTTAAACCAGTGTTCTCCCTATATTGGAAATTCTGTGGCTTCAGCTATGAATGACTCTGTGATGGTGAACTTAATATCCCCAATTTCTACCTATGATCCATCAAATGACCTAGAAAATGATTTTGTGATTTCTTTGTGGAATCCATTGAACTTCTCCACAACGTTCAGCCACCCAACCTGTTGTAATATCCCCTTAACTTGAGGATATCCTTCTAAATATTTGATCCAAATTGGCTCTGTTCTCACAATTAGCCCCATTTCTCCTTGGTACCTTGGCTTAGGTCTACTGCTCTATCTATGATCCTGTGCCTAAAGAAAGAGTAGCCGTGGAAGGTTGTTTTTCCCTTAAAATGACTTCTATGTTTCTACAAATGAAATTGGCTAAACAATGTAATGGCAGTGAGTGGATAATGAACAAGGTAATGGTAAATAATGAAAATGATCGAGTTAAGAGTTTGATATGAAATGAAATACCATGAAGAGATTTTATGATGATTTTCAAAAATCATCAATAAATGATACGATCTAAGGACGTGATCTAATAGGTCACATCTAAGTTTTTGACCATTTATTTCATTAATGATGAACCTTTATGGAGCGGATTGTAAGGGATATGGTTGAAGTGTTTTTGGGTGGAAATGTGAAGTTGGGTTACACTTTTGTGAGAATCGGGGGCGGAATTTTTTTTTTGACAATAGTTCAGACAAACTTTATGAGAAAGTTAGGCCAAACTCGTTCTTCCATTTAGATTGACGGCACACTGACGGCGTGGGAAAACAGAATTTTTGTCGTAGATGGGAAAATCGGCAACAAAATTTCGGCCGAACTTTTACTCTTAAAATAGTTCGGCCGAACTAGTTCTTATAAATATATCACCTGCGAAGTTCATTTGTTTCTCGCGTCTATGTTTCTTTGCTCTATTTCTTCACACATTTTTGTGTTTCTGTTCTGTTTGTTGAATTGTTGCGGCACTGTTTCTGGTCTAGGGCTTCTTCCGTCTGCTCTGTTGGTGATTATCTGCGGCAACGTCAAGCGAACTACCGGGTAAGATCAAGTTGCTGATTCTCCACCTGTGCATGGAAGTTTAGATCAAGTTGAAATGTAATTCTGGGTTTATTTGGCTCTAAAATGTAATTCTGGGTTTATTTGGCTCTGGATGCAATGTTTTTTTTCTCTGGATGTAATTCTGAGTTTTTTTGAGACATCTACAGTACTAACTTCTGTAATATTTGTCCTCACAACGCTGTAATCATTCTCTTCACATGGCTCATGTTAACGCTTAAAAAAAGTGGGATCTCTTTGTGGAAAACTTCGCAATTATATGCACAAGCTTTCTATCTGTGTTGTATAGGTTATTGTTTATCCTCCTCCTCCGCACCTTTATCAATGGGATTCACATTCCCGACAACCTCTTATTTTACAAAGGAAAATTGTCATATTGTTGTACCTTATAGCTGAATGTCTTCATCCATGCTACAAGTCTACACCCAGTTTTGAACCTACACCCATGTAACATGGTGTTAGATTTTTTTATATGCACTCTAATTGTGTCCTTTTTTCCCCAATTATGAAGACACCAGATACCTTGAATGTTGCTAGGTTCTTAGCTTCAAAATTATTTTCATTTTAAACATATGTTACGCAACATGATACATTGAAATCTACATGAATTATTCATTACCAATTATGGTGACAATCACCAAGTTCCATTAGTACTAATTAAGCCTAGTGCATGTCATGCCAAGTCCAAAATGTTCTTTTTTTTCATATAAATTGTTTTCGACAATTTTGGTATCACTAATGTCTTGCTTGTTAAGATGATGCTTGGATGCCTAAGTTAGTCCCACATATTTGAGGGCATTATTGAAAAAAGAACCTTATTGAAATGAAAAAACCTCGTTGAAACATAAAATTTCCACTTTGTGACCTCTCTTGAATCATAAGTTCCAGGGGCTTTCCCTTGTAAGAAGTAACCCTGGGCCTCAGGGGAGTACATTAGATTTGGGGGTTCACTTGCGTATATAGGTATTTCCTTTTCTATGTTAACTTTGGACTGTTACTGCAAATGCACCTTTTGGAATTCTTGGTTTTAATTTGAGTTGATTGGTTTCATGTAGAAGTCAAGGCACTCATTGCTATATAAATCTTGTCTTTACAACCAAGTGGGAACGAGAAACCCCAAAATTCCAAACAAAGCATCTATGCTGTTAATTATGCTTTAAATTTCATTACCTTTTGTTGTAAGGTGTATGTCGAATTTCTGGTAGTATGATATGCATTTGGTTGCTGCAGTTGTTACTGTTCGTGTGGATCCATCAATTTCATCTGCTCTAATTGATTCTCACCTTGTGCATGGAAGTTTACCACCACTGTTAAGATTATGTCGTTACTGATCTTTATCTCGATTCCTCAATGCTGGAATGATTGAACTAGAATGATCTACTACTGTAATGTGACTACATATTGTCTTTTATATGTGACTACATATTGTCTTTTATACTGTTGTAATGTATTTATATATGAGACATAATTTGATCTTTTATACTTGATAACTTGTTATGGGTATATAAAGAGGATTTTGTATATGAACTGTTATTAATATATGAAACATGGTTTTTTCTCCTTTGAAAAAAGAGTTGAAATCATTCTAAATTCACATATGTTCAGCAGTGTCATTGTTTCACTTCCGATGTTATGTTGCTTACCTTGATGATAGGTGGAACTCTGCTGGGAGGCCTCTCTACTTTTTTACTCTTTTCTCATACTGTCAAAGGTCATTATATGTTATATGGGCTAGATTGTATAGTTATTAGACTACATATCTTCATATAGAACTTGCAAATAGTATGATGGAAACCAAACATAATAATGTATTAGGACATCACAACTTGCTAATTAGTTATTAGTCTACATATCTTCATATAGAAGTTGCAAATAGCATGATGGAAATGTGAACTTACAAATAGTATGATGGAAATGTGGATCTCATGACTCTTCATGATTAATGCTTCTAGAAACCAAACATAATAATGTATTAGGACATGCTCCTTTAAATTACAAATAGTATGGTCGAAATGTGGATCTCATGACTCTTCATGATTAATGCTTCTAGAAACCAAGCATAATTTAATGTATTAGGACATGCTTTTTCAGGCTTGGTGGAATTAACTTTGTTTTTTATTTCCCTCCTACACACACACACACATATATGAAGAGATGATCCCATTTTATTTTTTATTCATAGATCAAATGTCATTTAAATACAAATATTTATCATAATGTACAATGATTCATTCCATATTATTCATAAATTTTTTCATTAAAAAATGAACCCTTTAAATGATGAACCTAGTTAATGCTTCTTCTTCATGAAGAAGACTACTTGATCTTTCAATTTGAATTTGATGATGGTCCTTTGTTATCTTTCTTGACTACATCAAATTATTGACACAATCATATAGATATTGCACTCAATTTTGATGGTTCTTTGTTATCTTTCTTTAATTCAAATTATTGACACTTGATCATATAGATATTGCACTCAATTTTGATGGTCCTTTTTTATCTTTCTTGACAACTTCAAAACAACTTCAAATTATTGACACTTGATCATATAGATATTACACTCAATTTTGATGGTCCTTTGTTATCTTTCTTGACTACTTCAAATTATTGACACAATCATATGATTTTTGTTACTCTTTTTATTCCTTCCTTATATCTATTCTCCCCCTTATATATTATGTACTCTCCCACATAGACATTGCACTCAATTTCATAGGCTCTTCTTTTGAATTCAAATATATTGTATTCTCCCCCTTAGATATTGTGTACTCTCCCACATAGATATTGCACTCAATTTCATAGGCTCTTCTTATGAAGTCAAATAAGTGACAATAATTTACAAGAACTATCCCTAATTTGTTTCTCACATGTTCAAATGGTTCTTTAACAAGATAATTTACAAAAACTACTCATAATTTGTTTCTCACATATATTCAAATGCTTCTCTAACAAGAGGCTTTGTGGGTATGTATTCCATCTTCACTATTTTCTCAAAGACTTTTTATGTGAGGAAGTGGTACTTTATGATGATATGTAAATAGTGATTGAAGGAAGTAGAATATTTTATTTTTGAAATTATTATTACACTTCTATTGAAACACTTAATAGATATATAGATTTACCTTACCTTAATATCTTGTAGAGCCCATTTCATCCAGAACCCTCAAAAAGAAATTTACCTTAATATCTTGTAGAGCCCATTTCATCCAAAACACTCAAAAAGAAGTAACTACTATTTACATTCCACTTCTACTCACTCAAAAAGAAATTTACCTTAATATCTTGTAGAGTCCATTTCATCCAAAAAACTCAAAAATACGTAACTACTATGTACATCCCACTTCTACTCACTCAGAAAAGAAATTTACCTTAATATCTTGTAGAGCCCATTTCATCCAAAACACTCAAAAAGAAGTAACTACTATGTATTCCACTTCTACTCTAGATAGAGAAAGTAACGAATCTTTCTTGCTTAACCATTAAACCAAAGACTCTTCTAAGTATAATTATACATTGTCCACTTTTACTTTTCAAAAGCCTAGTTGAATCTCTATATGTTGTCAATGTAAATTTCTCACAAGTAAATTTGTCAATGTAAATTTCTTAACTTCTACAAGTTCTATAGGTAGAGTTTGTAAAGAGCCAGGTAGCCTCTGGATCTCATATTTTATGAAAGGTGACATATCTAGTAAATGCCCCTACAGTCAATCTCTGGAATAGATCTAAATATAAGTTCTCATTTTAATATCCATAAAACACAACCACTTTAAGGTAAACTGTGTACATGTGTCATTTCTCCCACAAACTAAAGGCTTCCTCCCATTAATTTTAGATGTGAATTCTACCATAAACTTTTTAAGTTAAACTTTAAGATAAACCATGCACATGTCATTTGCAATAAATGTCAATTTAATATCTAAATTCACATATGTTCAGTGGTTTCATTGTTTCACTTCTGATATTATGTTGTTTACCTTGATGAACAGGTGGAACTTTGCTGGGAGACCTCTCTTTTTCTTCACTCTTTTCTCATACTGTCAAAGGTCGTTATATGTTATATGGGCTATATTGTATAGTTATTATACTACATATCTTCATATAGAACTTGCAAATAGTATGATGGAAACCAAACATAATAATGTATTAGGACATCACAACTTGCTAATTAGTTATTAGACTACATATCTTCATATAGAACTTACAAATAGCATGATGGAAATGTGAACTTGAAAATAGTATGATGGAAATGTGGATCTCATGACTCTTCATGATTAATGCTTCTAGAAACCTAACATAATAATGTATTAGGACATGCTCCTTTAACTTGAAAATAGTATGGTCGAAATGTGGATCTCATGACTCTCCATGATTAATGCTTCTAGAAACCAAACATAATTTAATGTATTAGGACATGCTCCTTTAGGCTTGGTGGAATTACGTTTGCTTTTTATTTCTCTCTTACACACACACACACACACATATATATATGAAGAGATGATCCCATTTTATTTTTTGTTTATAGATCAAATGTCATTTAAATACAAGATTTATCATAATGTACAATGATTCATTCCATATTATTCATAAATTTTTTCATTAAAGAATGAACCCTTTAAATGATGAACCTAGTTAATGCTTTTTCTTCATGAAGAAGACTACTTGATCTTTCAATTTGAATTTGATGACGGTCCTTTTTTATCTTTCTTGACTACTTTAAATTATTGACACAATAATATGCTTCCTGTTACTCTTTTTATTCATTCCTTATATTGTATTCTCCCCCTTAGATATTGTGTACTCTCCCACATAGATATTGCACTCAATTTTTATGGTCCTTTGTTATCTTTCTTTACTTCAAATTATTGACACTTGGTCATATAGATATTGCACTCAATTTTGATGGTCCTTTCTTATCTTTATTGACTACTTCAAATTATTGACACAATCATATGCTTTTTGTTACTATTTTTATTCCTTCCTTATATCTATTCTCCCCCTTAGATATTGTGTACTCTCAGACATAGATATTGCACTCAATTTCATAGCCTCTTCTTTTGAAGTCAAATATATTGTATTCTCCCCCTTAGATATTGTGTACTGTCACACATAGATATTGCACTCAATTTCATAGGCTCTTCTTTTGAAATCAAATAAGTGACAATAATTTACAAGAACTATCCCTAATTTGTTTGTCACATGTTCAAATGGTTCTCTAACAAGATAATTTACAACAACTATTCCTAATTTGTTTCTCACATATTCAAATGCTTCTCTAACAAGAGGCTTTGTGGGTATGTATTCCATCTTCACTATTTTCTCAAAGACTTGTTGTGTGAGGAAGTGGTACTTTATGATGATATGTAAATAGTGATTGAAGGAAGTAGAATATTTTATTTTTGAAATTATTATTACACTTATATTGAAACACTTAATAGATATATAGATTTACCTTAATATATTGTAGAGCCCATTTCATCCAAAACACTCAAAAATAAATTTACATTACCTTAATATCTTGTAGAGACCATTTCATCCAAAACACTCAAAAAGAAGTTACCTTAATATCTTGTAGAGCCCATTTCATCCAAAACACTTAAAAAGAAGTAACTACTATGTATTCCACTTCTACTCACTCAGAAAAAAATTTACTTTAATATCTTGTAGAGCCCATTTCATCCAAAACACTCAAAAAGAAGCAACTACTATGTATTGCACTTCTACTCTATATAGAGAAAGTAACGACTCTTTCTTGCTTAACCATTAAACCAAAGACTCTTCTAAGTAGAATTATACATTGTCCACTTGTACTTTTCACAAGCCTAGTTGAATCTCTATATGTTGTCAATGTAAATTTCTCACAAGTAAATTTGTCAATGTAAATTTCTTAACTTCTACAAGTTCTATAGGCAGAGTTTGTAAAGGGCCAGGTAGCCTCTAGATCTCATATTTTATGAAAGGTGACATATCTAGTAAATGCCCCTACAATCAATATCTAGAATACATCTAAATAGAAGTTCTTCATTTTAATATCCATAAAACACAACCACTTTAAGGTAAAATGTGTACATGTGTCATTTCTCCCACAAACTAAAGGCTTCCTCCCATTAATTTTAGATGTGAATTCTACCATAAAATTTTTAAGTCAAAATTTAAGATAAACCATGCACATGTCATTTACCTCATGATCTTCTGTCATTTCTCCCATGTCATATATATATTTTTTATTGAATTTTTTTTAGGGATTAGAAAAGCATTAGATATGGTTGAAAAATGGAAATTGTGCATAGAAATTTCTTGCTATCCCAATCCAGGGAAAGTAGTGATTACATATGTGCTTTCCAATATTGCGACTAGCAAAGTCGTCCAAAGGAAAATGAATATACCGGGAAGAAAAACAAACAACGAGGCATATTATATTGGATTGATAGAAGGCTTGGGAACAACGATGGAGTATGGATCAAATGGAATTGTAGTTTTCACCAATTCTGAACTTCTGTACAACCAGATGAATGGCGTGTGCCAATTTAGGAAGGAGAGGCTAAAAGAACTGCATGGAATAGCAAACAATATTGTTAGCCAATTTCAAATTTTTAGTATAAGGCATTGTATAAATGTGAATAAGATGTCTGTTGATCTATTGCGTGGGGAAATTCCAATTCATGATTAATCTATCAAAGATGAATTATAATTATAAAGAGCAATGCTAATGCAAGATTCATCTCTAAAAGATTAATTGGTTTTGAGATGCTCTACTTAAAAAATTCAAGATTCATCTCTCAAAGATGAATTAGTGTTGAAACACTCTTCTTCAAAATTTATTGATGGACATTGTACCATATCTTGGATATGTGTGTGTTATGTATTTATAAATGCGTCTTTTTTAATGACCATGTACTTTTTTCAATTATATACCAAGTGTGCTCCCCCCACACCATGTAAAGCGCAACTTGGTGAACTTCAAATTTGCAACAAGTGGTGAACTTCACATTTTTATAAAATTAAAATGCGAGGACTTCAACAAATTTTTATTTAGATGGAGTTTGTTTAAATGCAATTTCACTTCTTTTTTAATGACCATGTGTTTTTTTAAATTTTATACCAAGTGTTCTCCCACCATGTAAAGCGCAATTTGGTTAACTTATAATTTTTATAATATATTTTTTTGCTTAAATTGAGTTTCACACATCAATTAGTGCTTTGAAAGTTGTGTTCTACATAATTTTTGTACATTAAATTACTTTAATTTTCTGAAATTTATTTTATTTAAATGTCCACCAATAGATATATATATCATGGAGGATGAATGACGAAGATCAACAGAATCCCATATGGGGTATCATGGATTGGGGGATGTTCATGGCATTTAAATATAATCTTAAATCTCCATACATGTGTGTACATATGGAATTGATTTTTTATTAACTTTGTAAGTTAAATTAGTTGTTAATAAGTTTCATTTTTTATTTTTTAGGAGCTAAGAAGAGAAGGGTCTCTACTCCATCCATGGAGCATGCCCATGGTTCACCCAGTCGTGGTATGGTTCAAAAAATTTAATCAATGAATATGTATATGTATTTATATGTACACATGAATTTATTTTTCAATTGATTATAAATTTGTATTTGTTTATGAAGCTTCTCTCTCGACTCGAGAGGTTGATGGTGGTTCAAATCCCCTTAGAGGGCCATCAATGAGTGATAGTAGGTTGTGTGAAGGTGGTGATATTTATTCCCCCAGAGGCCAATCAACGGCTGGTGGTACTGGTTCTCAGCAGGGTCATTCTGGGTCTGGTTCTCAGCAGTGTCATTCTGGGTCTCAACAATTTCAAGGTGGAGAAGATGCTAACCAACCATGTCGAGGTTGCCATCAATTTCAATATTTTTTTCATTGAATTTGTACAAATTTGTTTACATGTATTTTTTCTAATATACAAAATTTCATATATATTGATGCAGAGGCTAAAAATGTTCCAAACATTGATCAAAATAGACATAGGGCAGAATGCTACATTCAAGAAGAAGGTTGTCTACCCACCACAACTTATCTGGCCGACATTTTCGATATACCATGGGAAACAAACATGGCACAATGCACCTTACAAAGGTGTGAAAAAATTCATGCAAAATTGCAGAGAGATCTCGTGGCTTTAACTCTACCTGTTGAGAGTCAACAAAGCCTCGAAATAGTTACACATTCATTGGACGAAATTGTAAATGTGTACAAAAATCTTGGGCCAATGACTAATACATTTGTAGAAGTGATGAGAAAGAGAAAGGAAATAGTAATGGGTCTCAATAAATGGGAGGATGTAAAACAAAGAGTTACAAAAAATATTGCGAAGTCAATGTTTAATTTCAAGGAAGGGCCAAAAAAAAAATGCTGAAGGTGCAATATTTCAAGCACCCAAATATAGCTCGCTATTTGTATGATATGCACCTTGCGGCCTATGGAAGGCTCCCGTGGAACGGCGAAGTTCTTGTTTATTTTTCACAATTGTTTTACGCAAAAAAAAATTTGGGTATGAAACCCAACTACAATGACCTTCCGTCAGAATTTTTTGGTCCGAGGAAAGGTCGATTGTATGACCATAAGGGCGCTAAGCAAGATGTGGAGTTGCCTCGCCCTGAACCGCCATTTGTAAGTCGACCTTTTCAGGTCGAAACTCTACGGTCAGAGATGGATGCGACTTATCAAATAAGTCGAGAAGTAAGGGATGTCATGATTGAAAATGTTTATAGTGGATTGGGTGGAGTCAATGTTTGTCTAAATCGACAAAGAGCACGTGAAAATGCACGTGCCAATTGTGTATATTGTATTGATGAAGAGATTGACAACATGAATGTTGAAGATCTTCAAATATATGCAAAAAAATTGTCGCAATGGTTTTCAAGACCTTATTCTTCATGAGGAATAGGGTACGGGAACGATATGTGTTAATGACCTTAGGGTTCAATTATTTTAACATGTATACATGTGTACAATTTGTAATAAATACATGTGTATGTACATGTATATGTTTATTTGTATGTACATTAATCTAAAAAAAATGTATCATTATATGTTAAAACACCATTTGCAGTTGTCACACATGATGAGTGACGAAAATATTAATATCACGTTCGGGACCTCTGGTTCAAACAATGAAGATGGGTCTCACCATCAAGATATGTTGGAAAATGTTAGTGTTTTTTAAGTGATATTTTTAAAATAAATAATTGTGCACACATGTACATGTATGTATATATAATGGTAAAATGTTTTAACAGATTTTGATTCTGTCCGATGTTTTTGGGATGGCGGTACCTTCTTCATCCTTGGGAGATGTGCTTTCTACTTCCTTAGGATATGAGCCACAAGTATGGACAATTTTTCACTTTTAAAATTTATGTTTAAGTTATATATATATATATTCCACCTCAAAAAGTTCCATTAAAAATTGAGATATATATATCTATATATCTTGAGTTATTTTAAATTTTTTGAATTTAGGTTCCTATAGAAGATTTCTTTAATCCACAGACTCTAGCAATGGAGATAGGAACATCCACACCATTTCAACCATTTGAGCAAGTTGTCTAACTTTTTTTTTTTAATATTATTGAAAATAAGTTTATATATGTACACGTGCATTTTCATTTGAAAATTTTTAATATATATATATATATATATATATATATATATATATTTAACTGTACATGTATATTGTACAGTTTACCATTGCAGATGTTCCCATGGGGGGGAACTTGTAGCAGGTGAACAAATGGAGAGGGAACCTCATGAGGTATTGCATGATTTTTTTTTTATTTTTTTTTTATATGAAGTTCTATATATATTCTCACTCATTTTTAAAACATCAAATTTTAATGTTCAAGTACATGTGCATTGTGTACAGGTTTCCCATGCTTCGCATGATAGTGCATGGATTGAGACCCTGATAGGAAAGACGCTACATCCATCTCTATTTGATGGACATGATTTGTAGATTTGATTTCAAGATTTAGATAGTCTTAAATTTACTTTTTTATATATTATCTAGATGCACTGTCATATATATATATATATATAACTTGATACAGTTTGATACTTGTGAGATCTATAATTTTTGGGCATATTTTATGAGATCTACAATTTTTGGACATATTTTATTACAGTGTTAATATAATTTGTTTTGTTCCAAAAAGTTAAGTTTTGGATGGTTTTAGTACTTTTGGCATGTGAATGTGAAGTAATGTTGTTATATAATTTGTTTGGTTTTTAAAACTTTTAAGTTTTGGATAATTGAACTACTAGTAATGTTGTCATCTATAAATTAATGTTTGCTTCTATAAATTAATGTTTTGCTTCTGAACTACATTTGGCATGTTATGTAATGATGTGTTATAATTTGTTTTGTTTTTAAAATTTAAGTTTTGGATGCTTGAAGTACATTTGGCATGTGAAGTAATGTTGTGATCTATAATTTTTTGTTAAATTAAAGTTAAGTTTTGGATGGTTTCAATCTACATTTGGCATGTGATATAATGTTAAATGTTTTTATTGGATAGTTGAACTATAATTGGCATGGCATGTGAAGTAATGTTATCGTAAGTGACATTAGTGGGTTACACTTTTGTGAAGTCAGAGCGAAAAAAAAAATTTGTTGATAGTTCGGCCGAACATTTATAAAGTTCGGCGAACTGCATAATAGTTAGTAGAACTTTGGATAATAGTTACGTGATTGTTATTGTACGATTCGAAGTGAACTTTTGAGTGGATTTATATTAGCCAACCCGAATAACTCCCAGTGACGAATTTTCTTGTGAGGTTTGAAAAATAGGAAATGAATTCGTGAACTTCCGGTTGAAATTTAGCAGAACTATGAGTTCGACATTGACGTTTTTATAAATAAATCGCCGCGAGGTAACGTTCTTGTTTCATTGTTTCGCGTGAATTTATGTTACGTAGATGGGGTTACAAAGCGTACGTGAGGATTGCGCATGCAGTGCGCTAAAAAAACGACTAAAATTCGCATATAAATGACTATTTTTCGATCGGTGACCAATAGTAGCTAATTTACAGTATCTTATAACGCGACCAACTTTTGGTCGTTTTTAGCTTAGTCATTAATTGGTTATCTTAATTTTGTTATCTAGTTGTATATTTAGTCATTGATTTATTCATTGATTTGGTCACTAATTTAGTCATTCATTTAGTCTTTCATTTTGTCACTGATTTAGTCATTCATTTGATCTTTCATTTTGTCACTGATTTAGTCATTCATTTGGTCACTGATTTAGTCATTCATTTAGTCATTAATATGGTCTTTGATTTGGTCATTAAATGTCACAATTAATGACCAAATACACAACAAAATATATTACTATATGATCACCCAAGAAAACCAATTAATGACCAAAGAACTATGACCAACATGTTAGTTGTGTTATAAGATACTGTAAATTAGCTACTAATAGTCATATATATGCAAATTTTAGTCATTGTTTGAAACCAATTAATGACCAAAGAAATGTGACTAAATTTTAGTCATGTTATAAGATACTGTAAATTAGCTACTAATAGTCGTATATATGCAAAATTTAGTCATCATTTGTAGTCACAAATTTATCATATGCAATAGCGATTTATTCATTATATAAATGACTAATTTAGTAGTTTATATGCATTTCATTAATAATCATTCTAAATGACTAATTTAGTCGCATATTCATTTTATTTGTGTTCATTAGTAATCGACATAAATTAATTTGTATGATTTAAAAAATGTCATATAATGTGCATGTTCATCTAATATGAAAACACAAAGTCGCATATTTTAATTACAATACTAAACAACATCAAATGCAAGTATAAATAATTTCAACCACATAAATTATATTATATGAAATGTTAAAATATTACAATATGAGTTTCCAACTTTATAATAGTTTGACTACAATTTACACATGAAATGATGTTTCATCACTTCAAAACATTATCGTTGTGTTGTCAAGGCATTACAGGTGAATTCACCAACTCTGAAGACTTGATCATCAGTCTTTATATGTGTGTCTTATGCGAGATATTGGTTCTAAGGATATCACCAAACCAGTTCTCCTCTCTTTTTTTGCATTTGTCGCTCCAATGTTACTGCTCTTCTCTTTTTTCAATTCATGCTTCTTACCATCAATACTGATTTCATTTTCTCAAAACAAAATAAAATAAAATGCACTGTAAGAAATGAAAAACAATGAACACTAGAATATGATATAAATTAAACTATAAATAGTTTATACAACATATACCTTAACATCAACAATGTCAAAGCAATTTTCCTTCAACATCAATTTCTGCAAAATAAATGTCACATTATTATTTCCCATTTCTCAACATGCTACATACGATAAATTGAAAATCACATAAAACCAAGAGCAAACCCTTTTCTAACCAAAATAAACAAACAAACAATGCCTTTAATAAAACTTCATTATAATATTAGCAAATGAAAAGAGAGCTAGTGGACCATTTGTGTTGTTTGACTTTGCCTATTTTTGTTATAAAGTGCTCAAGCTTCAAGAACCAACAAATGTGAGCACGAGCTAAAAACTAACCAACCATTCACTAGTCAACATGAGAGATCACAAATAAACCACAAAATTGATCAGGCATTAAAATTGTGAGCAGACTACCTTGAAATTTTCTTCTGGAGAAATACCTCAAAATCCCCTCATTTCTAATAAGCTTCTTGGCTATGTACCTCCATCCTTGATTTCCGTTGTTATATCTTGAATAAAGAATATCCCTTTAGTAACCAATTTTGCGAGAATCCTACCAAGTAGCTCAAAAGCCTTGTGCACATCAATAGTAGCATCCTCCAATGAAAATAGTACAATCTCCAACCTAGAAACATCAAAATTATATATAGTTATAATGTTGAAGAGTGTAACTAGGTAGGTCTTCCTTGTAATGACTATGTAACTAGCATTTGCACCAAGAGGTGCAAAGTAATGCCGGGGAGTGGGGAAAACAATAATTAAGTGAAATATATGGAAATTTTAGTTCCTATATATCTTTCAAAGAATGTAATAAGAGGTTAAAATTTAAAAGAAAGTTACACTAACATAAAGGAACACTAATATAATTGTCCCAGAATAATGGCATAGTAATGATGGTATCGAAGATCCTTCAATAGTCACTCCAAGGAGATTGCTCTAGCTCTTCAAATGATTCAAATAACTGTGGAAACTAAATATTCAAACCTGCTCTAAATCCATCATCAAAAGGTTTTCAATGTGCTAGAAAGGGGTATTTAAAGGTTTTTTAAAAAAAACTTTCAATTGCTGACACAAGATTGTTTTAAAGCTGGTCCAAAACTGCCTTCTAACAACTTTAAAAGATGTCATACAACCACCTTCAATAAATTGCTATACAAATACACTCTATGAAGTAATCCATATAGAGAACACACCAATATCCCAGAAGAGGAAAATGAAAAGTTCATCTGTAGTTACATTTTACTCTAAAAAATATTCATATCAAAATCTGTTAACATCAAAATCTGTTAATGTCAAACCAAAATTTTGTAATTTTCAAGATCCTAAGTTCAGCACCAACTACCCAACAGCGTAGCAAACTTGACAAGAAGACCCTGACTGTTCTTGTACGCTATAAGACAAGATGGTCAACAATGTCATGAATTATAGCAAGCACCTACAATTGTTTCAGCATGTCTTATCTTTTTAACTGATCAGGGAAATCTGATTTTCTCAAATGATAATTTTACATGTTTAGCTTGTATGCTTCTGGGTTCTATGATTACACCTCAGTTTTGGAGGGTGTTGTAACGGATTGGTGACAAGTTTTTGTAGTGTAACTCAAGGATTCTTGCATTTTATAACGTAACCTTATCCTGTTTTGACTCATCATTATACCTTTCTTACATTTTATGGTGTTGCTCTGGGAATCTTTCATTTTACAACCTAACTTTGTCCTGTGCTGACTCATTATTATATATTTTTCAGTTGGAAAAAGGAAATATTGAGCACACCTGAAATGCTTGGTTAAATTGGAAGATTGTCTGCATATAAAAAACAGAAAAGAACCTAATTCATTTGATGAGTGATTTAACATGATTTTAAAAATTACCTAACCTAGACCATAGGAGTCAAGGGGCTAAAGGGCCGGGTTATTCTAATGACCATATTCGCTAATCAGGTATAGGATTTTTAGAGGAAAAAGCTTCTGTGAAGATGGAACTAGTTGAATTCTAGCATAGAGCAGGTGGTTCTTATTACTAAATCGACAATATCATGCTTTCACATCAATTCTTTTTCTCTATGTGAAAATTTAACAAGAGAGGCTCTTTGGAAATGCATAGAAATAGATGAAAAATAACTTAATAAGTGAATTCTCATCTGCTGTGTTATTGTGGCCTGCAATTGAAGAAGGTAGTACAGGACCTTGTTGTTAATGGGGATGGAAAGTCTTTCCCAAAGTCAAAAAATTTGGCAGCATTAACAACAACTTCAAGAGAGCCCAAGGTTTGCTCAGAATCCTTACTACAACATATGTAAAAGTTAATTTAGTTTCAAGTTGCTAGGATATAATTATCTACGAATACATAAAATGTTAACACTTATGCTACAGAAAAGCTAAAATTCAATGCCTGAAATGGATCTGACTACAGATGTTTACTGAAATGGACTTTGATAAATATAGATCTGAGCTTGAGCTGCAATATTGTTTTGTTCATCACTAAATACTTGTAATAGATGTCTATTTTTAATTAACATCGGAGACTGAAACTTCAATGTAAAGGTTGATGTCAGTGAAGATGAGGGAAAAGAGGAAATTTATGGTGTTAGACGAGGACAGCATGAGGACTGCTTCTATAATAGGTCAAGTAATGCAGATGAGGATGAAAAAACTGTTCCAAATCTGCGAACATGTTTTGATCTCCAACAAAGGGGAATTGGAGTAAGTATTTAAATCTTACAAGAGTGTGTGACATTGTGATTCAAACATAGAGATTGTTCTGATTTTTCCATAAAATCAGCAAGAACTGAAATCGATGCTACACAACACGAAGGAAGGTGTTCAGTCGATGCAAATGGAATGGAATAAACAATTGTAGAATCTTGGTGAGCTTTGCACAAACAGTTGTTATTATTTGAACCACGCTTTTCTACATTCTTCAATTTTGACTGTATTTCTTTTCTGCACAGGAAAGCATATGTATGGACTAGCGCAGGCTGCAGCAGGCTACCACAAAGTTCTAGAGGAAAATTGACAAATATACAATCAAGTTCATGATCTGAAAGGTGTGCTTCCTGTTCGTCTGTCATAGTGTTATAGTTTAACTGGCATGTCTCAAAAATATTATAACGGAGTAGGAATTAGGAGTCCCTTTA